>JAHHFK020003718.1:0-264520 GCA_024533555.2 Aedes koreicus
TTCAGCAATAGCAGCAAGCTTCTTGCCCATTACTACGCAAAACAACTCCATGCAATCCCAACAGATGGCAGCACCTTCGAACCATCTCAATCGTGTCAATCTTCCCTTATCAGTCACTTTCGGCAAACTCGTCACCTGTCGGTGCCTAAGCTTTTGGATTTGGCGTTTAGTCCACTAATTGGGCATCATCTTGAAGACGGCCGGCCCGATAAGACAGACGTGTCATAGTCGTCTTCGTTGTGCTGTTCGACGCTCCCAAGGAAGGGACTTTTATCGCACCCTGCAGTAGCGAGCGCCGGCGATGATAACAAGTCTTCTTTGTAGGCTGCCAATACGGACGGCGGTGACGGCGGGAAGAAGCATATATTGGCCATTGGCTAACAGCTGATTAGGCGCTAGTGGCCCAAGCATTGCAAATCGCGCATTAATCATTCGCGGATATTCACGGCTTACGGATGTCGATCAGTTCTGTTCGTACCCCGGGAGTGATTCGATTCGATCGGTTTTGTAACGTTATTTCTGTGCTTAAATTGAAATTTTAGAGGATTTGTAGAGTTCTGTGGAAAATTAAAATGATGCAAAATTGGAACGGTAGTCCGGAAGTGTACGGAAACGATTGTTCATCGTTCTACGGAGTGCAGGAAAATTATTACCATCCCGATAAAAGTGGTTATCAAAATTATGGTGGCTTCCAGCAAGTGGCGGAGTACAATAATCCACCGGTAGTTAACAACGCTGGATACCACTGTCAACAGCAAGCAGCACCCGTTGCTTATCAGCAGCCAATGTCGGTGGTTGCGGCGACAGTGCCGGCCTACAATCATCAACAACAGTCGCCGGCGATGACTCCAGCCTTCATGGAACAACCTTATGCATTACCGGACTATCCACCCTGTCAGGGACCACCGGGAGGCCCTTGGAACTATGGCTACTGTTACGGTTTCTATGGGGAAGCTCCTTGTCCCTATGTGGATGTTATCGATATGGAAGACTTCATGTAAGTGTTTGATGATAATTGGTTCCCTTGACGAAACCAATCGGAAGGTTTCTTGAGGTGGAGATTAGTCGCAACCACTTGATAATGGTTGGGTGGTTGCAACTGGATGAATACGATGCTTTTGATTGGTCGGTCACTATCTTTACTAACAGATATGTTGAAGCGACTTCCCCCCTACTTATGAATCGTGAACCAGTGCACAGTTACATTACGGGAGAGAATGGGCACTTGGGCAACACATATTCGCAACTTTATCTCAAGTCGTATATCGAAGTTCATTTATAGAGGCGTCATTAGCTGCTTTATCATTCAATGTTTATTTCACAGTTGTTGCTTAGTGATAAAAAAAAATGTCGTCAAGGATTTCACAAATGATCTCATCTCGGTGCAGCGCTCACAACAGTTTGGTTGGAGTAGCATGTTATCGTGGTTTGGAGTTATAAATTTTCTGCTATGCTAGAATTTGGTTGTATTCACTGAACGAACATATTTAAGGAAGTTTTTAACACAAAAAAAGAAAAAAAATATGTATAAAAAATTCTATCCTTACCATGTTTATATACGAAAAGCAGTGAATAATTGTATAATTGGAACCCAACGAAAAGAATGTGCCGAATTTGAAATAGGTCTGCAAACGCTATTTAGAGTGATAAGTTCTCCGATCGATGTTCACCATACCAAACAATACTAAGATTTGAATGAACTCTCTTCTTGTAGACTTTGAGTCAATGCTTAGGACTTAGATTTGAGTTTGATTATTTGACCGTGTACAATTATCAACAGGCCTGAACCACGTCAAATGCCAGAAGTTGACTCACAATCTGAATCTTGATTTTTTATTTCAGAGGTTCAATTTTCGTCGTCCAGTGATTGCACACTGTAGAAAACTTTCCGCATTCTGGCTATTCATTCTCAAAAAGCTGTGAAAGTATACTTCTGTACTTTTAAAACGGTGTTGGTGCAATTCTGTCCACTTCTTCCCTCGTGCAGTGTATACCGAACAAACTGCACCCAATTGCAGTTTCCAACTCATGCTTTAAATTTCTTTAAACTTTAGCGCATCTTAGTAGCAGGAATGCAAAATTGTTCCGCAATCTTTGAAATCAAGGACCCTATTTATCGCAGTGCTCCCTTAAAAATTATTTTTCCCATAACTTTTTTATTTGTATTTCACATGTGTTCAACATTCTACAAAGTTGTAAGGTATACTTTTTTGCTATAGATAACAAATACCTGTCTATTATTCAAACGATTTACGTCCGGTGTTACATTTTTAAACGTTAATACTAAGAGATCTACTTTGCAGGTATGACCATATCTTAACGTTGTTTTTTTCAACATTCATACATTTTCGATCATGAACTACCATTTTTTTTTTCAAGATGTTTACACAACTCGTGACGACAAGGATATTTCAATATTTTTCATATCTTGCTGAACCTTCGTTAAATGCCACTGTTGATAATATGTCCCTCAAGGAAAGTTTGCTTTCTCTAAGCACATTAGACGCCTCTTAAGGAGCTGGTCCTGATGGATTACCGCCAGTATTTTTGAAAGCATTATCAAAGGGACTAGTGAAACCCTTGTTTTGGTTGTTTTATTCATCTTTTGGTTCCGATCTTCAAAAGCGGTAAAAAATCATATGTTAAAAACTATCGTAGGATTGCAATATTATCTTGCATACCCAAACTATTTGAGTCCATTATCAATCAACACATTTTTTTACAAGTGAAAAATGTTATTTCTACCAGGCAACATGGCTTTATGAGAGGACTTTCTACTACTATAAATTTACTAAATTTTGTAAATTTTTCAATTAATGCAATGGATGAAGGTAATTATGTTGAAACCTTATACACTGACTTTAGCAAAGCATTTGATAGAGTCGATATTCCTTTGTTGCTTTTCAAATTGTCCAAGATAGGTTTCAATCACAAATTATTAAAGTGAGTTCATTCATACTTGCATGGAAGAACACAACGAGTAAGATTTGAAGGAAATCTATCATCGGTTGTGTATGCTACATCGTGAGTACCACAGGGGTCCCATCTGGGTCCTTTACTTTTTGTTTTGTTTGTCAATGATGTTGAAAACATGTTCTACGCCATTTAAATGATTTAATATATGTAGACGACATGAAACTTTTCATGGAAATACGTAAATCATCGGAAATTGAAGACTTTCAAAGAGAAGTTGATAATTTTCATATTTGGTGTACAAAAAAGCTTGTTAGAGATTAACGTAAAAAAGTGCATCTCAGTCTCATTCACTAAAAAGCGCATAATGCAATACACCATCACTATTGGTCGACAAACTGTTGAAAGATGCAATCAAGTTAGAGATTTAGGCGTCAAACTTAATTCCGAGCTCACATTTGCAAAGCACTTTAACAATATAATTTACAAGACAAATAATATGCCGGGTTCATAAAAAGGTTTTGTTTTAATTGCAATGATCCCTATACAATAAAAACGTTGTATGTTAAGGCCCCTTCTTGAGTACTGCAGCGTGGGATCCATATCAAAATACACATAAAGACCGTACACAGAAAAAAAGCGTTCCCGAAAATAAAAACGGTCCGAGAAACGGTTCACGTTTTCAGGATTTTTCCCTTTAAACGTTATTTAGTTCATGATTGCGTGATTCAGTTCACGGAGTATTTTTGCTTGTTCTCGAATTCATGACTGCAGTTCACAGATCTGGTCACGGTTTTTTCCAGGGAAAGTCTTTGGGTTGGTGGTGGTGTTTGCTGAATCTCGATGTATGTTAGTTAAAATAGATGGTCTTGCAAAACGACGTGAGTTTGCAATCCTAGCATTTATAAACGATGTTATTAGGAAAGAGTAAATGACGCAGACATTTTAGAGAAGCCAACTTCTACGCCCACTCGTCTAAGTATTAAATAACAAAAAATATCCCCAGGAGTGTCCAGTGAGTGGAGAAAACAGTTCTTTTGTATGCTTTGCGTTAGTTAGGTTGGAGCTTTTTTCGGCTATCCTCTTATGATCTCGTGTGTGGTTGTTAAAAAAGATGGTGGTGAAAAAAGAAGGTGGTGCTAGCTGTATTTATGATGTGTAGGAGAAAAGAAGAAGAGGCAGGGGAAACCCACCCCCCCCGTACGAAGAGAGGATTTATCTAATAAAATGAAGGAACAAAAATGGACCCATAAATAAGATCATGTCTTGCTATAACAAGTACTGCACCAAAATTGTTGTAACAATGCATAAAAATCAACTAAAAATAGTATTTTTCTCACAATATGGTTATGAATAGAGCTAAGGCAAAAATGTAAAACCGGTCTACAAATATGATTAACGACTAATAAACAAATATTTTAGCAAGCCTATAGGCACTAGAATAGTCTGGAAAGCCATTGGATTAAGATTTTGATGTTATTTGTAATCGTAGTGCAGCTGTATGAAGGGCGGAAAATGAATGAGTGGACTCGTAAGCAGAGACACTTACGCGGAATCCGCGGGAACAGAGAACAGAATCTCTTTCCAAAAGCAAGTTCACAAAACAAGCAATAAAATCGAGCCCTAGTTTGACAGAATAAACCCGACAGAAGAGATCGCCCCCTGTCCATGAAATGTCATAAATATGGTGGAAGCTGTCCAATGCTTCTTCATTGAACTTGGGTTTCCTGATGGTCCTTCTCTTTCTCCTATGTATGATATGAATTGAATTTTTAATTCTGACGTTGATTTATAACCCTTATGCAACAAAAATTTTGCTGAAAATTATATTAGTTATTGTTATTTAGTAATTATAATCAGCTCGCCGGTCTTAGTGTCTTGTTCACTCCATTCGATAGATTTGGCCAATCTTCAAAGAAGTTCATTATTTATCTTCCTGCTAGATATGGGCCTAAGTTGCCTTATTGTAGTTTCTTCATTATTTTGTTTTTTTTAAGTTTAATAAGAAAATAAAAAATAGAATGAAAAGAAGAAGACTATCGCCACTCGAAAAAGCCATATCATAGGATATATCGTTGTGATGTCGCATTCCAAAAGTTTTGAAAGAATACAATTATATTCAGTTATTTATAATTCATCATGTTTTACAAGGTCTTAAACAACTACTTACTTAATTATATTTTCAAGTACGATTTAAGTGGATTTGGAATATTAATGGAGGCATTGTGCCGATTATTCATTATTTCAGTATATGGAGATGGTAGATAAAACAATGTTTAGTGAAGTTATCAATACATCCATAACAGTAGCTATGTAGAAAAGTAAACACAATTAACAGTAACATTACCAACCTTCTTCTTTGCTTTAATATGATATATTAATTGAATTTGACTTTTAGTCCATCTCATCACATGTTGCATCACTAGTGCGCTTTTTTCATATTTGTAAATATAAAAAGAAAATCCTCAAGGTTAGGCCTTTGTGCAGGAATGAACAACTCACACATTTTCTATCTAATGATACATTTAAAAACTTAATATTTAATAACTTTCAAATAAAATACATTGGTTTTTATTATTGATAGATTTATGAAAAACCTTCCGTATATTTTTTGGGTTGAGTTTTTTCATCCGTGCACACTTAACAAAAAGCAAGGTATTTGGTAACTGTTTTTATAAACTACATTTCAATGAATACATTCTACTAATTATGATTGTACAGGGTGTCTCACAATAGGTGTCACTATAGGGGACACAATAGGGGACATTTGAAATTGTTTTCTCAATTTACGGCCAGATACGGCCGGATTACGTCTTATTCGCTCCCTCCCACATATCATCTTTTTCTTCGTTCTGGCAGTTTGTCAGGCACCTCATTTGTGTTGAATATGGACATTTCCAGTTTCCTTGAACCGTTTCAAGGTACGAAAAACAAAACGCTTACTCACTCCGAACTGCTTGAGGCTACGGTCTAAGCTTTTCCAAATGAAATTTTAAAACTTGCTCCCGTATGGCTTCCATGGTTGCTAATAAGTATAAACAAACGGAATCGCTTATTTATCTTCAGCGATAAGCTGTCAACAGAATACACTCAAAACGGGTATAATCAATCTCGCTGTTAAAATTACCCAGCTGAAATAAACCAAGATTGAGAAAGGTGACACCTATTGTGAGACACGTTGTATTACGCCAGGCGTGAAGTACGTAATTAATCATAATATTTTGAAGGAAATATCTTCTCATCAACATGAGACCCTAGGAGTGGACAGAAATTTCTGCTGAACCAAAGTATTGAAGAGAAAGCATCGATATTTCCGTTAGAGTACGGCAGGCTGTGAAAATTGAATAGAACAGTTGAAACATAGTGGAGGGCTGTTTTTAAAAGGCAGTATCTGATCAAACACACAATCTCTTACCAAGCTACCGCAATGCAGGGTAGACAAGGGGGAAGAATACATAATATATGGCAAAAAGGATATAAAATATATGTAAGCACAAAATACATATGACATCCACTGGTTTGTTACTGAAAACAAA
Source organism: Aedes koreicus (assembly GCA_024533555.2). Classification (NCBI taxonomy): domain Eukaryota; kingdom Metazoa; phylum Arthropoda; class Insecta; order Diptera; family Culicidae; genus Aedes; species Aedes koreicus. The sequence continues at coordinate 6,450 of JAHHFK020003718.1, forward strand.
AATTAAGTATGTATTAACCCTTTGTACTCCGCTGTCGCTGCTACGGCGACATTCCAAATGTGAGAGCTCGGATACTGGAGTGCAAAGGTTTAATATCTTAAAAGTCCTGGAAAAGCTAAAAAACATAGTAGAACATTCCAATAAGCATAGATAAAAATTCTATAGAAAAATATATGGTTTTTTCATAAAAATTTCCAAAAATTTTACAGGATTTTCTAGTAGACTTCTGTTATGACTTCCATTATGACTTCTGATTACTTTCTGTAGATCTTTCAAAATGAAGGACTGTATCGAAAACAAACAGGCAACACATTTTTTTTCATAGCATATAGTAAAATAAAAACAACTGTATCATTTAATTCAAAAAAAAAAAAATAATGCAAGAAACTTTATTTTCAGAATTTGCTGATTTTGGATTTGACTCCACTCATGAGATTTTGGACAGTAGTTTTATCGCATTTTCTGGAGGTCCTTAGCTCATTACCCCTCTTCTTGAAGTTGCGCTAGACGATAGCCTAGTAGCGCGTTCAGTTGTACGAAGCTGTGGACAATCGGGAGGATTGATATCCTTCTCAACGAAATCTACGCGATTTCCAGGCATCTATTGTTGTTCTGTGGTTTGGCGTAATAGGCTGACGCCAAATCAGGCCAAAACAAAGAAGGGACCTCATGCTTCTTGTCTAACGGAAGCATCCTTTTCTGCAAACAGAACGGTAAACTTCGGCATTGATCGTACCTTTATAGTGCAGAAAATCGATGACTTGGAGCTGTAGGAGCAAACCGCTTGCCATATAAGAACCTTCTGGCCAAATTTTTCCACCTCGAGCGACTTTTCGGAAATGCTAACATCTTTGCCGATGACCTTGGTGAAAAATTGCGGTTCTGAAGTCCTCATTCACATATGTTTCGTAATCGATCAAAACGTAGCCAGACGGTCGTTGCAAAAGTCGGCTGTGTAACTTTCTGGCTCTCGTTTTCGCCGTGGATTTCTGCTCAGTACTTTGTTTTGCTATTCTCTGCTTCTTGTAAGTCTTCAGGTTGTTGCGCTTCTTGATTCTACCACGCCAACGGAGGTACAAGCCTTTTTGTCTAAATCACGAATCGATCTGTTCCGATGTTCCAAAGTATGTGGTTGACTACCTTCCGACCAATTTTGGATCAGCTGGACCTGGGTTTCTTCCTCTTCTTGACAGCTCACCGAATGAGTCGTGTTCCCCGAACTTGTTGATGATAGATTTTACGCTGTCGTGATGAATTCCGAAACGTTTCGCTATTTTGTTTATCGAGACATCCTTTTCACGAAGCCACGTGTCCAATACTTTTAATTTTAACACTCTTTTCGATTCGCGGCATCTCGAAAAGAATCACTGTTTACCGAAATTTCAGTAGCTGATGAAGTTGTTGACAGATGAATGCATCGAATGTAGGTAGGCTCAGACCGATAGTTTTACGTGTGCATGTGTGAGTGCATCATAAGCGTTGCCAGTTTATTTTCGATACAATCCTTAATCGGGTCTCGTTGTAGGTGTTGGAGAATTTCGACATAAAGTATCCTTAAGAAGGTCCGAGAAAATTAATTAAATTTGTCGAAAGAAGTTCAAAGCAAGAACTCGAAAAAAATCAGTGGGGTTGTGTACAAGACACGACCGCAGGGTTGACGTAGACTACGTTAAACCGTTAGATGCATTAATAAAGTTCTGTCCATTTAGAATCCGGAATCACTTATTGTGTTGCAGCGGCACGGAAAGTTACAGCGGTTTGTTTACCTAGGCGCCACCTTTCCGTGGTATAAATTTCACGGTGTTTCGTGCGTCAAAAGTTATTCCAGATGGAAGCCGAGAGGAGAGAAAAAATTCTGCACACCCACGCTGATAATCCAATGTGGTCCGCAATAAAAATCGCAAAAACGTCGAAAATCGCCAACCGTGTATGATGTGCTCAAACGTTTCAGAGAGCGAAGGAGTATGGATCGAGTGCCTCAAGGTAAGCGTCGTAGTGGCACATATGACCGCAAGCTGAACCAGAAGGTGTTGAGAACCGTCAGAGCAAACCCTGGACTATCAGATAATGAAATCGCACAAAAATACGCTGCTGCTCGCCGTATCGTTCGAAGAATTCGTTTGCGAGCAGGATATCGTTCTTATCGAGCCAGCAAGCAACCAAACAGAACGTTGAAGCAATGTTTCGTCACCAAAACTCGAGCTCGGAAAATGTACCAGCAGGTTTTGACGAAGTACCAAGGATGCCTGCTCATCGACGATGAAACCTATGTCAAAATGGATTTCGGACAGCTTCCTGGCCAAAAATTCTACATGGCGACGGCACGAGGAGATGTTCCTGTGAATTTAAGTTTGCTTTTATGGACAAATTTGCCAAAAAAACTGATGATTTGGCAAGGGATATGCAGCTGCGGAGCAAAGACCAAAGTATTCGTGATAAATAAGACGATGGACTCGAAGGAAGACTGCCTCTAAAACCGCGTACTACCTTTTATTAAAGCCTATAAAGGTCCAGTGAAGTTTTGCCCAGATTTGGCGAGTTGCCACTACAGCCGGGAAGTCATCCAGTGGTACCGCGATAATTTGAGGTTTGACCAAAGTCTAACCAAAAAAAGTAAGGAGAAAAGTCTACGAGGGGGGAGGGGGTCTGAGATTTTCAAAAATGAGTACGTGGTTTATGAACAGGCCCTTTTTAAATCATTTTAAATTTTTTCAGGTCCGTTTTGTTGCTGCATGGCATTTGCTAAATTTTTTGTCGTTTTTATTTTCATACATCAGGACCCTTTTTTTTCCTTAAATTTCCTCATTCATGGGTAATTTTGGAACATTCCTAGCATTTTACGCTTTTAATACATCTTTGGCGCGAATATAGAAATTTTGTTTACTCGACAATATGTTTGGTATTCTGACTGTATTTTGCTTTTGTCCGGTAAGTCAGTTCTATGTTTTAAACATATTGATTTTGATCCTCTAAATATTGGTAAATCTTGGATCAATTGTTCTTTCAATGACATTTATCGTTGCCTCATCTAGAAGTCACCCGTCGCATGTGACAGATCCTTCTATACTATCGAACAGCATCGGTACATATGTGTCGAACACAGCTCCGCAGTCGACGAGCACAAGCATCGCAGTCTCCAACGCCGCCAACCTGTTGCTCATCGTCACATGCTTTCCGGCTCACATGAAACGTTGCAAAACACATTGACTCTACAACATCTGAGTGAGTGCCAAATCACGTATGCTCTACTATGATGTGCGGACTTGTCCATTCAGTGAGCAGAACCATTTACTTTCGTTTCGTCGATTAGATCGGACATATTCTGCCTCCTGACCATGTGACCCAAAATAATCCGCGTGACTCTTGTTGACTACCGGCACGTACTCATTTCCTCTGATGTGCATTCAGATGCGTGAACGAAAGTCTTGACATTGTTATTAAAATATGCATCTTTGTTTGGTGCCTTATCAAAAATAGTACAACCTGTTCCCAATTCAATCAATCATCATTACAAGCGCTGTCGAAAATCTCTGCTCACCCTCGCTCGGGCTCGCCTAATCTGATCTCTGGAGGTGCTTTGAATGGTTACAAAATGATTTATTGACTCCGGCAGAAAACCAGATTGAACCACGCGCCAAAGTGGTTGCATTCCATTGGATTTATTTTTATCTTTGACGATTATGGTTGAAGTGACCGAACGACGACGCGATGATGGTTGAACTCCCAAAAGTAAATCACCAATCTAGCGCCGCCGCCGTTGCTGTATCAGTTGAGTTGGTCGGCGGCAAAACCGCCTTGATTCGATTGAGCTTATCAAAACGGTTGGCGGCAGTTGTAGGCAGAAATTCGTCGCCCACCTTTACGTGTCGTTATTCGTCTCAGATGATCTCGATCTATTCAGCTAGGTAACAAAGAAAGGTTGACAAACTCATGGATAACGGGAAAACTGTTATCACCGTTAAGGAACCGGCTGAGACGGTACCATTTCATCGTTACAACATGCACTCCATGCCGGATTGACTAATTTTGTTTCCCCTGAAAAAAAAAAGGCTGTTAAATTGGCGATGATAATGCGATAATTGTTGGTGTCTTCTTTATCACGAGCGGGAATTATAAAGAAGGCCGCGGTAGTCAGTCATGTTTTTTTTTATTCGCCATGATCGAATTATTCAATTTGTTTCATCGATGAGCTCCTTATCAACGCTGCCAGAAGCACGTAGAGATTAGGGTTATATTAGGTAGCAGACAAGATAACCATTAAAAGAAGAGTGGATGACCAGTTGGTCGGTCTGTTATAAAGACATAAAAATCAGGAGCTGATTGGGACGTAATGGAAACGGAGGCATCTTCCAACCTGTGATGTGGTTCGATGGATTGATAGTGTGCTACTGGTTTTTGTTTTGTTCTTTGATTCGGTGTTTGATGAGATGGGAAATGTGCTTGAATAGTGGTTGGTAGTTAAAACATTTATTACATAGTTTGGCACTAGGATTGCGATAAAAATTTTAAAAGAATAATGGCTTACGATATTTTGCAGTCCACATTTTTCAAAGTTTGTTGTCGTTGAACAACCCGTATCATTAAATTTATATTGATGTAGTGTTAACATTTGCCATTGTATTGTGATTTTTCATTTTGCTTAAAAAATAACTTAAAAGTATCTGAGCTAACATCTGTCAACTATTGTACGCACACATTTGTTTGAAATCCGGGGGACAGCCTGCATTTTTTAATGAAAAATTGTGTATAAGCATGGACAACAGATAGAGAGGTTTAGATAGACTGAAAGCCTAGATATTAGCTGTTTCGTTAGACTGCTCGAGCATATCGTAGATCTCCTATCCTTTTATTGTACTGCGATTCTAATCAAGATGTTGGAGGCCTTCCGGGAATTTGAAGATAATGATGAACGTATACGAATTCCTTCTTGCACTGTCTTGGGTTCTTGTGCAAACTACTTCAAAGAACTAGTTTTCACAGTGGCGTCTCCTACATTGAACAAGTAGTCTTTAGTATCACTGAACTGTCAGATTTTCTTAAGGTATTTATTTTTCAAGAAATTAATAGCAGATTTTCCATGCAAAATCAACATACTGTTCATAAAATTGTGTTCACGATGGATTTTTCATTTTTCAAGCCTTCTTTGAAAAACTTTTGATTGAAACTTAACAATGAGAAAACATCGTCTGCAAGATGACAAAATAAAAGCGCTTTCACCTCGAACTGTTAAAATAAAATTGATTGTCGAACTATTCTGCTGCCTACAATTCCACTCTTCTTAACTTTTTTTATACATACATATATTTACTACACTTTACACTTGAGTGCATTCATGTCGTGCTTCTTCTGTATTGAAAATCGAATTCGAATAATATCCTAATGAAGTAACATTTCATCCAATGAAATTTCCATCGTAGTGTCGCCTTCGTTTTTTGATGCCATTTTTTAAATTTTTCTCTCTGCTAGACTATCATTAAATCGAATCTAAGAAAAAAACAAAGACCAATGTCAGACGCCACCTTCACCACCGCTTGACCTCAGAAATTGGTTGAAGCACGAGAGATCATCGGGAGTGTTGTAGATTTTTTCTTCTAACCTCGTAGGGAACGTATTCGAATGGCAAAAGATCTTCCCTTTTCTTTTCTTCAATTGTGATATTCGCGGTCACTCGCCTTAACTCGAAAGTCTGTCTAATTGGACTCATTTTTTATTGACTAAAATATATACTGGCACTAATTAATGAACATGTAGCATTTCAAATTCAAAAAATTGCCACTAAATTATTAAACACTGTGCCAAAGAAAAAATAACAATTCGCACTAGAAAAACTTAAAATAGCAATAAAAAATTGATAATTCACTTTCAATAATTCAAAAGTGACCGGTAAAACATTCAAATAAAGCAATGGCAATCAGTATAAACGCAATAATAAGCTGATAGTTTTCCGTCATAATTATAAGTTCTTGCGCTATACATGTGACAAAAGTCTTTCAAATTTTTCCAATTGAAACCAAACAAATTATTTTAATTTTTTAATTTTGTAGCGATTTTTGATTTTTTTGTCATTTGCGGGAAGTGTTGATTTTCTTCTTCCATTCGAAGAAAACGGCAACTCAATTTTTGTTCCTATTTGGGTTGCTGAAATGTATCCATTTTTCATCACCCGTAACGATGCGATGAAGCAGTTGTTCAACGTTTCTTGGCTTCAAATCATAAGGAACCTAAGTTCCTTGCTTCTGAATCATTCCCAACGCATGCAATCGCTTGAAAATGGCTTGATGGGTAACTTCTAATGCTTAAGCAAGCTCTTCTTGCGTTTGGCACAAATCCTCATCGAGCAATGCCTGCAATTCAGCGTCTTCGAAGGTTTGGGGCATGTTGATTCGCTTAAAGCAGCATCTCCGCACACTTTTTGGAGCTCTCGATGCGCTTGAGCTGCCGTTTTCTTCGAATGGAAGAAGAAAATCAACACTTACTGCTAGAGTCATCTACTGACAAACAACGAGACCATAGTTGCGCACCTAATATAATAATTTAACTATGACTTAACAACTTAGATTGAACTTAGTTTAAAAAGCTGAACTTTTGATCACCTCTGAATTTTCGTCCATCCTGTTAGGTTCTAATACCTTATGTCACCCTTATGTCAGCCCATCAATTTATCACTTTCGACAAAAGACTAGTAGTTTGCAAGTTGGAAAACTTTGATGAATCGCTCAAGGATTATTTATATAGATTTCCATCGACTCCACAGTTTATATTTAAAGCCTTTCCACGTTAAATTTCGGACACCAAAATAATAGCTGCAAAAAAAATTACACATAATTCAACAAAACCGATTGTTTATTTCACAATAAAAAAGTTACTTCTACATTAGAAACAGTTGATTAAGATGTTAATCCTTCTTTCTGTAAATTTCACGAACTTTCTGTGGTACACCTGCCATCAGGTTCCGTACGGTATCCTCAGATACGCCCGCCGTTACGATTCTCCATCTTCTCTTGAAATCATCGGTACCATTTGCTTTTTTCTTAGTTTCGAAGAGTATCCGCTTAACTAGAGCCCAGTAATTCTCTATTGGGCGAAGTTCTGGACAGTTTGGTGGATTGGCTGTTTTTGGCACGTATTTGACCTCTTGTACCTTATACCATTCCAGGACGGATTTCGCATAGTGACAAGAGACCGAATCACGCCAAAACAGAGCTGGAGAGTCGTGGAATCTGATAAACGGTAGCATCCGCTTTTGCAGACATTCTTTCTCGTACACATCCTTATTGATAGTGCCGGTGTCGGTACATATGGCCTGCCAAATCAAATACTTCTTTGGGAATTTGGACACCTTCTTTGTACGGAAATGCTCAGCAACGGCTTTCCTTTGCATTGAGGTATAAACATTCAGATTCAGAAGCTGTTCAAAGTCTTCGAGTACGTATGTTTCGTCGTCCATTATGATACAAAAAAATATTTGAAAAAAATTGGTGTAAAGCTCCTTAGCACGACTTTTTGCAGTGAAATTTAGCTTGTCATCACGATTGGGCACCTTTTTCACTTTGTACGCCTTCAGTTCTTGCTTCTGCTTCACTTTTTGTACGTATGATTTTGACTTGCCAACTTTGCGAGCCACATTTCGCACAGAAAGATTGTGATTTTTCTCAATAATGGCTACCACCTTCTTGTCCATTCGTCGGGAGCGTACTTTTCGATTTGTTCCTCTTCCAACCTTCCGATCCACGGTCTTACTTACTTACCAATCAGACCAAGGCCGGTGTGGCCTCTGCTGTACACAGAAGTTGTCTCCATTTTATTCGGTCCATGATGGTTGTACCTCGCCAGCCTCGCTGTCTGCGGAGAGTCCGCAGGTCGCCTTCTACTTGATCGATCCACCTTGCTCGTTGCGCGCCTTTTCTTCTTGTACCCGTCGTTTCGTTTTCGAGAATAATTTTAACTGGGCTTTCGTCCGACATTCTTACGACATGCTCAGCCCATCTTAGTTGACCGATTTTAGCGATGTGTACGATGGGAGCTTCTCCCAGCAACTGATGCAATTCGTGGTTCATTCGCTTCCTTCACGTTCCGTCTTCCATCTGCACTCCACCGTAGATCGCACGCAGCAAGTTTCGTTCGAAGACACCAAGGGCGCGTTGGTCCTCCACTAGTAATGTCCATGCTTCATAGCCGTAGAGAACTGCAGGTCTAATTAATGTCTTGTAGATGGTCAACTTTGTAGTTCGGCGAACTTTGTTCGATCTTAGCGTCCTTCGGAGTCCAAAGTAGGCACGATTGCCAGCCATAATGCGCCTTTGTATTTCTCTGCTGGTGTCGTTATTGGCGGTCACCAATGAGCCTAGATACACGAATCCGTCTACTACCTCGATTTCATCACCGTCGATCTGAACTCGTGGTAGAAGGCTAACATTGTCTTCTCGTGAGCCTCTTCCCTTCATGTATTTTGTTTTCAACGCATTAATCACAAGCCCAATCCTACCAGCTTCAGCCTTATGTCTGATGTACGGTTCCGCCATCGTCTAAAAGTTATGTGTTACGATATCAACGTTGTCGGCGAAGCCAAATAGTTGGACAGACTTCCTGAAGATCGTTCCACTCGTGTCTATCCCAGCTCTTCGAATCACACCCTCAATGCAATGTTAAACAACAAACACGGCAATCCATCACCTTGCCGTAGCCCTCTCCGAGATTCGAAGGGACTTGAGAGTGTCCCTGATACTCGGACGACACACATCACTCGATCCATCGTTGCTTTGATCAACCGCGTTAGTTTTTCTGGAAATCCATATTCGTGCATTATCTGCCATAGCTGGTCTCGATCGATTGTATCATAAGCTGATTTGAAGTAGATGAAAAGATGATGTGTGGGCACGTTATATTCGCGACATTTCCGCAGCACTTGCCGAATCGCGAAAATCTGGTCCTCAGGAGGGATATACTGATATACTTAAACTGTCGATAGACTTCGACATGAATAGAAGTGGACCGTATAGTTTTTTATGGGTATACCTTGAAGCTGCTTTACAAAAAATTGTTATATTGTTTCACTCAAGTGCAACAATGAAAGGATAGAAGAAAAACGTAAAACAATTGTGACCAAATACTATACGGAAACTGGTTTATCGAGGAGGAAATTGACCAAACAGAAAGGAGTTAGCGTTCATGTGGTTCAAAATACGCTAAAACTATTCGGGATACATTATACGTTGCTGAATCTACCTGGTCGTGGTAGTAAACATGGTCCATCTAAACCAGGTTTGGTCAAAATCATTGGTGAGCAGTTTGAAAGAAAGAAGGATTTGTAGATTAGAGATTAAGAAAAAAAATGTAGAACGTCGATCGGATTGGTTCAGCGCGCTAAGGCACGTAGCTCTCTCAAGACCTACAAGGAGCAAAAATGTCCCAAACATTAGCAAAACCTGAGCTCGTAGGTAGTAAGATGAGGTTTTGAGCAAAACATTATGGATGATGAAACGTATGCTAAGCTGGACTACAAAACGCTTCCAGGGGCACAATTTGAAACTGTGAAGCAAGGAACCAATGTGCCAAACTCAGAAAAGTCAATTTTTGTAAAAAAAATTGGAAAGAAAGTACTGGTTTGGCGAACAATTTTCCCATGTGGTATGAAATCTTCGCCTTTTTTCACACTTGCGAACATGAATGCCAAAATTTGCCGGAAAGAATATCTTCAAAAACGTGTGCTACCTCTCATCCAAACACACTCTTATGGCCTGATTTGGCGTCATGCCATTATGTGCGTGGGATCTAGCCTCTGCCCATCATGCTAGATCACCTCTACAGTGGTTTTCTGATAACAACGTTGACTTTGTTGAAAAAGATATCAACCTATCAAACTGACCTCAACTGCGACCGATCAAAGTCAACTGGGCAATCGTCAAGCGGAACCTCAAAAAGGCAGGTGCAGTGGCCTACAACATGTCAGGCTTCAAGAAAAACTTGTCAGCGCGTCCAGAAAGTGCACAAAACCACTGTGCTAAACCTGGTGGACAGTATAAAGGCTAAAGTACGATCATATTATCGCAATCGACAATTTGATAATTTTGTTGGTTTAATTGATGTTTTAGCCTGTTGAACTTTAATAAAATACGTGGCTTTGAAAATTGACTTTAATTTTATTCCAATTTTTGAATGTTTATAACTTCTGTTAGATACGTTCCTTATTAATAAAATGCTTTGCATCGTAATATCGAAACCTTTCTTAAGTAGCTGTAAATGTTTTGTGTCAAACATAATCATATAAATCGAAGTAGGATAACTATCAAATTGTTCCTATATTCATCCTCGGCTGGATCATGAGATTAGGGAGGAAATAGAATGATTTCTTTGGGTGATGATGCTTGTTTACGATTGATAGCAACTACAAACATTACAAACCAATACTGTGGTGCGACAATCCTTTGATTTCGAGAAGGATGAATTATGAAGTGACGAAATTAATATTGTAACATCTTCGCTATTACTCTTTTTTCAATTGTCTGGCTTGTTCATTCTGGAAAACAAAAATATTTATGCAGATATGCGAACTTCAAGCAGCGAAATATTCGAGTATATTAAGTCATTATTTCAATTCAGCCAAATGGCTGAAATTTTTAACTATAATCAATATTTGGTTGAAATTTTTCACTACCATCAATAGGCTGTGTCGAAGGTTGTGCCCAGTACGTCAGACTTTGGATTTCTACCATAGTGCATGTAGTGGCGATGTTATGTCATTATGATCGTGGTGTAATTACAAATGTCGTTGGTTATTTTGCAAATGTCCTAACATTTAGCCTGTTTTAGAAAGAATCGAAATCTTCACATCACTCACCTTAAGAACAGACAGTTTTTCTTCTAACTGGATTTAACGCTCTTTTCAACGAACTTTCGCCTACACTCAACTCAGTATTTTAGAAACACTTACACAGTAATTGATAGCTTTCTATGCCAACACCAATACATGAATTTGTGTATTGTTTGGCAGGAAAATGATATTCTATGCCCAGGGAAGTTGATACAATTTCTAATTAGAAAGATTCCCTCGCAGGACCGGGAATCGAACCTACGGCTTGGCAAATCATGCTCTTACCGACTGAGCTATCTGAGGCCCCATGTCAACAGTGATTCCAATATGTTCCCGTGGCTCCGTAGCCTCGACCTTCACCGTCACCACCATCAACAATGACTCGGCAACAACTTTCCTCAACCACTTTTATTGCCATCATTCAGTGTCTATGCTGTTTTCTGACGGTGTTCTGGGTGGAAAAGTACCGACTGAAACGCATAACCAAAGCCTGATACAAAGTTCCTTTTCTACGCTCGATCGATGGCCGGTAGATGTGGAAAAACGTAATTTTAACCGTTACAAAATATGTAACGCATCAAATGTTGTTAGTCACATAGTCATTAATTATGTGCAATTGACTCGCCAATGAGCGCCGCTAGGATTTTCTGAGACAAAAAATCACTGATCACGTCTTCCTTCGGAAGGGAAGTAAAGCCGTTGGTTCCGGTCCATGGGATTATGGGTTAGGCTGAAATTCACGTAAATTGGAAACAGCAAAAACAGCAATTGACTCGACATGTCCTGTTAGGGAAGGTCCATTAATTATGTAACGCAGTAAGTGGGAGGGGGGTTTGGGAAAACGTGACAATCCATAAGAAACATTTTGAAGGTCCATACAAAAAACGTGACAAGGAGGGGGGGGGGGGGGGTCACTTTTTCGCGTGACTTAATTACCGATGTTCCCTTATTACAACCATAGATTTCAATTTGAATTGCTTTAGGGGATTTTTTTTACTATCGTACAGGTATAGGCCGAAGGGTCTCAGATTTTTACGAAACTTTGTTCTCACTTTTCCACAGTGAAGGAATTTTGTTTTGGAAATGCCGGAAAAACCATTGTCTGAGTCATGAAAAATTTTGAAGAAATTTTTTTTCTTGCTTATTAATTCATAAGCTTACATTGTGCGGGACAGCATGACCCCCATATTGGCATGGAATCCTATATCCAATCCAATCCAAATTTGATTACACCGTGTCCAATATATTCTCATACACTTTTTCCTTGCATTGATGTCGTGCCACTACTCAACATGCTTCACGTATGTGTTGGTGTAGTTTTGCACTATGTTTATACAAACGCTTTTAGGTTATGTCCGATTGTTTTCATTCGGTGTTTATCTTTTACCAGTGATGAAGGAGTTTCGTGCTGCGTTGATAATTTTTTTTTTTTTGAAAGGTGAGCGCCCGGGCGCTATTTTCAGAAATTTGTGTACCGAACCATCCGAAACGAGGCACCTGCTCGTTGGATGACCGGAAGATATCCGGTCGTACTCGTACGGTGCGGACTGCACGAGTTGTTAAAGTGGTCAGGGAACGGATTAGACGAAAATCACAGCGCTCTGTACGTAAAATGGCCGCAGATCTGAATGTTTCGAGATCGTCAATGTACAATATACTCCAAAATGACCCCCGGCGCCGGTACAGGTCTAAAAATAGAATGAATTAGTGAACTTGTACATTGAAGATGTAAAACTACCCCCAGCTCCATTTATGTGGTTCTATAGGACAATTACACTAGTTCTGTTCAGTAAAGGAATAGCAACTACTTGTTCAATCCACCTTGCTCGTTGCGCGCCTCTTCTTCTTGTACCTGCCGGTTCGTTTTCGAGAACCATCTTCACAGGGCTGTCGTCCGACATTCTTACGACATGCCCAGCCCATCGTAGTCGACCGATTTTTGCGATGTGTACGATGAGAGGTTTTCCCAGCAACTGGTGCAATTTGTGGTTCATTCGCCTCCTCCACGTTCCGTCTTCCATCTGCACTCCACCGTAGATCGTACGCAGCACCTTCCGTTCAAAGACTCTAAGGGCGCGTTGGTCCTCCACTAGCAATGTCCATGTTTTGTGGCCGTAGAGGACTACCGGTCTAATTAATGTCTTGTAGATTGTCAACTTTGTGGTTCGGCGAACTTTGTTCGATCTTAGCGTCCTTCGGAGTCCAAGGTAGGCACGATTGCCAGCCATAATGCGCCTTTGTATTTCTCTGCTGGTGTCGTTATTGGTGGTCACCAATGAGCCCAGATACACGAATTCGTCTACTACCTCGATTTCATCACCGTCGATCTGAACTTGTGCTAGGAGGCTAACATTTTCTTCTCGTGAGCCTTTTCCTTTCATGTATTTTATTTTTAACGCATTAATCACAAGCCCAATCCTACCAGCTTCAGCCTTAAGTCTGATGTACGTTTCCGCCATCGTCTAAAAGTTACGTGCTACGATATCAACGTTGTCGGCGAAGCCAAATAGTTGGACAGACTTCCTGAGGATCGTTCCACTCTTGTCTATCACCGCACTTCTAATCACACCCTCCAATGGAATGTTAAACAACAAACACGACAATCCATCACCTTGCCGTAACCCTCTCCGAGATTCGAAGGGACTCGAGAGCGTCCTTGATACTCGGACGACACACATCACTGGATCCATGGTTGCTTTGATAAACTGGGTAATTTTTCCGGGAACCTATTGGGGTGGGGGGGGGTGGGGGGTTTTTGGTGTTGGGGGGAGGGAAAAGGGGGTGTGGGGGGTGTGTGGCGTGGGGCGGGCGGGGAGAGGGGGAGGGGGGGAGCGCTTTTTTTTGGTATTGCCCCACGAACTCTTTTGCAATTGGTGACAGGCGGCGGCATAACATTTGGGAGAGCAACTTGTAGGCGGCGCTCAGTAGCGTGATCCTACGATAATTGGAGCAATCCAGCTTGTCGCCCTTTTTATAGATGGGACACACTATTCCTTCCATCCAATCCTCCGGTAAACATTCCTCTTCCCAAATCTTGGTAATTACCCAGTGCAGCGGTCTGGCCAGTGCTTCACCACTGTATTTTAATAGCTCGCTTGGGAGTTGGTCAACATCAGCGGCTTTTTTGTTTTTCAACAGACCAATTTCCTCCTCAACTTCCTGAAGGGTTGGGGTCGGGGACCTGTTATCTTCTGTGCGTGTTCCTAGATTTATTACCGTGCCACTTTCGTTCGCTGTAACATTACCGTTCAGGTGCTCATCGAATTCTGCTTCCACCTTTCAATCACCTCACACTCTCCTGGGAGAAGGTTGCCATCCAGGTCTCTGCAAATATCAGCTTGTGGTACATAGCCTTTGCGCGAGCTGTTTAACTTCTCGTAGAATTTGCGTGTGTCGTTAGCACGGTACAGTGCTTCCATTTCTTCGCGGTCTCGATCTTCCCCTCTGGTGCTTTTTCCTTCGAAGAATAGAATTTTGTCTGTTCCGTGCCTGTCTATACCGATCCCCATTCGCTCTTGTACGGTGTTGCAGCATTCTCGCCCGTGCTGCATTCTTCTCCTCTACTAACTGCTTGCATTCGCCATCAAACCAGTCATTTTTTCGATTCGGTGCCGAAGTACCTAGTGTCACTATTGCAGTGCTACCAATGGCGGTTCGAATATCTCTCCAGCCATCCTCAAGAGTAGCTGCGCCAAGCTGCTCTTCCGTTGGTAGGACTGCTTCTAGCTGTTGCGCGTATTCCTGGGCAACTCCGGTTTCCCGTAGTAGTTCTATATTAGGTCGTGGCGTCCGAAATCGACGCGTGTTGTACACCGTTGAGAATTTTGAGCGCATACATACTGCAACTAGGTAGTGGTCCGAGTCTATATTCGCGCTGCGGTAAGTGCGAACGTTGATGATATCGGAGAAGAATTTCCCGTCGATTAGAACATGGTCGATTTGATTCTCTGTTCATTGGTCAGGTGATCTCCAAGTGGCTTTGTGGATGTCTTTACGGGGGAAAAAGGTACTTCGGACTACTAAACCAAGGGAGGCCGCAAAGTTCACCCATCGTTGGCCATTGTCGTTCGATACGGTATGCAGGCTGTTAGGCCCTATAACCGGTCTGTACATTGCCTCCCGTTCTACCTGAGCGTTCATGTCACCAATGACGTCTTTTACGTCCCGCTGCGGGCAGCCATCATACACCTGCTCTAGCTGCGCGTAGAACGCTTTTTTCGTCATCGGGTCTCCCGTCGTGTGGACAGTGTACGTTAATGATGCTGTAGTTGACGAATCGACCCAAAACTCAGCTAGCACATTCTAGCGTTGATCGGAAACCATCCATTCACGCGTTGACGCATTTTGCCCAGCACTACAAAGCCGGTGCCCAGGTCGTTTGTGGTAACACAGCTCTGGTAAAAAGTAGCCGCTCGATGCCCGCTTTTCCATACCTTCTGTCCTGTCCAGCAAACCTCCTGCAGTGCTACGACTTCGAAGTTACGTGGTTGAAGTTCGTCGTAGATTATCCTATCGCAGCCAGGGAAGCAGAGCGATTTGCAGTTCCATGTTCCGAGTTTCCAATCGTAGTCCTTAATTCGTCGCCTAGGTCTTTGCCGATTGTTCCGATCCGTATTAACTTCTGTATCATTTGTAACATTGATTTTTTAAGGGCGGCTTGTTGGGCCTTCCCCAACCCCCTGTCTCGCCGGAGGACCATCGTGCACAGCACTGTTTAGAGTCCCACGCTGGCACGAGGACGATGATCAGCCGCTCATAACATGGAGAACAGACGCTGTTTTAATGGCCATCATGCGACAATAAAAAAAAAAAACGAGCCATCTCACTGTCACGAGAAGAAACGAACTTTCATGAGCCTTCTTGTCACTCTTCAACCATCATGCAGTCATGAGGTTTTTTCTTATAGGATTTGTACTCCTACATTTCTAGACAAGATACAATTAGACAAGCAATCAAACGTCATCGATAGAAAGAATACATCATTTCAAGCTTTGCTTCGAGAGCAACAATAATATTAGGGGGCGACCCCGGCGTAGTGGTTAACATCCATACCTCTCACGCCAAAGTCACGAGTTCGAATCTCACCCCGGACAAGTTACGAAAATACACAAAAGAGGTATTTGAGTGACTACAACGGGAGATGAACCAGCCCGAGGCTGAAAATCTCGATAATCCAGACAAAAAAAAAAAGCAACAATAATATCAATAAACGTGCTTGCAATCTCGATAAACAAAACACAATTCTATCACGACGAAAAAATCGATGACATTTTGAAGAAATCTCAACCATCGTTTCTTCACCCGATGAGGTGTATTTCCGTAAACATCGTATGAGATTTTTAATTGAAATTGACGTTTTCTAGCACTGATCACGAGACGCCCTTGCATTGGAAACACATTTTCTTAATTATTCTTGCCCAGAATAATCAAATTCACGTCGCAATGTTCCTAGATATTTCAAAACACGAATAGAGTCACTTAACTAGCGCTGAGTACTTCCTTTAGAAATTTTACCTGCTATTTCTCAAATGAGGGGTTACTCATTGAATTAATAGCGCCACCTTTTAGTGAAACTGGGACACAATTTTAAAGAAAGTACTCCGTGCTCGGTAAATGATTCTGTCTGTGAGTGTTTTGAAATTCTTCATATTTATTTATAAAAATCCACTCCAATCTAATCCAAAAATATTCTAGTATAGGAAACGCGAAACTGTTTCTATCTAGATTAAAATTATTATAATGATGAGTGGTATGAAACAAACATCAGTAGTTTTCGATTGAACGAAAAAAATATTATTACGAAATTTCATTTTGTATTCTATGAATATCCAACCGATCTTCGTTGTTAACTGTATTTTTATGTATGTGCAAGCTTTTACAATTTACACAGCTTTCATTATTCAAAGTAACGTGCCAACCATGCGTTAACATTAAACACCATGCCCATCGAGTAGAATCACAATTAGCTAATCAATCGCTTTTCCTCCCCTCCACCCACAGGAACAACGAGAAGCGCAAGGAAAAGTCTCGCGATGCAGCTCGTTGTCGCCGTTCTCGGGAGACGGAAATCTTCCAGGACTTGGCCAGTCTGCTTCCGATGCGCCCAGAGGATGTCGACCACCTGGACAAGGCATCGGTCATGCGACTATCCATCGCCTACCTCAAAGTCCGTGATATGCTCGAGCTGTGTAAGTATTAGTACGAAAGCTCCCGGTCGGTAGTTCTCGATTCGACGGCTAGATGGCTTGCTAGAGCTTCAGTGTACTAAAAGCTTTCTTCTATGTTTTCCCCCCGTAGTTCCATCGGAGAATAAATTGAGTAAAGAAGGCAGCGCCATCAATGGTGTCGATGAGACGATGAACGACGGAGGATCCGATGAGGAGGAAGATTCGAAAGCAGCCTTGAATGAATTGGCTTTAGAAAGGGAAAAACTTGCCCTCCTCTCATTGGACGGATTCCTGATGGTTCTCTCCGCTGATGGCGACATAACCTACGTCTCGGAAAATATTCTCGAATATTTGGGCATTTCACAGGTTTGTTACAGTTTGAACATCCCACACGGCATGCAGCTAAAACTTTATCTAATTCGAATTACAGATCGATATGATGGGCCAACCGATCTGGGACTACAGCCACCAGTGCGATCACGAAGAGCTGCGGGAGGCACTGAACGGCCGCCATCACAGTCCCTCGGAGTTGCTGAAGGGAGTGGCCAACAGTGATTGCAAACCGATGGAAAACCGCGACTTTTTCCTTCGGCTCAAATGCACCCTGACGAGCCGTGGCCGAAGCGTTAATATCAAAAGCGCTTCCTACAAAGTGATCCATGTAACCGGCCATATTGCGTGCAAGGAAAACGGCCAACGGCAGCTGGTGGCTGTGGCTCGTCCGTTGCCACATCCTTCCAACATCGAGGTACCGTTGGACTCGAGCACCTTCCTGAGCAAACATTCGTTGGATATGAAGTTCAGCTACGTGGATGATAAGTATGTTTCGGAGCATTTGGTTCGCTGGGACCAGGAATAATTACTGGTTTAATTACAGAATGTACGCTCTGTTGGGTTATAATCCAGCTGATTTGATGGGGAAGCCCCTGTACGAGTGTCATCACGGAATCGATTCGGATCACCTGATGGGCACCTTCAAAAATGGTAAGTCTATGGCGAATGTTTTATAACGATGATGACATAAAATTTTAGCAGCTCCAGTGGAAAGTACTTTCTTCCCTGCGAGCAAGTAATTTTAGCATTTTTGCCTCGTTGCGTCCTTGCTCTTGGGATTCTTTGCCGTTGTTTTGCCGTTGTTTGCTTTGAAATGGTGGTGAGACGGTGGTAGGCCAATTTTAATCGCAAATCACGTATAATTTTGGAATTAAATGTAGTCGTTAAATTTTATGGGTTAAATGCTTTCGGTCGCGAGACTTTACGTGTTCGGTTTGTTGTTTTCTTTTCTTTGAGTAAAGCGAGGGGATTATGTTAATTTTTTTTTTCATTATATTTAAATTTGGTTTTGAGGATTTTTGAACTTCTTGAAATATTCCAAGTTTTAGCTATTTTGCAACACTGCTATATTTGAAATGAATCAATGATATTCTGTGCCTCTTGTAATGCTATATCAGTCGCCATGGTTAAGACTTTGAATTTGAATATGAATGCGAAATTACCTATGATGATTGATAGAAATTTACTCTATATCGAGATTTTTATAGTGAATAATGTTAAATATATTTAAAGATATTGGATGCACTTCCAAACATATACAGTGCGTGAAATTTCTATAAACGCACAGACGTTTTTCTTAATATTTTTAAGGTAACTGAATGAAATTCAATCTAATTGATTTTTTTCCTTACGTATGTTTTTATGTGAATCCTTTCATAAACCTTTGAGCCATTATTATTTTTTGACATTACATTTACTATATTTTGATGCGAAATTCTATGGCGCAATTAAATTATCAACACCTAGTATACCTTTATATACACACCTTGACTATGTGTCATGCGTGTCGTGATGTGGCTGTAAGAGCTTATTAATAAATCAAAGCAATATGTGTGTGTGACGCTTTTCAAGCACCATGGCGAAAGCGAATTGGTCATGTTGTCATTTTCAAAATGGGTTAATTAATCTTTCAAACTCCCTCATTCTTCAGACTGCATTTTATTGCAAATGGAAGGCCAAACAAGAAAAATCTATTGGCTTAGCTAAGCTTAGCTTGACTGATGCTGGCGCTGGTCACGTCCTTGAAATCAGATGGAAATAGGGAAGGAATGTTAGCGTGACCTAAGCTGTTTAGGCACCGTGTTTACCTCTGCATCCCCACAAAGGTTTATTTTTTGTTGGTAGGGTAGCGCTCGATAGATCAGGATTCACCTTGATAAATGATGTGATCATATTTATGATTGATAATTGTTAGTAAACTCGCGCCGCCGCACAATAGATAGCTAAAACATTACGAAACGCGCCATGCCCGATACCAAAATAAAGCATCGACACCACCGTTCATAGCCGATGCTCGAAGCAAACTCTTTTTTTTCGTAAACTTTTAATTTTTACAACTGCATTCTACAAACTATTTTACTACAGTAAATAATATATGCATCAATCAAATGGAAGCTTCTCAAGAACAATCTATGCTGATGCATTTAAAATTAACCTTTAATCGATCTGCAGCTCAACGCGAAAAAAAAAACTACTCCCAAAACCTCACAAAACGCGAATGCCGGATGCAATCAACAAAACCTCGAACACATCATAGGATCACTACAATCTTTGGATAATAATTGGGTGATATCCTACCATCCTACCATTCTGTTATGTTCAGCTTGACATAACTCGAAGCGTATGGTTCGGTATGTCCACACATCTTTCCTCCCCTGTAGATTCGCCAAATGCGTTGTAGTTCGAATGTATTCATTTGAGTTCAGCTCATTTTATAGGATCATCTTTGCGGTTAATGCAACGCAGTAGGCCTGACCGCTTTGACGCGCCTGTATCATGTCTTGGATATGCTGCAACCATCAATATTGACAAAACAATATAATTGGAAGTCATCAATCCCAATTCTCGTACTGGCTGCGTTTGTATTGGATCTCTTCTCGTGGTGGCTGCGTTTGTATTAGATTAGATTACTAGGTCAGTCAAAAAGTTTTGAAAGCGGAAATGAAAATAAGATCAATACACTTGGTCCAACGGTCTTCCAACTTTTTTGTCCCATCCCGGAAGTGACTTTCTGGAAGGCTTGCAAAATACTCCTCTACAACGGCTATAACATCTTCGTTTGATGAAAAATGCTTTCCACGAAGGAATTTTTTGATGTGTGAGAACAGCCAGAAGTCAGAGGGAGCTAAATCTGGCGAATAGGGTGGATGCTGCAACAATTCACTGATCTCCGTGATATTTTTTTGATCTGCGTGAGCAGGCGCTTTGCCTTCATGAAATTTTTTTCTTCTTCTGCAAACCGGGTCTTTTTCAAATTTTTTTCATCCAACTGGTTCAAAAGGTCAAAATAATAATCAGAGTTGATTGTCTTACCAGTTTGGAGATAATTCGTTTTGCATCCTATAAAACTGACGCTAACACCTTCTTGGCCGATTTCTGGACACGAACTCGCTTAGGAGCCACAGTGCCTGGTTCACACCACTCCGTAGCTTCTTGTTTTGATTCAGGATCATGGTGGTAGACCCCAGTCTCATCCATAGTGATGAATCGACGCAGAATTCGTTTTTATCTTTTCGAAATTGCTCCAAATGTTGCCCAGAAAGTCGCATTCGAACATGTTTTTGTTGCATTGTTAGCAAATGCTGCTCACAGTTGTTTGAAACCCAAAAATTCAGCCAAAATATGCCATGTTGTTCCATGTGAGATGCCTATGGTATCAGCTATCACATCCACAGTCGATCGATGATCTTCCAAAACCATATCCTGTATTTTCGCTATGATTTCTGGTGTTGATGCACTTTTTGAACGTCCTGAGCGTGGATTGTCTTCAACGCTTGTACGGCCACGCTCAAACTCCAAAACCCATCGTTGAACGGTTGAAAATGAAGGAGAAGACTCCTTTAATACATTCACCATCTTTGCATTTGTATCAGTAGTCGATAAACCTTCCAAAACAAAGAATTTAATCACTGCACGATATTCGGACACTGAGACGTCAACTTCAAAAGATTTGTAAACAAAGAATGAATTGACAGATCGAAATGAAATTTTGAGTACGTTTTTATGAAAAATTAAATATTAAAATGGCGTAGAAATTTTGATTTTTCAACTGGTACATAGATGTCGCTTTCAAAACTTTTGGACTAACCTAGCACATCAGGCATAAGACCAACAGTAATGATGCCGCTGATGCCACTCTCAAAGTGTGATGGTGGATTTACATTTGGAAGACAAGGCTCCTCTAACAACGATAAAAAGCCGATTTCTTCAAACCTTTTGAATAATTCAAAAAACAAACTTTAGAATGCGCTCAAGCGCGTCAAAACTCTCCTTCCATCGTTAATGACGATCTTTAGTGTCCACTTTTCACGCCAAACGTCACCCTACAAATGACAAATCGTTTTTCATTCACCCAAATCACGTGAGTTCGTACGTTCCACGATTATCGTGACGACGACATCGTAGAGGGCACTTGCAGAAGGAAGGAGGTGCTGGCACAAAGTAGATTTAAACACTCCGCCGACCTAGGTTAAACTCATATATCATATCAAAGGACCTGCGTACACTGAGTGCGTTGCACACCATTCACAATTTGAGATTTTGTTTTTAATAACCATGCACCATACGCCGGTCGCCTGCGCTAGTGCACACGTTAAATTATCATAAATTTTTAACTATATCGACAACCTCTCCGCCATTATCGATCATAAATCTTTCCGCGTGGAGCGGCGATTTACGGTCCGGTTTCTCGTCGTTATCGCCGTCGTGGTTGCCTGTAGTTGATTTAATGTAGATTATTATTAAAGCTGAATTGATATTTTGATTTAATCGCTAAATTAAGATCGACGCACGGTGTGTGTACCTAGGGCAAACTATGGAACCTTTAATAACGAGTACCTGAAAATCCATCCGCGGAGATTGATGAAATTTGTTATCGATAAATATGCACAGTTCTCGGCCAAAGGCCTCTTTTTACACGATGGGAAATTAATAACAACTGCCTATGATGTGTCGCATTACGGCCTCAGTGGAGTGACAAGATTGATTAGCCTGGCACCGGAGTTGAAAACTATATTGTAGGTTGGTACAAATTGGTAATCTAGTTTAATTTATTCGTAACTCGTGTTCATTTAGTAAATGTGAAATCAATCAAAAAAAAAAAAAAAAAAGGGAAACAGCATGCATTTCATAAAAACCTCACGTCTATTCCATTTCAGTGCATGTTAGTATCCTTCCTAAACTACTACCATGTGCCATCGTGCAAAATGCTTTCTCCAGATCGTTGCATCCTTTCAGGCACTTATTTGTTGGTTGGTACACTCATTACATTGCTAAACGTTCCGACGACGATACAGAGGGGACAGAATCAGAAAATTCAGTGCAAAATGCAGCATGTTATCGCCACCACCAGAGGTAAATAGCCCCATATAAAACGAATGCAGCGAGTGTTGGCAATGTGCACTCTCGCCCATTCGAGTGAAAATAAAGTAAAATATATTATTGCTGTAACCCATTTTTTTCCCTTCTGCGTGATCCAACCAACCAGCATGCAAAAACCTTCCGACTATCTACTTTTTTTATGAAGCCACTTTTTAAGAATATAGAAATCTTTTCTCAGGATTTGCAGTGAAATTAGCCAGGCTGACCAGAAATCATTTTTTATTATCCAATCGATAAATTAAATCGGTTTTGTGGTAATCGAACGACCCTGCCCATCCGCTTGATTCTTGACCGTTTGATCGGTGGTCCCCAATTGGATCGTTAAACATCCTTCTAATAGCAATTTACTGCTTTACACAATCTCGATCGAAAATCAAAGAACAAATTACAGTACCGGTAATAAATACTGCCATTAACCTTCTCGGGACAGCAGCCCTGTCACCTGATCGCAAAACTCACGAAAACAACGCTGCTTATTGGAATAATTTTCAACTAATCATTATTATCAATGCCAACATTTCGCGACTCTTTGCCAACTTTAACCTGATTTGAATTTTATCTATTAATCGAATCTACCCGGAGCAAACGCATTACGCCCGTCGACGATGCTCGGCGCGCGATGTATGTAAATGTTGCAACCGATCTAAATCGCAGCAGTAAATGAATGTGTTGGTACCGATAGAACGCGACCAGCATCGTTAATGAGCGGAACCATTTTTGCCAACCACAATTTCGATTTCGCCATGCTTATGTCATAATGATTTATTACTTATTTTTTTGGACAGCGGCGGCGAAAACAAAATTTGCAAACAATGAAACTGTCACCGGAGCGCAATGGGCAATTAGAAAGCTCTAATTTTGGGTTGATTGAGTACAATTACATGGGTACCTGTCGGAGCGAATATTCGCGTGTGGGTGTGTTTAAGGCGGGTTAAAAAACTGCGGTCGTTATAACTGGTGGTTGCGTGGTCAAAATTTCGGTTTTGATACTTAACACGGTGTGTGGTTTCTCCAATACCTTATCGATGTCGCGACAAATTGCCTGGGATGGTAGATTTGTGAGACGGTTGACGAGGCACTTTTCGTGTTAGTTCAAGTATTTAGTCGATTTGAATCCGATGCATGTTGTTAAATTGTCGATTTTTAATTCCCAGTAAGATTTACTCAAATTTAAGTGACTCCACTTTCAACGAAACAGATGACTGAACTATGAGTCAAATGAGCGGCCATTCGCTATGAACAAAACTATGCCAACATTAGTCCTTAGATTTCCGCCTTTCAGTCTTGTAAAACAACAAATAAAACTTACTATCCAGTCCGTAAAGATCATACAATTGAGCAACTTTCTACCTAGCGGCTACTTTGGACAACATTGATAAATCGAATTATTGACCTGAAAAAGAATCGAATTATTGACCTGAAAAAGATATCTATAAACAAACAAACAGTAAATAGTTTTTGAAGTACAAAATCATAAAATAAACAGAGCACATGCTCAACAGCATCCTTACTGTGGGTTTAGATCGGTCCAAAAGCGGTCTTAAGCGATGCTAAAAAATGATTTGCTTTCTCAATGAAAAATCACCATCACACTTTATGCCCACACTTTAGGCCCCAACAGCATGCTTACCTACTTACTTACTTGACTTTAAATTAATTACGTCCGGGTGGACATAGTCTGCTCCACTTGTTTCCTACACATTAGCCGGTTCATCCCATACTTGCACGGTCCTGCTCAATTTGGTCCTGCCACCTCGAGCGTTGAGCGCCTCTGCGTCTTGTTCTAGTCGGATTGAGGTGAAGACCATTTTGGTTGGGTTGTTTTCCGGCATTCTAATGACATGCCCGGCCCATCGCATCCTGCCAACCTTTGCCACTGTCTGCATGCTGGGTTCACTGTGTAGTTGCGCTAGCTCATGCTTCCTTCTTCTCCTTCTTGATGATGATGATGATGTAATACTACCATCTATTGCAGCAAGGAAACTTTCCATAGCAGTGGAATAATCTGAAAAACGGTTTTGTCAGGATTCTATTATTGTTTGTGATCATCAAGCTCCTGTATGAAGTGCCTAAAACGTTTGGGCGGGCCCGTAAGCAGAGACACTCACGCGAAACCCGCGAATATAGGGAAGAGAATCTCCTTCCAAAAGCAAGTTCACACTCACAGCACTAGAATCGAGCCCTCGATTGACAGAATAAACCCAATAGATGGGGTCGAAGAGCCCGCCCTCGTTCCACGAAATGTTAACAATAGGGAGGAGGCAGTCCCATGCTCCCTATCCAAATCGTTTTACTTGGGTGCCCTGATGGTCCCTCCCTTTCCCCGTTATATGTTATTTAATATATAATATATTTTGTACACAACAAATTAAGATACCATTATAGACAAAAATGCTAATTTATTCAAATTTCAAACTTGAATGGATTGTTACTTAAAAATAAATAAAAGTTAGATATGTATCAATATCCTACTAGTCCTGAGAAAGCTGAAAGCAGAATAGATCATTCGAAATATAAAAGATAAAATTTCAATAAAAGATATTATTTTATAAAACATTGTAATATTTTTAATATTTTTTTATACTGTTCTAGCAACATTTCAAAGATAGAGTGAACGAAGAGTCCGGTGGGATAATTTCTGAAAGAAATGGCTTATCTTACCATAATACCACAAACACAACATTAAAATATAATCCTACATTACGTATAAGCACATGCCAGCCTTTTATGAATATAATAGTTGAAGTTCAGATGTGCAATTTTAAATAAATGGTATGCTGAAATGTTGAGATACAAATTCCGCCTTTGATGCCTGGCATGTTGCTCCAGGCTCTTACATAGTTTTAGAATGCAAAGATGATTCCAAAGCGTGCTGAAATTATTAATAAAATGAGAAAAGAAAATATACAATATGATTTAAAGGTATAAGATCTTCGGTCGCACCCCCTCACTTCGCTATTGTCAGATTGACAACATTGCCCCGGCTACGCCAACCAGCGTCTCCATGTTTCAGCTGGCAGTCTTTTGTGATCATATGACTCGTGGAGGCGTGAGGTAGGAACTTGTGAGGACGAGAGGTCGGTCGCACCCTCCTTCGAAGTTGTCAACTCACCATTTGAAGCCCATGCTTCCTTCTTCTCCTTCTTCTCCTCATACACCTCCATATAACGGATGGCCACCAAATACCGGGAATGACTTCAATACTTTTCTATCAGAACAATGCTTTCAGAGAAATATCACCTTAAACAGAAAAAATAATGAATTTTAACAAGCGCGTAAATTCGCCTCTCGTATAATTCCAAGCCAAAAGAGGCGTAAACACCGAAATTATTTGCAATCTTTCATACAACAGTCCTAACTTCAGCCATATCTGGCTTGAAATTACATGAAATATCCCATTATTTTCTGCCAAATCTAGCATTCCCGTTATGTGCATTAGATAACGCAGAAAATTCAATGTTTCTTTTGATCTGTGTATGTGAATGAATCCTTACAATTTTCAGAAAATTGCCACACACACTTTCACTCCAACATGTTCACATAGAAATAAAAGCGTTCCCGAACATTATAACGGGCCGTGAACTAGTTCACGTTTTCAGGATTTTTACCTTTAAACGTGATTTAGTTCATTCAGGGTGTATTTTTGCGTGTTCTCGACTTCACGACTGCAGTTCACGGTTCTGGGCACACATTTTTTTTCCCGTGCGGTTGTTTACAACATGCCGTCAAAACAGGAAATAATGCGTGCGCGCATTGTTCAATTCTTTCAAGCGAACAAAGATCGTGGTAAAAAGTAGACGGTGGACCATTTTAAGCGTAAATTTATTTCGAAAACTGTCATATATCTCCCGCTGACAACTATGGCAGTAATCCGGAAGAAAGGTAATGGCCCACCAACGAAAATTATGGATAAGAAGACGCTCCGATAGCTGCGCACTATGTTTAACAACAAGGATTCGGTGAGACAGCAGGAAGCGGCCAGCAAGTTTAATTGTCTTACGTCGGTAAGAGTCTGAAAAAAGTGGGAATAGTATGTCGAAAGAAGACTAGATCCCCAGAGTAGGGGGAGTTTGCTCATTTACACTTCCGGTCCGCTTCCTTGCATCTTGCTATGAAGTACCTGGTGGTCACTCACCCACCGATTACCTGTCGATCTGCCAAATTTTGGTAAACCGACTGCTTAGAATTATCTCAAATTGTAATATTCTGCCCACTATATCACTAAATATTGCGAGTAGTTGAACGGATTGGAGATAAGGAAAGCATTGGGTATAGGACCAAGGTTGGTACCTAATTAATGAGCGTAGAAATCAATAGAATCATCAACAATTACTAATGCTATGATGGGCCACCAATCGGAGGGGCGAGCTTGTCTTATTTCTATTTGCAGGATATCTACAGAAAATAGGGCATGCCGCTGCTCATGCCTAACTATTACCTACACAGGCAGAAAAAGCGATCACCATTGTTGACGAGTTTACGGTGATTAGGTCATTCCGGACTATTCGGGGTGCGCTGCAACTGGCGTTCGATGTTCTGTTGCTTGAACTGGCGTTCCGTATCGTTAACCAAACGAACCCTGCTGCTGACCTTTTTCCAACTATTCAACATCCCAGTGATTTCTCGTGGAAGTGTAGAGGATTTCTCGGCTTCCTTCAAAGCGAGTATCACATCAATACGTTCCTTCCCATTCACTACTTGACCAGCATTCGGGCACGGCCGGCGCCGGTATTGCTTCCTGATGGGTCACCACTTTTTACACATTGAGGATGTATGTTAGTCCCAAACATCAATTATTGGTTCTTTGTGTAAATACACCTGATCTGGCAATAACGGAGTAGCATCCGTGGGCGGTCAATCATGCTCATGCTCATGCTCAGAAGACTAGATCCCCAGAGTACACGGACGAACAAATCAAAACTGTGAAATCCCAGTGACGATGACGATGTCCCAGAGTCCCAGATGCCCGGAGACGACTGTTTTTACGCCAAGGACGAATCTACAACTCCGCCGAAGGTTAAGTGAAAATTCAAGCACAATTTCGATCAAAAAGTGCTGCAATACATCGCAATTTCCGATAAGGGGCTTTCGGAGCCGTTGTTTAAACCAAGTGGCTTGGCCATCAACCAGCAAGTCTTCCAAACAGAGTGCTGGCAGCATCTCATCATCCCGTTTCTTCAGAAACATCACTCGTATGGAGACTACGTGTTTTGGCCGAAGAAAACGCTAACGCTATGAAGAGCCAAAATATACCATTTGTGCCATAAGACCGGAATCCGATTAATCTGCCGCAGTGTCGTCCTATCGATGATATTTTTTGGGCTATTGAGCTCCACTGTATTCAAGGGTAATTGGAAGGCCAAGGGCACGAAGCAACTCATCAACAAGATCAGAAGCAACATCGGGAAAATTTATGTGGCAGCCGTGCAGCGGTCATGTGCTACCAGCAGGACAGCAGGAGTCCATAGTAGGCACGGCTTTCATTGATGATGCATCTCTGTATTTCGCGATTCTCATCATTGCCCGCTGTCACAAGGGAACCGAGGTATAGGAATTTCTCGACAACCTCGAATTCATCAACGTCGATCGTGACACTTCGTTTTGAACGCGTTCTCCTGTAGCCCAATTCGTGTTGCTTCGCGCTTCGGTCCAGTATTCGTCGAACACGGTCGCAAATGTTCTGCTGACAGTATCCATATCATCCACAAAGCATACGATCTGACCGGATTTATTGAAAATGGCGCTTCGCATGTTTTACCCGTTGTACACACCTTCTAACGCAATGTTGAACAACAAACAGGAAATACCATCGCCTTGTCTTAACCCTCTCATGCATTCGAATGATTCTGTCAGTGCTCCTGATTTTCGAACTCTACACTTCTCTCCATTCATCGCAGCCTGGATCAATTTTATAAGCTTTTGCCATATGCTCCGAATCATAAGTGGCATTGAAGTTAACGAATAGATGATGGGTTGGGACCTGATACTCACGACATTTCTGGAGAATTTGAGGCAACTTAAGGATTTAGTCAGTTATGGATCGGCCGTCCGATAATCCGCCCTGGTAGTTACCGACAAATCTGCATGCTAACGGCGATATTCGACGAAACAGTATTTGAGAAAGGATTTTGTAAGCGGCATTAGTGATCTTGATCGCTTTGTAGTTATCACTGTTCAACTTGTCGCGCTTCTTATAGATTAATTTCCTCTGATAGTTGGTAGCTATCCCAAATCTTGACAATCACTCGGTGCATCAATCGTATCAGTTTCCCAGGTCCAAACTTAATGAATTCCGGCGCGAGACCATGTTTACCAGCTGCTTTGTTGTTCTTTAGCTGTTTGATGGCCTCCTTAGCGTCATGCACAGTTAGAACTGATACTTCCTCCTCCTCCGTAAAATTGCTGCAACTGGGATGTACTCTGTTTCGGCTGCTTGTTCATCTGCGCCATTCAGATGTTCATCGAAGTGCTGCTTCCATATTTCGATCACCTCACACTCATCCGTCAAAAGTCTACCATCGCTGCTTCTACACATCTCGGCACGCTGCACAAAACCTTTGTGTGAGGCCTTTGGCTTTTTGCAGCTCCCTCTCCCCCCCCCCCCCCCCCCCCTCTCTCTCTCTTCCAGGCTTCTTGCAGGCGGCCCTTTTTTGCCTCCTATATACGTTTCTCCTCGTATCGTTCCACGTTCGGTCGGAAACTGCGTTGCAGCGTTTATACTCTGACTACGTTCTTTTCGTTCAACATCTCTGGACACTCGCGTTTGAACCAGTCGTTTCGTCTTCTGCGTTCCACGTATTCTAGGATACTTTCAGTCGCGTTTGGTATGGCTGTTTTTGCTTGGCTCCAACAGTTCTCAAGAGGCATATCGTCAACTACTTCCGCTTCCGGCAAAGCAGCGACCAGGTATCGCGCGTATTCTGTGGCGACTTCTAGTTATTTCAGTCGTTCAATATTGTGCCGTGGTGCAATGTGCTCGGCTCTTATGCTTTATTTAATTTTAACCTGTTTTTCTCAACGAAAAACCACCATCACACTTTATGAGAGACCCCATCAGCATCGTTACTGTGGGATTAAATCGGTCCAAATCGGCTATCAAGCGTTTTAAAAAAATTACCTCGTTTTCCGCATGACAAACCACCATCACACTTTGTGAGTGACCCCAACATCATCCGTACTGGTGGTTTAAAAAGGGTTTAATCAGGTTTCAAGCGTTATTTTAAATTTACCTTGTTTTCTCAATGAA
This sequence comes from Aedes koreicus, assembly GCA_024533555.2. Classification (NCBI taxonomy): domain Eukaryota; kingdom Metazoa; phylum Arthropoda; class Insecta; order Diptera; family Culicidae; genus Aedes; species Aedes koreicus. The sequence continues at coordinate 36,106 of JAHHFK020003718.1, forward strand.
AAACCACCATCGCACTTTATGAGTGTGCCCAACAGCATCATTGCTGTTGGTTTAAATCGGTTTAAAGCGGCTATTCGTACTATTGGTACAAACCGGTCCAAATCGAAAATCGGTCTAATGTATAGATAATTTACTAGTATCACCTGTTGGTTCTCTAATAGTGTCACCTGTAGGTTCTCTGTGCAATTATAGCTGTTCTGGCAGTAACGGAGTAACAACCTCGGACTTATAATTATTTATAAACATTGTGATTGGTTGAACGGATTGGAGATAATGAATCAGTTATAATGATAATGAATAATTTGGTATAGGACCATGTCTCCCCCGGTTGGTGCTAAACCAATGAGCTTGGACATCAATAGAAGCATAAAGTTGCCAAAAAGGGACGAAATTCATCAACGGACTCTTATTTTTATCAAATCTCTCAATCGCAATTTTAAATGGATTAGCATAGCTTGTTCTTGACAAGTTTCTACTTGATTGATGTAGATATTAGTAAGTTTACGAAAAAAAGAGTTTGCTTGGAGCATCGGCTGTGAACGGTTGCGTCGATGCTTTGTTGCGCACTATTTTGCTATCGGACATGGCGCGTTTTGTATTGTTTCTGTTATCTATTGTTCGGTAGCGCGAGTTTACTAATGATTACGAATCATAAATATGATCACATCACTTATCAAGGTGAACCGTGATCCATCGGCCTACCATACTATCATAAAAAACACTTTCCTTCCTGTGACCTTTGTGGGGATGCAGAGGTAAACTTGGTCCCAACACAGCAGAGATCTAAAACTAACATTCCTTCCCTATTCCCGCCTGATTTCAAGGACGTAGCCGACGCCGTTATTGATTAAAGACTGGACTCGGAAAAAATGAGACACACAAAAATGATCACCAAAAATTCATTTTAAATCGGATACCTTTCAAATTTTCAGGGATTAAATGACTATATATTAGCTATGTTTTGGCATAATTTATTTATTTAATATCCTCCCCCAAGCTGAATGCTCGTACATTTCCCTTAACACTGCTCATGAGATCTTGGGCGAGGCTTTGTCCATCTTCTTTACACAATTTCTCCCAGTTTTTCTTCAAAGCTTCATCGGTTTTGAATGTTTTTCCGCTTCTCTTCAACTTCTTCTTCATTATCGCCCAAAACTTTTCGATCGGACGAAGTTCTGGTGTATTTGGCGGGTTCGCCTCCTTCGGGACCACATTAACGCCCTTCGCTTCGTACCAATCCATTACAGGCTTGGCGTAATGGCACGAAGCGATATCCGGCCAGAAAGGTGGGAACGGGAGGGATGAAGGGCAGCAAGCGCTTCTGCAAGCATTCCTCTCGATAAATCTGCCCGTTTATGGTGCCGGTTGTAACGAACGGCTTGATGAGAAAATAATGTGCGGACGGTACGTCCGCACTCGCAGATCGCCTGCCACAACAGGTACTTCTTCGCGAATTTGTCCATCTTTCTCTTCCGGAACTTTTCCGGAACCTCCATGCGGGACGTACCGACAAAAAATTCGAGGCCGGGGATTTGTTTGGTGTCCGCCTTGATATATGTCTCGTCGTCCATGACGAGACAGCCTGGCTTGACCAGCCACTCACGGTACAGCTTCCGCGCACGCAATTTGGCCACCGTGTTTTGCTTGTCAGTCCGGTTTGGCGCCTTCCTGACCTTAAAAATACGTAGCCCAGCCCACTTCATGGTCTGCTGGACGAACCACTTCGACGAATTGACCTTTTTGGCCACGTCTCGGGTGGAAAGGTTCGAGTTATTCTTAAAGTACTGCCTTATCTTCCGCGCCTTCTCTGGGTATTCCGTTTTAGGTTTTCGGCCGCTTCCAGCGCGCCGCTCGATGGTCTTCATCTCGTGGAACATCTTCACAACGCTGGACATGGTGGAACGGTGGATTCCAAGCCTTTTGCCGATCCATCTGTGCGACTGACCAGGATTATCGATCACCGCGCCCAAGATTTGCAGGCGTAGCTCTTCTTGTTTCGAATGCATCTTGAAAACTACTTGAAAGATCGCGATAAAATTTTGCACACATAAACATAACACTTCAAACTAGTATTACCCAAAATTTCATTAATTTTTACTCACGCGATAAAAAGTTACACCCAAAACAAAGTGTCGCATTTTTTCCGAGTCCAATCTTTATTGAAGAAATTGAATCACTGAAACGTGTACAGTGAGAATGGTCGGTTACTCCTATCCCCATTCAGTTGATTCATTGTGCAATTTCACTTATTCTGATTAATCACGAACCAGAAACCATCGATACTTACAGTCAGTGAAGCTAAGTTAAGCTAAGATTCAATGAACGTCATACACATATCTAATATCAGATTGTAAAAAAGAGACAACGTGAGATGCTCTTGCAGCAGTTATATAAAAAGTAGAATTGTACTGCCTCAACTGTAGTAGGATTAATTTATAAGATACAATATATACAAATGTCAAAAATGACCGGAATGATTTTTCCAACACTGCACCTGAGGATAGGCAAAAGTGTTTTATTCAATACCATATCAAAGATTTACCTACGCTCGATTTCAATTTCACTCTAAATAAAATATTTGCACTGCCGTACTCTGATTAGAACTATAATTGCTATAATGCCAGTTGATTTTTTTTATTACAATAATCTTCTATTTCTTTCGAATTCGTTCATTGTAGATGGAGGCAAAAAACCGAAACCAACCTGCAATTTGCTAATAAGCGAAAATCAATGATTATTAAAAAATCACAAAATTCAAAATTATCAAGTGTATTACATACTCACCGAGTATACTTACAGCTGAAACATGACCATTCACATTCCTAGCTGAGATCACAGGTGCTTCGTCCATTCCGTTCGCCCGAGTAGATGCAAGGACAAACGTTACGGAGCTGTTTAGAAGCGAAAAACATGGACCTTTCACTTACTGTATGTTTTGAAAAGCGTCAACCCCTTCGTAATGTCCCCCAAAACGACAGCCGTGCGCTCCATTTCAGCGAACAAAGGTTGTTTTGGATCGAGTGGGGATCTTCGGTGCTTTTGCGAGGAGGGGCGGCAACATGGGGTGGGTGTAAAAAGTAATGCGAAATAAGCATTCTACATTTGCTGTTTACATACAATTTACCCCCTCCCGAGCTCTCAATAAGCGATACGCTTGCCAAACCATACCGACAGACAGCAGCTATGAATGCCAGAGGAATAGAATGATGAAAAAAAGCACAACAACCGTCCCTGACCAAGCCAATATGATTTAGATATTGGTAGGTTAGTTTCTCGCTCTAGCCGTTGACGTCGACCCCGCTAGAGAGACGACGACGACGACGACAACGATGGTAGTTTCGAGAAATTGGCTTTGGCAGAGAACGTCCAAAGCACGAAGGTGGGAAGAGATCGTCATTTTGGCCATGTTTAAAGTTTCAGTCGACCGAGCCAAGCAACACCCAAGCTTCAAATATTGATGAATAAAATTAGCAAATCCAATGACCAAGAAAAAGCACGGACTCTGTGATTCGGACCTGGTTGGACGAGGGAACGGAATTGGAAGTGTTGTTCAAAAAATGATGCTTCAAAAGAGAGTTTAAGAAAGACACAACAAGCAAACATATTGGTAATAATTCTTCTCATTTCTATGATGTTGACCTCCGATCTGTTGGGGAAATTTATTCATCAAACACCACCCCGCCAGTAAATTGAAAATAAACATCCCCACAGTTGCACACTTCGGGTGAAAATGCATCGCTCTGGTTGCCTTTCTGCCAAAACTTTATGGCGATGTTGATATCCGTCCCTGATAGTAGCAAAGCAACACGCTTCGGTCCATCGTCGTCCGTGTTTACATTTTTGTCCCATACAGAGCTCTATACTACAACACATCTCTCCTCCGGTGATTGAGAGTGGAAGGTATTTGAATGCATCAACGATGAAAAGGGAAAAAAGGCATTCATTTCTTCGAGCTCCTCTGTGGATGATGGTTTGCTTTTCGTCGTTGGGCGGAAAAAAATAAGCATTACAGAAAATCGAGTCGTTGTCACTGCTATGTTGGAATGTGCTCTCGTCGCTACAAAGGTAGCTGTCCGATATACAAATCATGCTTCTTTATTATGGTTGGTTTTTCGTCGGTTGGTTGGTGATCCTGGCGGTGAGATAGCGAAAGAAAAACAAGGTTTTTTTTTCTCCCCAGTTTGTCCGTTTCGGTATGACGTTTACTCAAGAATGCAAACAGCAGAGATTGTAGCTGCTACTGCTGCTGTTGCTGCTGTTCGACGTTGTTACTGTTCACTTTAGTTGATTATGCCGCGTTGCATATCGCTGAAGGCGAAGATCCCTGCGCAAATAATAACGGAACGTGATTTTTGACACTCTTTGAGTTGAACGAATTTGATGGGTTATTTTTTTGGTCCTTGCGTGGGATTGCGGCAGACTCAACAAGTTTGCACAAAGTAATGTGGTATGCATATGAAAATGACAGCATCCATTCGGTGACATACGTTTTGGTGTAGTACAAGTCGTTAAGTAGATTTTCTGCAGCTATTGAAAACGTCAGGGGATCTAGGTTGTGGTATACTCGATAGGAACTAATTTATTCGGGGTGGGTATGGGGAAGATTGAACTAGCGCTTAAAAGTTTGTAAACATTTCGGAATGTTTTTCAACTTTCGCTGTTGGTTTATTGCTGTGGTTTATTTTACATTGCTGTTCAAACATCTACTTGTCGCTATATAAGTTGAGCTATTTGAATTATTTTATTCAATTCAATATTGCAAAACTGGCAGAAGCCTAAAAAAATCCTTTAATAATAAGCATTTAATCTTCAAAGATTATAAGTTTTTGCAATTTTTCCCTTGCATATGTCTTATTGCAAGCGGTGTTATGAAGCCATTTTGACTCAGTTAAATTCAATTGTAATAACTCGTTTGAAAAGCAGGTATTCAAAATATGATGTATCGTGAAATAACTGAGCTGAATTAGTTCTACTTGTTTGTTCAAAAGTTCATTGCTCTAAATGTAATATCTATTGCGTGAGAGCGTAAGTTTTTTTCTAAATTGAAAGTGATCTTTGGCCAAATGGGGGGATGGACAAAGGGCAACAAATTCCAACAAACCACCCTAAGGAGAAGACAAAAACATTGTTGCGCCGCGACGTAAAATAAAAAAAAAAATCTATTTTTTGTTCCACGACGCCCGCGGACTAAACGCCAAAAAAATAAAAATAATAAAGATTCGTACGTGGCATGTTAACATCAAATATACTTGTTGCGTATTTGTGTGAAATTTAATATAAGTAAAAATTTGATTTTTATTGCGACATTTATGGTATTATCTTTTTTTTTTTTTTTTTTTAAATATTTTCGTTTTCGTTGTCGTTTGTTGTTGTTATTTCGTAAGGGAACATAAAGACTGTACTCGAAAAAAATTAGACACAATGATTAGCTTGTAACTTTTTAGCGTCTAAAGCGGGTAAAAATTGATGAAATTTTGACTAAAACTAGCTAAGAGTGTAATGTTTACGTTGGCGAAATTTCATCACAATCTGTCAAGTGGTTATCGAGATGGCATCGGAACAAGAGCAGATCCGTCAAAAAATTATGTGCGCCGTCGTGGAAAATCTGACTGCGTTCCACAGATGGATCGGAAAACATCTGGGATTCCATCATTCGACGGTGTCTCGGGTGGTGAAGTCATTCAAGGAGACCCAGATGACCCAGCGGTGGTCAGGCGGCGGCAGAAAACCATAGATGGGTGGGTAGGGGAAAGGAAGGTTGGGTGGTCCAGCGGGATCGAACGAAACAGGCAGGAAAAAAAAATGAAAATGGAGAGATGTAGGAGTGGATGTACTACCGTGTGGGACGAGCTGAGGCGAGGGTGTGCCTTGTTGGTTGACTGTTTATTAATGCCATGTATCTTGTGTGGGGGGGAAGGGGGGGGGGGGTGGGGCTATGTTATGTGCGAGGGAAAATTTTCTAGACGACATGGAGGAAGTTTGAGGATGGGTGGGAGGGGGGGGGGGCCTCTCTTTAATGGTGGAGGGGAGTTGGCATTCCCACTCTCCCCATCCAGAGTGCTTCAATCGGGTGCCCTGATGGTCCCTCCCATTCCCATGAAATATTTATATAATATCTATTATATATGATATTCATTCGGTTGAGCCTGAAATGCAAGAAATGTTGTAAAGTGTTAAAGTGGCGCTTAAGCACGTTTTCGTTCGTTTTCAGCGATAGCAGCAATTCACCAAAATCTTGATTTTAATTTACATTTTAATTTACTGTTGCCATGGTCACTATTTGCTACTTGATGCTGATTTTATAACAGCAATCCGCTTTTATTTTTGCTGACCTAATAGTTATTTCTACCGAGTAAGGAATGGGACGATTCAAGTGGAAGGGAGTTAAAGATAAATGGGCAAAAAAAAGTAATGGTTAAATCATCTATGAAGTAAAATCAATAAAACAATATTACCAACTATAATGATATTGTATGTTATGATGAAGTAATGACAAAGATTGAATGTAAAATCAAACACTAGCCAAATGGCACACAGCGCTGCATGAATCAGCTCAGCTCAGAATTGGTAAAAAGTCCATTTGCAAACCGGAAATGAAAAATACATTCAGCAATAAGTGTAAAAGCCACCGAAATGAAAAAATAAAGTGCACAGATTCCGTAATTTTCAAAAACCTACCACAGCTGTAATTTTCTGCGTTATATACTGGACATATATGATATGCTAGATGTCATAAATTGAAGGGATATTTCGTGTTTAAGCCAGATACCACCTAAATCAGGTTTTTTGTATGAAAATATGAAGGGTATGATATGATGGAAATAATACGATGTTGTAAATAAATACTACATAATGTACATATAATAATTAAATGCCGCTATTTGCCTCTTCCGCTGCGATGTTAGATGATTGAAACTCTAAAATAGCGAAAATTCCAACGTGATATAATGAAATAAAATTGATCACCTGGCCTCCTAGCAAAATAACAAAGAAAATTTAGGCAAATAAATTTCATATGAGTATGATTACTGCCCAAAAACGGAAACTCAATAAATCCAAAACGAATTTTTGTAGAATTTGTCGTATATATTCCTCTCTCTAAAAAAAGGTAAAAACCATCCTATCTTTTCAAATACATAACGTGAGTTAGGTGGGCCAAAACTTACAACGATGCAAATGCAAAGCTGAAAATAGCATAAATAAATATTGTGAAGGGATGTTATAATATAAAATGATAATAACAATTATATTTGTAATGTCTGCATGTCTGCTGATCCTGCTGCAATTGTAGACGGACTTGCATTATCATAGCCACGGGGGAAGAAAACAATTCAAACCCATTACACAATACCCGGGAATTCTATGGATATACCGTATAAAGAATACTTCCATTTTTCGATGCAGAGTAAGATTTCAGCATGCTACTTAACCGGGGTCACGCTGCCTACCTCGCCTTGGTGCGGCTGCCACCTAATGTATAGTTGACGCGATACTGCGTTTCTTACTCAACCGCTGGATGCCAGGACAGACGCTGTTTGAGCCGCACCTCCTTGGTATACAGACGCTCGGAACGCACCTCCTCAATCTAGCTGAAGTCAGAAGGACAACAGTGCCCAGGCTGCACTACCAGCTAAGTACGCAACCCTTAGCTGGCGGTCTTTGTCATCTCTTGACCCGTGGAAGCATGAGGTAGGAACTTGTGAGGACCTAGCTATGTTGCGGGGACGCACGCTCCATCCCAGCTATCTACTCACCATTTTGCAGCCCCGGAACGAAAAAAAATATGGTAGACAAAACCCATGAGCCCTCCTCTCGATATATTTTCTAGTATTCCAGTAAAAGATACCATAAACGTATTAGAAAATTGGTTACTCACTCAAAACGACGACATGACATGGAAGAAAAAAGTACGTTCATAAATGAAACTCACCCAACTTTGCATGGAAGTACATTATTTTTCTTTTAGAAAATTATGATATAATCATGGGATATTCTATGTCATCCAAACTATCCTAGAGTTCAGACCTTAAGGTCTACTGTTATAACAGTAGCTTTATCCGCTATACATAGTTACGATAGGTATTCAATCATATTAAATGAATGTCCTGAAAGACCTTATGAGATAATCCTGGATTATTATTTTGCCAAAAAAAAAAACTTTTCTTGGAGTGCGAAACTTAAAATCTACTGTTGTAACAGTAGCTTTATATACTATACAAAGTTATGATATGTATTCAAACATATTTATTGAATGTCCTGGAAGATCAACAGGCACTATAAGATAATGTTGGGATATTCTATGTCATTCGAATAGTCCTGGTGTACAAAACTTAAGATCTTCAGTTGTAACTGTAGCTTTTTGGACTATAAAAAGTAGCTTTATGTATCCAATCATGTTCATCGGTTCTTCTTAATGGTCAACTATTTATAATTGATATTTATGACTTGGGTTGATCCCGTAAATTTCCCACTCCAGTTAGTGGATAGCTCATTGCAGAAGCTGAACATCAAAATATGATATACCATGAAATTGTTGTGCTTGACTTTAATTACCTACATCTTTGTGGAACAAAGTATTGCTGTATCGCTACCCAGGTAACCAATAAGCAGTTCCAAAGCGTCTTTACTGCAGCCTATCAAGCAATTAAGTCACTTTAAATGCAACATAAATGCAGCTTTTGGCCCAATATACGGCTGTTTTACTGCAATTCTATGATAAAGCTTCATCAATGCTATTTTCCATTTGAAATGCTTATTACAGGCTACAAGCATTTAAATAGCACTTGAAATCCAACTTTACAACAGATAGCATTCAAGATGCTGATATAATGCTATTATAATGGTGTTAGTAACTGAAATGCAGATTTAGGGTTGTTTTACTGCATATGCTAATACTTATTGGTTACTTGGGTAATATACATGGCGTGAGAGGCGTTCCATTCGTTTTCCATTCACCACTACGAGCTTGTTATTAGAAGATCAATGAAACATGGATATTTGTAATACGTCAAGGGTAAAAAAATTCACCATGTGTCATATTTTGAGGTTCAACTTCTGAAGCATTACAAGATAATCTGCTAAAGACTGGTGACCTTAAGAAGATTCACTGAAGATGTTTTAAGTTTAAGATTTTTAAGTTTTGAGCTCCAGGATAGTTTGGATAACCTAGAACATCCGAAGATTATCTCTCTGTTGTTCTTCAAATATATTCAATGAATATGTTTCAATACACATCGTTGCTTTGCATAGCTCAGAAACCTTATGGTCTGATGTCAAGGATAGTTTGGAGGACTTAAAATATGTCATATTACTTTATAATGTTTGATGACCTTTAAGAATATTAATTGAATATGTTTGCACATTTATTGTAACTTTGTATTGCCTAAAAATGCTGATACAGCTGTAAATCTTAAGTTCTCAACACCAGGACAGTATGGATGACGTAGACCATCCCAAGATTATCTTCCTGAAAATTTACACTGAATAAGTGACGTAACTTTGTATAGCCCAAAAAGCTATTGTTACTACCGTAGATTTCAAGTTCACAACCCCAGGAAAGTTTAGATTACCTAGAGGACCACAAAGTTATAAAATAATGACTGTTGACCTTCCAGAAGATTCATTGAATATGTTTGAATACATATCGTCAGCCCAAAAAGCACTGTAGATTTTATATTCTGAACTTAAGGACAGTTTGGATGACCCAGCAAATTTCAAGATTGTCGCATTATGTCTGTTGACCTCCCACTCTATTCAATGAGTGTTGTTAAATACATATTTTCCCTTTGCATACTTCAATAACCTACTATTACAACTGTAGATCTTGTGTTCTGAACTCAAGGACAGTTTATATGACCTAGATCAATGATTTGCAAACACAAAACACGGTACTTTTCGGAAGTTTTAGTTTCTTGGCAAGATCACGTACCGGTTAATTCGGCTTTTGCTGCCGTTTGTACAAAATGCGTTTGAGCACTTCCACTTTATTCGACGCCATTTTTCGTAACAAGAATGTAAACATGTTGTACCACGAAATAAATTGGAGGAGTGTCCGAAATTTAACGTGGACAGGCTTTACAATGCATGCAAGTTCCAGCAGAAAACGCTACACCATCTGAAATGCCAGATTCAATTCAGTACATCACAGTACAGACAGTAGGATGTTGTTACGTCTACTGGTGAATCACAATCCAGCAGCGTGTATTGTTTCTTCACTTCGCATAGCAAACAGGCAAGGCCAGTTATCGTAGCCAAATAATTCTGTATGAAGCAACACTGTCAGTTTACCGTATCATAGCGCGGTTAATAATAATGTCCAGCCGTTATTCATGTAGTTTATATCAGCAATGCACAACTTACTACTTTTAGTGTTGTAGGTATTGAGATTTGTACTGTGCTGTTTTACTGTTTTTATTTACCGAAGAGGTACACTTAGTGGTGGTAAATCAAATTAATGACGGCATCGCAGTACTCCGCAGTACTTAATAAAACGGCACTCAAATAAGCCCTACATACTGTTATGTATTGTTTGGTATACTGTATCCCTTTGAAGAAAAAAAAAAACTGATTCATCCTGTCTACTGTAATACGAGTAAAAGAGGTTGTTTTCGCTAGGTGTTGACGGAAAATTACCATGGCTTCCGGGTGAAAGTTCATTGATACGATCCAAACAGCGCCGCCTGTGGTGTGAGAAAGAACAGGAAACTATTTAAACTGAACTTCTTTTGCATAATATGTCGATAAAGTCGTGGCGCAGTTGTAAGCGCTTCAAGATTGTACGCCGAACACTTAAGTTTGGATCGAGGAATTATTTACTGTTAACTTTTGATTATACTCTATCGAACTGTTAAATATCAGAATAATGTTGCGTACTATAGTCTAGGAATCTTCAAATTCAACGTAATTAAAATTCTTTTCTCAGCAGATTATTTCATGAGTGCTTCCACGGAACTTCTTAGAAGCTTTAAGGCTGCTTAAAAGTTCTCAGGGAACTTGTACGGTACTTTGTACGGGAGTTCCTAAGAAGTGACCGTGGAACTTTTAATCAGCTTGATCGATGCCTTAAAGTGCCATATGGAGCTTCATCCAAACATCGAGTTGCTAAGAGCTCAATTGGCATTTCTTTGGAGCCTGAAGTTACTTTTTCGATGTTTAGCTTCTTAAGCAGCAAAAAAGTTTCACGTGAACTTTATTTGAAATTAATGGAACATGAAAGTGGGTTTTCTCAAGGAATGCCGAACTTTTGATTGATTGGGGAAGCTCAGATTTATAGCACAGTGCTGCGTAGAGTTTAATGCTCAATAAGGTTTTCGATCCTTCGCGGCGGGAATTTGTGGGGCAGCGGCAGCCTCCCTTCTCCACGCTGCATAATGCTCCGCAATTCAAGTTAACCAGGCCATATTCAAATTCTGGTAGTTACTGTAACTGGAGAAACATGAAGAAAATGAAAACTTATGCCAAACAATCGATTTTGGAATATTTCAGAATGGCTTACGTAACTGTTATTTTTACCTTAATTTTCTTTGTTAATCCAACTGCAGAGAATTAAATGATTTCGATTACAATTTTCTGTGACTGTTTTCTAGTTGTTTTTGTTCTTTTAGTTGTGGCCCCCTTTTTGTATTCGCGATTCAGCTTTTCATATTTGTGTGTGGGTTTGCGTTTTATTTTTAAATTTTGTCTGTTCAACCATTGTGGCTCTTCAACCATCTAGTTTTTTCGGCGTTTTGATCTTTTCAGCCTTTTAGAAATTTGGCCTTTTGGGTTTATCCGCCTTCCGGTTTTCCGCCTTTTGATTTTCGTCTTTTCGGGGTTAGATCCCTTTTTCGGATACTATACAGCTACACTTACTAATATATATATATATTTTATTTTGTATTTGTCATCAAAGCGTAAGCAGCCTTCACGAATACTGAATGTTGGTTACCTTTTCTAATATTTACTGTTACCTTAGCAAAAAGTGATGCAAAATGGTTCTAGCTCCGCAGCATCAAGTTCAATGTCCACAATCGATCATCAAGTTGAAAACGGAGGCCTTGAAATCTGCCACCCTCGAATCTATTTTCAATCGAAGACTCGCCAATTCGTGCATATGTTGTGTTGAATTTCTGCATTTTTTTTACACGTTCAACCCGTGAGACACCTTAGCAGCTGAATGTGCCACGAACTGGTCAAACCAAAACGGCAAAATATATCATGTTTTCTGCCGGCACATGTTGTGGTGCGTCGCCTCATCGTGTGATTATGATTGATGTGTTCGCTCAACAGTTGGCTGTCGTTCTCGTAGTTTTTGCACTTTCTTTTAAAAATAACCTAATTTGACAGAATACGATTGGATTTCTCGTGAACACGCACAAATCGGTAGAAGACCATGCGTCTCCGCCAACCGAAAGCCAAATTTGCTCAAACAAGATCGATGTCATGACAATCCGAAAAATACCAGATTGCAAGAATCATATCTTGATTGAAGTGCACAAAATTCCATCCAAAGATTCCAGAGGGCAACCGTTCGTACATGTCAATTTGTAATTTCCATGGTTAGCCATGGCAAATCCCGCACCTATTACGGGTGCTTTGTGGCGATGAAAAAGACAGCTTACGTCAGTCACTTTTCCACAGCTCACTCACTGTTTGTCGGGAACCGAATAAAACAATTTGGTCATTGTTCGGCAGGAGAGAGGTTCAGCAAATTCGATAGATCAAAGATAGAACACAGCGGCCAGGAGTGGTAGTTTCGGAACAAAGAAAGTGTTATCGCACCCTTTCTCGAAGGTGGCTTAAGGGTAGAAACAAACGTCCAAACCAATGAACAGAAACACACAAAAAAGGGCAACCAAATATGGTGGAGTGGGAAGGGATGCCATGGGTTGATAGCGAAACGTGTCGGGAAGAAAATTAAATCAATTGAATTCGAAATGTTAATTCACGCCAATGAAATTGTGCACCCGATGCGGGCGAACGAGCGCGCGCGCTATTACTCGTTTCATTGCACTCGGATGCACACACCAGCATCCAGCTCACGAACGAACCAAAATGCGGAGTTGGTTCGTGCATGAAGGGTGGTTTTAGACGGTGCTGGCTGCAGCTGCAGTGCTGTTTGATGGAGATTTTTTTTGGCCTGTGCCTTGGCGTTTTTTGATCAGATGTTGATTGAGCATAGGTTGTACTCTGCAAGTGGCATGCGTTGATTTAGTAGAAAACCGTTGACTTAGAATGCACCAACGATTTTTGGACAGACTCTGCTTGACAACCATACTCCATCGTCTCAACTGTTGAACTGTAATATAAACATAGGAACTAGGAAATGTATTGTGTTTAGCTTGAATCAGCCAAAAAAAAACCTCCCCCTAATTTTATTACACACTAGTACATTTCTGAAAATTCTGGATTGAACTGTTTGTTCCGGAGACATATTTCGCTTATCAATGTTATCAGTACACTAGTTTACAAAATGAAATATAAAGTATGAACTTTACTGGTTGACCAACGTTTCTAATGCAGAATCCTGCGCTGAATTCAATGCCGTAATCAGAAAAAATAAATAAAGTAGAGCCGCTTTTAAGATATACAAAAAAAAAATGATTTTTTGAATTTTGGACAAAAGTACATTTACTATAATGTTAATATCTTTGGATACAGTGCACCAATTTTGAATTATTTTTTCATGAAAATGAAGCTAAATAAATTTGCTATCGTCCACTTCACAGGAACAAGTTCGGAACACTAAGTCATTCGATTCTCAACCGTTTTTAATAATACCCGAATAATTTTTTTTTTGTATCTACTCGGTTTTCAATCCTGATGTGCTTCAATCAAATTGATTGGTAGAGAAAAGAATTTCCCATGAAAACTTTACATGCGATGTTTGGATGCTCACAACAACACCTAGTAGTGGAACTCTAAAGCTGTTGTGTTTCAGCAACATTTTTAAGTGTTTCACAAAAATACTCATAACTTCGACAATTTTCAACCGATTTCATCCATTAAAAGCTCATTTTCTTCGGTTTTTAATTAGAATATGAATTTCTACTGATCTACAGAAATTGGAACATTTTTATTGTTTTTTTCAGAATTTTTGGGAAATTTTAAATAAGGGCATTTTGAAATATTTTCTAATGGCTTATTTCTTGAACAAGATCCTTCTTATCTCAGTCGGTAAAGGTTAAGCTAGGTGGTGGTGGAAGGCTTCGATTACTTAGCTGCCGAATGGGCTATGATTATACATGCCACACAATCATTCTAGGGTGTGAGCCAAGTACAATCATACCCTAGAATGATTGGGTATGATTGTACTTGGCTCACAATTATATTAACGCAAAAAAGCGGCTGTGATCAGGAGCGCTTAATTAATAACTGTGAAAAGGCATTTAGAATGCTAAATTAAGAGCAAACAATAAGCTAATTGTGAATGGCACTAACCTTCAAATGCCAAACAGAAAATAGACGTAAATTCTTGCGGACAGCTGCAAACCAATGTATCATTATACTGGTACACTTTGCTTGACCACCGTTGTGCTGAAAAAGAAAGAAAAGAAAAACGTGCATGTGGCAATGTTCCGTATGAGGCTCTTTCTCTCAAAATTAGTTGAGAACGTTTTTGTGAATACCTTTGAGTGTGTTCACAGTAACAACTAGAAGATATTCATAGAAAAATTACAAAGGATTTCTTTCAGTTATGCATTCATCAAGCTATCAAACAATCTGATATTGCTCTAGATCCGATGTTTCGATGTTTGTTACATCTTCTTCAGGGAATTAGAACTTCTGATCGTCCTGAAAAAGATGTAACAAATATCGAAACGTCAAATCTAGAGCAGTATCAGATTGTTTGATAGCTTGATGAATGCATAACTGAAAGAAACCCTTCATATTTATAAAGTTCCTCAGCCAAAGGCATATCTCCTAGTAGCATACTTGTTGTAAACCAGTATCACCGTTGAAGCTATCCTAGTGATCCTAGGTCCAACTTGAAATTTACAGTTGATTAGAGGCATCGATATGCATCAGTTTTGGCATCTGTTCAATCAATTTGACTACGATTGCTCAACTTTTGTTCCAGAATGATCTAGAAAAAAAAAACAGAAAAGCACCCAGTTAGATTTAGATGTAGTCCTTCAGTAGCTTTAGTTCCTTTAGCTCCGGGAATCGATTGCTGTAGTTTCGAGAAACTGCCCAGGTAATCAATAAGCATTAGCATATGCAGTAAATCAACCTTAAAACTGCATTTCAGATACTACAAGCATTATATTAGCATTATATCAGCATCTTTAATGCTATCTGTTGTAAAGTTGGATTTCAAATGCTATTTAAATGCTTGTAGCCTGTATTAAGCATTTCGAATGCAAAATAGCATTAATGAAGCATTATCATAGCATTGCAGTAAAGCAGCCGTATATTGGGCCAAAAGTGGCATTTATGTTGCATTTATGGTGACTTTATTGTTTGATACGCTGCCGTAAAAACGCTTTGGAACTTCTTATTGGTTACCTGGGTGGGATCAATTGGAATGCGAGATCGTTTTGTGTTTGCTTGTTCACATACTTCAGCAATTGTACGAATGTACGGATATTGGTCCATCACGAACCGTCCATCCTGTCCTCGAGGAATCCAAACACCGAGGTAATTGCTTACGTTCCCTAGGCATGATATCTTGTATTCCGCATCGTCTTGGCAAGCAATAAGCATGTCGTTCACTTACAATTACCCGAATGACCAACATGAGCATGATTGATCGCCCAAATTTACCACTCCGTTGTTGTCAGATCAGCTGTAATTACACAGAAAACCAATAGATGATATTTGGAACTAACATACATCCTCAGTATGTAAAAATTGTCAATCCAAGACCAACCCAAGCAGCACACAACGGTTAAAAACGGTTGAAGCAACCTCATTGTGCCTTAATTGAGTCACAACGCAGTCACCTCAACTGGTTTGTAACTAGTGTGCTATTATGAAAGGCTATTATGGAAGGTTAAATAAGAAAGGGGTAGGAATAAGTCGACGTGATAATCGCTTTATTGGAAGCCGAGAAGATCTCTGCACTTCCACGAAAAATCACTGTGATGTTGGATAAAACGGTTTGTTTGGCAACGTTGTTCGTTTTGGTGAATAATACGTTCATTTCATGTTTTGAGCCCGGCCGGTTTATACCAATAGTACAAATATCCGCTTTGAACCGACACCAACCAAACCAAACAGTAAGGATGCTGTTAGGGTCATTCACAAGACTGTGTGATAATGGTTTGTCATTGGGAACACAAGATAATTTTGAATAACGCTAGAGAGTTGATTTGGATCGATTTAAACCAACAGTAAGGATGATTTTGAGGCCACGTGGAGGCGGCCTTTGGTGAGATCAATCTGATTATAAATATATTAGAAAAATCGTATTCTCAAATAATACTAAATACGTACCTGTTTTTGAAATTTAACATTTCCAAATCAGAAAGTGTTTCACAGTACCCTTATCCAAATGATATCGGTAATGTTTACATGCGAGGCTTATCGTATGTGAAAGTAACCTCGGAATGGGCGTGGCTCTCTAGACATTTTGAAATGCTCTCCAGACATTTTGGATCTGCAGTAGAGCTATTACTTGCTAGCTCCCGGATTAAAGTTGCTTTCAATAGTCGCTTAAAGGATTGTTGCAAACAGAATTCTTCCATAATACCATTGCTGGCCAGTGGGTGTTAGATTGTACACTCTACCAAAGTCTGATGGTGATTTTTAATTGGGAAAACAAGGTAATTTAAAATAACGCGGGAACTTTTCTAAACTAATCTAAATGTAGAAACAATATATGTGCTTTAGTATGCGCATAATAAATTGGAAATACAAGTAAACTAAAACATAAGAAAAGTTTTTTCAATCATTTTCCCCTATTTCTTATGCTGTTTATAGAATCGCTGACTAAGAGTGAGTTGTGGGAAACTTAACGCATATTTCGAAAAAGGTATTTTTTTTATGCTGGAGAACCGCGAATAATTTATGAAAAGGTCGTATTTTCTGCTGGAAATATACTGCAACATCGAAACACGTTTATTTCGGCAAATAGTTGACCTTAGAAACACTTTTTTCACTTCAGATCTCTCCACCCTGAAGTTTTCTCCAAAACTGACGTTAGAGCTTCATGTTTTTACACACAATGTATAAAGTATACAATAAGAAGCAAAATAGGCATATGTTAAACGAAAATTTTAAAAATACTGTTCGAACCATTTTACCCCATATCTTTTGAACCGTTCATCCAATCGTCTTGCTGTCAAAAAAAGAGTTGAAAACCGTAGCAAAATGTGGTTACTGGAGAAACTTGAATAATTTATGAAAAGGTCGTATTTTCTAATATTATTCCAATATGATAAAATTAAATCAGAAATATCTCGAGAACGAATTCTCTTACGAAGATCATCATCGGGAGCTAAATTTTTTTTTAAATACTTTTGAAATCAGATTATATCATCAGAATACGTTTATTAGCGCTAATATTCAAATTTTAAGAAATACATCAAAAGATGATGTTCTATAATCTTTTTTCCATGACATTTCTCTATCGTGAAGTCTTCGCTAAAATTTGCGTAATAACTTCAAATTTTTACAGTCGAAAAAATAGAAAAATCTAAAAATTGGTTTTTTGGGATATTTAAATTTTAATGTTAATATTTGATTTTTTTTCCGAAAAAAATTGTTTTTTTTTTCAGTGTATATTTTTTTCACAACCTTCACACATAGGGCCACAACTTGTTCTCAGACAGTTTTTTTTTGTATCAACAAAGGTTTTCGAGCTACAAATTATTAATTGAAGTGTTATTCAAAATGCTTACGCCCTTTGTAAAACTGACTCTTGAGTCCAACATTTTTTTGCATCAGTGGAAAAAACTTACTTTCTTGGGTAAAACGTGTGTACAAATTTTCAATTAAATCGGAGACACTCGAAGTTGGTCGGTAGGTCATTTCGACTGGAAACGCTCAACTGTCAAAGTGAGCTCTCGTATTTTCACTTCTTTTCGAAACCAATAGATCAAGCGACTGAGGAAGGCGGACATTCGTGTGCTTTTTTTTGTGACATTTAATTAAATTAAATAAAAAAAACAAAAATTGTCAACAAAAGCAAGATAATTGTAGATTGGAATGATCTTGAACATATTTTTAATAAATGGAAAGAACTCACCAAGTTCTACTCATTTTCCCGGCTCATTTTTTGATGGGTTCGATATGTAGGATCCAGGTCGTCTTTGTTACGTGACGAACCAGCCTCAGGCTAAATTTGAAAACGTTGTTGAATTTTGCTGAGCTGTGGGCACGTCAGTTACAATATTCCTTTAGGATTTAGGTATCATAAAATGCCTTCTAATGCGTGCGGAACTCGTTCACATTCTTGAGTTCTCAGTGACTATGTGAACCATTATTGATTTTTCCCGAACGATTTTAAAATTAAATAATATTATTTATTTAACTATAAGGACTGCTATGACGATTGATCTCGTTGAACGGATTGAACCTCTGATCTCGAAACAACTCTGTCGAAGAGGAAAACAGTGTTGTGTTCAGCGCTGATAAATCTCACGGTCGTCATGCGACATTGACAAAACTTACCATCTCACTATCACGGTTAGAAACGAACTATCATGAGCTTTCTTGTCATGCTTCAACCAGTCTTATGTGATTCTCTTCTCATACGATTTTGACTCCTGATTTTCTAACTACTCTACGTGAAGTTATTCAACGAATCATATGTGATCTATAGAGTAAAAAATGCATTCAAAGGTTTGAATCGAAAGTAAAAAAAAATATAAATAAACGGGCTTGTTATTGCGATGGTTTAAACACAGTCACGTTCTGTCGTGACGAGAAAATCGATGTAATTTTGAAGAAAATCTCAATCTTCGTTTCCTCACCCGATGAGATTTTAAGTCGTATTTCGGTAAACATCGTATGGAATTTTTCATTGAAAATGACATTTGCCAGTCCTGGTGGTGGTCATTGGGGACACCCAAGTCAATTTACACGAACCAACTTCCCCCGTGTTTGCCTTCTTGACGTTCGATAGATACACCACATGCTTCAAACTTTTGTCCAATGCTACAAAGTAGTCCGGATCAGCGACATTCTCGTCTGCTGCAATGCCAAGATCGAAAAATTCAGCGTTGAATGGTCCTCAGAACCTTGAGAGCTGGCTTCGCCTTAGGACGACAGCGTTCGTCCTGCCTCATATGACCTCACCGTAACCTTTTTCCATCACAGCTCGACAACAGTTCTATTTGCCATCTGGTTTTTCCCTAGCCACACACTTGTTGAAAATCGGTTATAGTAACTTCAATGTGACTCAATTAGGTGACAATCAAGTTGCTGGAACTAATTATGACGGTTTGGTGTTGCTTGGGTGGCGAATCCAGCATTTTCTTGTACTTTTCAGTGCCAACCTTGAGTGTGGATTCACAGCATCCTTTGCTTCCTCGTTTGGCCACGTCATCCGTCAGCTTAGACTTGATCAGGCTTGGTGGTCGTCTGACCTGGTTTCCAACGCTGTCATGAGTGCCACCTGCAAGTTCCGGTTCAATACTTGACATTTCACCGACAGACGCTCTTGCACCTCAAATAGAGAGTAAGTACTCCTTGAAGATTCAATGCTTTTCGATCTGAAGCTAAGAGCATGCCCAAGTAGCACACACGATCATAATTAGTTGCCGCACCTTGATTATGACTTACAAAGGCACATTTATGTTTTCTCAACTTAACGGCAACATGTGTGCTATTAAGGCGAGGTTCTACAGTCAAATCGATGCTAAGGCATAGTGTCTAAGGAAATCGGTTCTAGTTAAAAGATTGCTAGTGTTTAATCTCTAAGCTAGAACTGATTTTCTAGACATTCTATTCGACCAAAATGGATAGATAACATGCCAAACTGCAATGCAGGATTGGTATGAAGATTCATCCCTGCCGCCACATTCGCTCTTCAAACGCCAGGGCGGATTCGTCACCCAGCAGCAAATTGACATTCATAAACTGTTTGAATACTGAATCGTTCTGTGCAGCTGCAACTTTGGTCTCTTATCCCGGTGTACGTATGCTACGTTGTACATTGTGCGACATCAACCTTTACATCTATTTAAGCCCAGTATCTTTAGATGCAGCTCAAATGTGCAAGCGACGTGCAGAGCTTCGAAAATCCGCACCTTATGCCTGATATCCATAACTCGAACACTGGCTCTGCCTTCGCTGAAAGCCCCTTGCTATACTTCCAGTAGGTTGATATACTCATGAACCCCCTCCCGTCGCCCAATCGACATCAAACCAACGTCGTTCTTGAAATTGGTAAATTTTCGTTCTGTTATAAACTGGTTGTTGCACTTGGTTTTGGTGTGCACGGGGACTTTTCCGAAACTAAACAAAGCACAAAGGCACTCTTCATATACTTCATACCCACTTTATTTTTCCTTCTGCTAGCTCCTAGGTATAGTTAGGAGAAATCTTTTGAGAAGTTGTTCAAATAGTGTACTCCACTGTCCGGGTGGCGTGCAGGTGCATTTGCATAAAAAGTGCCATTTTACTGCCGAGCACCAAAAAGGTGAACATTGTGTCGACAAAAGCTGCACCTTCTGGGATACGTTTCAAAAGCAGTTGGGAACTTTTGCCTCCGTTGAAATGGGTAATTTGACATACGGATTTGGATCGATGTTGAGTTGAAGGATAGTTTGATATAACTAAACTCACCGGAGTACGGGCACGTGCATCGGTGTTTCATTTTTTCCCAGGATAGAAAAGTGGAATCATTTAATTTCATTTGCTCCTTCCCAGTTGGTTCCTTTTTTTAAGAATCCCTTTTTACTGTGGTTCGTTGGTAGATGTGTCTTTTGAAGAAATCTTGAACACGCTACCTCCGCGAGGGTTGTTGGAGCAAACTTAAAGAGAGACTCATTGGCTTTCTTGTTGTCCTATCATCTAGCTTTCGAGGTTGGTGTGTGCAAACGCCAGTGGGTTTCAAGGACGAATGTTTTGTCCTTTCGATGCACGTAAAGTTGATGGAGGTCAGTGTTGAAATATCTTCGGAAAACCGTTTGTATCATATAGTACATCATACATTCAAACGCCACTCGTAATTACCGTCATTTTATCCTCGAAATGACAAAGGACAACCCCTACTTACAAGTGATAATTACTAGTCTCAAGTTTTTCCCGATTAGCATATTTTCGGTTTCCATTTTGACTTCTTTATAACTTCCATAGTTCAAAACGACTCTCTTGTTTGTCGCTCGTCCTTGTTAGCTGATTTAGAGCCGGAAAGTGCATTGGACGAAAATTATATAGTAGCTTTGTTATATCGGCCAGGAGGGGGTTCCTTTCCTGGAAGATAGCCGAGGGTTATAGGTAAGGGAAACAAAGGGACTTTTGGAACGATGCATGACTCAAGATGGTGGGTGTTGTTTTGTAGAAGGGTATAATTAATTAAAAGCGTATTGTATTGAGAATTTCCACAACAAATTGAATATTGGTTGGATATGACTCTTTTACATTTGAATGAAACTTTTGACATGTTTTGTTTCTCGTGGTGGCATTTTTAATTAAAATCTAATGCTCTAGTATTTTACAAAGGGTGATTGTAAAATATTCAGGGGCCACTGGAATCGGTAATTTTAAATTACAAAGATCTCACGTGCTAAATTTTAATGACTTGTTTGCTGCAGTGCAACGAAAAATCTATCAAAAAACATTCGATAACAAGAAGAGCAAGACAAAAGATGTTAATACCTAACGTATGCATTAAAAAAAATGACTGATTTTAGCGATTTTTCGTACGATTACCCTGCCACCTTGTGGTGAATCTACCTATGTATCGCCATTCCTAGCAACCCTGTTTTGTACTGGAATTTGCAGCAGCCTTGGCGATAACCGTCTAGCAACTACGCTCGATGGTTTGTCCGTAAGCAAACTCCCGGATATAGCCGATCCGGCATTGACAACGTCGAAGCCAAGTTTTGACCGCCCAACAGTGCTGCGCGATCGTAAAGTATAGCAGAAGCTTCATTCTGCTGGCTTCATTCTTCCGCGCCTTGGGTCAAGATGTTGGTGGAACCGGCCAAACGATGAGGAAGTACCTGGGCAAGATGGACATTGTTCTCCGCAAGCTTCAGTCTAGGCCGGCCGTGTTTGAGCAGTAGAAGGAGCGGCTTAAGGTGCTGGTGAAACAATCGGCTTTCCGGCGAAGCGCGTCGTCTTTGTCGTAATGGATGACGAGACCTACTTGACGCTGGACGGCAACAACTGGCAGGGTACCGGGTTCTTTACGTTTCCCACCAAAGAGGTAAGCGTTGACGTCAAATATATATCCCACTTCAAGTTTCCCGAGGATGGTCCTTCTGTGGCTGACGATCAGTGAGAGGGGAATTCCCAAACTGCTGTTCCTTCTGTCAGGGTTTGCGGTTGACCGGGTAAATATACGGTACCAAGTACCTGCTGGAAGTTGCCGCCTTTATCAAAAAGTATTAAACGGAGGAGGATGTTGTCTTGTGGCCGGACCTGGTCTTCGCCCATTATGCCAAGAGATCACTGCAGGAGATGGACTGGCTGAAGATAAACGTTGTACCAAAGACCGCCAACCCTCCCAACGTCCCTCAGTTGCGACCCATAGAAAAAAATCTTAGGGGACGGTGGATCTGCTCCAATAATTTCGTGGAAAAAAACGGAAGAACAGCTGATCGCCAAGGCCATAAAAGTGCTGAAGAACATGCCGAAATCCATCTTTTCATCAACCATGGCTAAGGTACCGGCCAACTGTCACAAGGCCGCCCGACAGGGTTTCGAAGGATTTTCGCTGAAGATTTAATAAACATAGGATGTAAGGAAAATAAATTCCATTAAATTATCTTTTGTAGTAAATTTTACATAGCCAGTCAATTTTTTAAATGCATACGTTAATTACTGAGATCAGACAGAAGATCGAAAAAGAGTTTAATTAACTATCCCCGGCGATCATGTTCTCGATTCACGTTTGGTCCATCCATCACTCCTCAGCGAAACCGTGACGATGAAAACGCAGCATCCGATAAACCTGCCGAAATTCTCCACCGATCCGTTAGTTGCTAACGTGTGAATAGCCCTGTTGGACAATCCTGAGTTTGTCTCACAAAAATTTCCCCTGACGTTTCTGAGGCAGACGTCGAGAAACTGGCCAAGGGATGCTTGAAGGTGGATGACGCTGTTGTAAAACTGCTGTCATTGTGGATTCTGACATTAATTTCTCCAGCGCTATGGATTCTTAAACCAGTCCGAAAAGATTAGAATCCCGGGAGTTCGTTGATGATAATACAAGATCTCTGATCTGTCTCACAGTGTCTTACCAGAACAGACAAAAACGAAGTCCTCTTTCTGTTGGCCTGCGATTTTGATGGTGTTGTTGCGTTGATTTGCAAAGAGATGGTGGCGTGTTAATTACTGTAAAGTCGAAGCTTCACGATTCCCTGAAACCTCGCCATCATGATCTGGACCACCTTGAGATCCACTTTTTTGGCACATCGTTACAAGGGATTTGAGTTTTTGAGCTGTGGTGGCTTCCCAAACATTTGCGTACACCGACTGGAACAGTATGGCCCAATACGACTCGATTGGCCGTGCCTGGGGTACGTTTGGGGGATTGCCTTCCTTACGTACAAACGGTATGTTATAGACGGTCAACCAACAAGAGGTATTCGAAAGACCACTAGATTTATGGTTAAGTGGCAAAGGGAATGGAATAACTCCACCAAAGGTCGGTGGACCCACCGACCAATCCCTGAACTCTCCGGGTGGGTTGGTAGGCGACACGGTGAAGTGAACCTCCACTTAACACAGATTTTGTCAAGCCACGGCTGTTTCAGACAATATCTGCACAAATATAGGCATGCACAGTCCTCCGCATGCACCGAGTGCGCGGGAGTAGAGGAAACTGCGGAACATGTGTTCTTCACCTGTCCTCGCTTCGACAGCGCGAGATCCGGCATGATTGCCGTAAGCGGTCACGACACAACTCTGGATAATCTGGTCCAGAGGATGTGCCAAGACCGGGACATCTGGGACGCGGTATGCATAGCAGCCTCCCAGATTGCCCTTGATCTCCAACAAAAATGGCGAAACGACCAACGGCAGGTCGCAGGGACCATCTAACTACTAAAGTCCTAAGTAGTTAGACATAGTGGGTGCTTAACAAGCACAATAGCCCCCTCCCCGAGGTAATACCGAAATCTGGTTGCAGATTTTCCATCCCTTCTAAAAAAAAAAAAGACGGTCAACCAATCCAGAGTGGTCTTTGCGTAATGGCACGAAGTCATGTCCGCCCAAAACACAATATCTTATGGCGCTTTTTTACTAAAGCAACCGTTTTTGGCAAACAATTCTTTGCGTAGACTTTGACGTTATCGGGTTTAGTGTCCAACTCGTCGGTATAGAACCACATGTTCCCTGCGGTTGAACTGTTCGAGAACGTAAAGTACTTCTCATCGTCCATAACGACGGTGAGGCCCGGCTAAAAGTACTTACAGTGCAGCTTTCAGCACTTCCCCCGGCTTACCTGCAGCTGCTTTTCTGTGTGGTGACAAACTAGCCCAGGAGGTTAAAAGTCACCCTAATAAAGACATAAAAAAATGCTTCTCTGTGTACTTCGTTCTGGATGCTCTCTTGTAACGCTTCACGGCCTCTGCCTTCAGGATTCTGACCACCGTGCTATGTGACGTGTCGAACTTCTGGCCAGCGGTCTGATGCTGGCGCCAATCTTTTGTTGTTGGCTATTGGCTCTGCAGCTTAGGATGGAGCGATCATGTTATAAATCGTGGATTTCTTTTGGGCCTTCGTCAAAGAGTGCCTCGCCACCTCCGATTTCGGATGCTGTCCAAGCATAATTCACTTGATCGAAAGCGAATCGTGTGAAAACAAAAGAATATTGAGCCTTATGTATTATATACTTCATGAATTTGCTAATTTTTGAACGAACACATGTCAACAAGTTCCAGACAAGTGTTTCATCACATTTTTTGGACGCCTTAGCCCAAAGTTTTTTGAACTCCTGCATATTCTCAGCTGCTTTACCCTCTTCACAATCGCCCAATAGCGTTTGATGGGCCGAAGCTGAGGGCAGTTTGGCGGATTTGATCTATCTCAACGAAATCTATACCCTTTTCTGTGAGCCAATTGAGAGTTGTTTTGGCGTAATGCACTCTTCAGGCTGTTCCGTTTCTTGATACGTTGAATCATTCCGACGCTGGTTCCCGCTTTATTGATCAAATCACGTATCGACATTGATTTGTTCTTCCGAATTAGAGCTACCACTTTCTGATCCAGTTTAGGGATCCCAAGTAACATTGTTAACACCATCCTGCTTTATTAAGTTTTATTAAAGTTTTATTAAAGCCATTTGAAATCAATTTGGTTTTATTATGGCACCAAGAGGTGCCAATAGGTTTCATATTTTAGTCAGGTTTATGAGAACTTACACAGCTTGTTTACAACGATCTTAAAACCTTGTTTCTCAAATTCCTTTTACTAGTATCAAAGGTTTTATTTAGACTTTATGAACTCGTAGAATGTATTGAAATGCCGTTTTAGGACTCATTGATCTTATCTTATTATGGTCAGTTAAAAAAGCATTTTAAAACCATTTTGCCTCCAGTAAATGCATTAATCGGCAAATTGGCATTGAAGGAAGTCACCATAAGACCAAATAGTTTTATAATAGTCATTGTGAAGAAAAATTGGCTTTATGGCAAAACTGTGTTTTTTCCCAACCGCCATATTGAAATATAAGAAATAATTGAAATGTGGAAAAATATATGCAACAAATTTTCAATGGTATGCAAATAAACTGTAGATCGAAGTCTGATTTCGGCATTCTTTTCGATCATCTCATCCAATTCCAAGCACTTTCCAGGAAATTCATATTTAATTTATCGAATATATTTGTTTTAGTTTCATTTATGTTGTTGTAAATTCGCATAATTTCCGAGGCGCATTAATTTTCGGCTCTTATTGTGCCAATATGCACCATAAAATTAAATGCGCATATAATTTGGACCATAATACGCTGTAGAAAACACAATTTGTTTTGGATATTTTGCTATCAAACAAAATTTCCCGCAACACTTGAACTTTTTTCTTAGATATTATTTTCTGCTAAACGAATCAGAAGAGCAAAGAATCGAACAAAGCAAAACAACAAAAACCATAATCTCGATTTCACAGTGAAGTTTGCCAGCTGTGGCCATTTGGCCGTATGCTGGTTTTCACGGCAGCCAATAGGTTTTATGAGGGTTCTAAAGTGGTCATAACATCTTTCACTACAACATTTTCAAAATCTTTATGTTCTTATAAAGGTTTTATTAACTTGTTTTCACAACCGTCTATAGTGGAAGGCCATTTTGTACAAATTTCGGCTTTAAAGAAGCATGGAGGAGGTGTTGGTAGACAAAACAGTTTTGAATGTAGTATTATCAACAAAGCCGGGAGGAGTGCTATACGGCTGGAATAAAACTAAAATTGTTACTTGGGATGGAAGATCCGGGTTATCTGCCTCTTCCTGGCAGTTCATAAAAAAAAGTGTTCCACAAACTTGGTTATGATGGATTTACACTCGCGTGATGAATTCCAAAGCGCTTCGCCAATTGTCGCATAGTTACACCCTTTTCACGTAGCCATGTGTCCAAAACATGTTCACGTCTTTTAAACAAACGAAAAATGACAGTCAAACGCACAGCATGCTATGATGAACGTACGTGGATAGCTTATTTTCGATACATTCCTTATATGACCAGGATTCCAAGGCAAAACATTTCGAAAAATCACTAGCACATGCACGAGAATATTCAAACATAACGAGAATATTCAAACAGTTTTGACACCCCCAGAAGCTTCACTAAAGAAACCCTACTATTTTACCCGGGTTCCAATTTACAGCATAGTCAGGAAAAATCAAGAAAATTCGGAACTTACGGTCATCAACTTACGGTTTTCGAAGACATAAACCTTCTAAATGAAAAGGATGCTAAGATATATCATAGTCCTGAAAATGACTTAGACACTTGCTCCACCCAACAAGAAAATTCTAAAGTGGATCAAAAGGTATTGACTTACTGATCATCTTTGCTGATCACTGATACCTTGTATATGACCAGAATCCCAATGTACAGCATATTCAGAAAAAAAAATACAAGCACACTAGCGCCACGTAGCGAGAAAATTCTAGCAACGGGTAATCAATCGAACGGTTTTGATTCCCTGAACAACATTTTCGATGATAAAATCATTCCAAATAGACAGAATACCAGAATACCTTTGTCAGAAAAACCACTTGTACACTGACGCCACGTAGTGAAAATATCCTGAACTACTGGAAAAGTCTTGACCAACTGAACAACATTGTCGAAGACAGAAACATTATATTTGGTCAGGATACCAAGATATAGCGTATTCCTGAAAATAATTAGCACACCAGCGCCGCATAGTGCGAGAATCCTAAACTGTTCGCCAATGCAAAGGCAATATAATCATCAAGCATTCAAAGTACACTGTCAACTTAAGCTTATTTTCCATCGTAACAAGAAATTTTCACTCAAGCCTGCCTTTTAAAAATCACGTCTCATGCACAAATCAACACGATCCTTTCCACGGAACTGCTTTTTTCAATCGCAATTAAGTGTTTGCATTATGCACGTCAATCTGGATATGTTGCTGTAGCGTGTCGTATATTTTATGGAACCATCGACCGCAAAAGCAGCTTTGCATCGCACGGTAGACGATGTGAAAATCTGCAAACAAAATTAATTTTTTATGATCTCCAAAAACAAAGTTGTCAGGAATAGCATATTCTTAACCATCATCAGTCAGCACTCACCCGCAGTCATACCCAGCAATGATGCATTGCACTGCTTTTCAACGCTAGCTCATCATATCGGGGTGGTTGTTTTATGGCTACAAGAGTAAACATATGCCATCCACCACCGTCGCCGTCAAATATCATAAGACGAGTCGCGTTGACGCCGCTTTGCAGGTACAGGACATCAACATTTTCAACGGCGACGATTTGGGTTTGATGAGTTGCTCAAGCTCAGAGAAAATACGACGAACGGCCTTGGAGGAAATTTGATTAGACTCCTAAAAGGATTTATTTTTCTAAGTAGTTAAACTTTTACTGCTTGCGAGGAAGAAAATTCGAGTGGAAAATCACCCATAGCAATGATGAATTGCTAAGGTTATTGAAATTTACTCCCGAAAATTCAATCAAGCTGAAATGTTCCCTCACTACAAGGAAGTTCTTAGGCGTACTCTCATTTAGACTGGTGGTGGTGGAAATCAATCCGGGAGCAAACGAATCTATTATTCAACTGGTACTCTCCTCGAAACCATCATCAATCATTCGATTTAGTCCTATCACACTACATACACAATAAGGCGCACCATCCCCAGTTATCTCGTGTGGAAAGTTGATTTCTGATGGCGCCACCGTCAATCGTCTCCATTGATAGTGAGAGTGATGGAAAACTGAGGAAGCAAGGGGAACGCAACAATTTGGTGAATGAGAAAATCCGTGACTCAGATGCTGGCTGTTGTCGGGTTAACTTGACATCGAAGGGGCAGTCAGTACCTTTTGTCAGTGCTTAGCACCTTATTTTCTTCGTGGGGAGTCACTTACACTTGGCGGTCGTCTCCGAATAGTTTTCGCTTGAGCTGTTTAGAGCACCAGCTGGGCGATATGAACATGAGTTGGAGGCACGCGCTGGGGGGAGTATAAAATTGAACGGTTTCTGATTGCTTTTTGAACAGTGTCAGCTGGCGATAATGAAGTGTAGTGCAATGTGGGAGTAGTTCAGGGAGAACACACAATCAGGTGTTGGTTGATATTCTGAAGACGAAATTTTGAACGGCGTCATGTGGTGTCTTGCATGGATGCATTCATGTAGAGGTGTGGGTTTCCTCAACAAGGTTTTCGTTGTTCGCAGGCTAGTTAATGCAAGCCAATGTAGCTGGTTAAATTTTATAGATACTCTCAATTCTGTGTTTACACAATGTCGACAGATACAATTTTTTTTTGAAATTTTAATGAACCATATCAACGGAATTGTGAGGCCACGTTGAATAGGAGAGCTTCTAGCTGTATAACATCACTTCATTGATTTCAGCTAGCCTCAGTTAACGATATATTTGCACCTCCATGGTTTTTATTTGAATCATTCTGTCTAGCAACTATAATTATACTTGTGCTGACGATAGTCGAGAAATTTCCCTACTCAGAAAATGTCTAGACCAGCAATCGAATCCTTCTGCCTGCAGCATATGCTCTTAATTAATAGCTGCACTGTCATTGACTGAGCTAAGATAGTGCTGCCTGACTTACAGCAGTAATGAAGCTTGGAATCCTAATAATAACATATTGCAAAAAGACTTTTAGCAATAAATTCATTTATTTGTATAGGCTGAATCGAATCAACTTTACGGAGCCAAGTTTTCATGATTATACATCATCTAAAGGGCGAACACGAAATTATTGCGACACATTCAACAGGGCATAACTTTTTTACCATTGGGTAAAAATCAACCAAATTTTGCACACTTTCTCATTGATGTGTATTGTTTACATGCTGTCAAACTCGAAGTCGTGTTTTTCGATTCAACGAAAATGGAGGTGAACCAACGCGAGACGAGAGAACAAATTCTTTCCAATCACCTGGAATTTCCTGACCTGTCGCACCGGCAGTTGGGAAAAATGTTGAACATTCACCATTCAACCGTCTCCAGAGTGTTGAAGCGGTTCCAGGAGCGGTTGACGTTGGACTACGGCAAAGGAGCTGGAAGAAAACCGGGACCGGAGAACAAAAAGACGGAGGGAAAGGTGAAGCGGATGATTAAAGCAAATCCCAACGTCTCAAGCCGTGATTTGGCTAAAAAGATCGGCATGTCGCAGTGCTACGTCCAGAATGCAAAGAAGAGAGCTGGACTACATACATACAAGGTACAGAACTTCCCAAACCGCGATGAGCGGCAACAATCGACTGCTAAAACTCGGACACGGAAGCTCTACGAGAAGATGCTGACAAAATATGGCTGCTGTGTGATGGACGACGAAACGTATATAAAAGCCGATTTTAAGCAAATTCCGGGGTTGGAGTTTTTCACCGGCAAGAGCAAGTTCTATGTGGACGACAAATTTAAGAAGAAGAAAATGTCGAAGTTCGCCTCCAAATATCTCATTTGGCAGGCCATCTGCTCTTGCGGACTGAGGAGTGAGCTTTTCGTGATAAAGGGCACAGTAAATGGCGAGATCTATAAATCTGAGTTCCTCGAGAACCGCCTTTTGCCGTTCTTGCAGCAGCACGACGAAGCTCCGCTATTTTGGCCAGATTTGGCATCATGCCACTATTCTAAAAGTGTCCTGGAGTGGTATGAGGCCAATTCTGTCCATTTTGTTCCAAAGGACATGAATCCGCCAAACTGTCCGGAGCTGCGCCCGGTGGAGCAGTACTGGGCAATGATGAAGCGGGAACTTCGGAAGAGCAAGAAGACAGTCAAAGACGAGAAGGACATGTTAAGAAAATGGAAAAAAAAACTGAGAAACTGGTACCGGATGACACTGTAAAGACTTTGATGGAGGGCATCAAGCGAAAATGCGTTCAATTTTACACTCAAGGCTCCATCGATTAACTTTTCTTTTGATTTTTGAAGTAAATATATGTATAAAACTACCCTAAAATTTTGGTTTGATTCTAAACATTATAAGAAAATTGGCATGACATTTTCGGTGTCGCAATAATTTCGTGTTCGCCCTTTATCATAAAACTAAAGTTAGGGGGGTAGAATCGATTACTCGCGGTCGTCTCGAGGTTAACAGGAATAACAATCCAACGGATGTAAAGATGGGTAGGAATTTAAACTATGGTTTAAATAAAACATATATTTTAATTCTTTATCGTCTTATCATAACTCGTAAGTGCGAGCGGATTGTGTGCGGACGAAAGGTGAATCCTGACTTATCAGTACGAGAAGTTACAAACAAAAAAAGATATTTACCTAAATCCACTGTTCACGATGAGCTCAAATCATTTTCGGAACGTTTGACGGTCGAGAGGAAACCGAGAAGTGATGAAAGCAGTCGACGTGCTGATCCTGTCATGGACCGAAAGGTGAAGAGGATATTGAAGGAAAACCCGAATCTCTCTGTTCGAACGGTGGTTCGTGAAAAAAGAAATGTCTCCTAATTTTGTCTAAAAATCAAATCAGCCTTTAGAGCTGAGGTAGTATAAAGTGAAGACAGTTCCAAATCGCAGCGACAAACAGAACTTGACAGAAAAATCACGGTATTGAAATGTACCGCGAATATTCGACGAAGTTTTCCTGCGTTGTTATGGACGATGAAACTAATGTCCTGGAGAACTTCAAGCAGCTTCCGGGGCTCGTTTATTCAGCTACGGCTAGAAATGCTACAGCGGAGCATTTCAGTACGAAGAATGCATCAAAATTTCCCAAAAATACCTTGTTTGGCAAGCAATTTGCCCGTATGGCAGAAAGAATAAATCATTCGTCACTACAATCCACAAGGATATTTACCAGAAAGAGTGCCTGCAGAAAGGATTGCTATCCTTAATCAAAAACCACAAAGAAAAACCTCTGGTCTGGTCTGGCCCGATTTAGCATCATGTGTGTGTGTGTGTGTGTGTGGGGGGGGGGGGTGTATGTGTATGTGTATGTGTGTGTGTATGTGTGTGTGTGTATGTGTGTGTGTGTGTGTTCACAATCAATATCCCACTGACCGGCAGTGCTTTCATGGAAGAAACTTGTCTGCATTTCTTCAGTAATTTATATGTGATCACTATGTGCAAACATTTTTAGCTCTGGAGATTGAAGGTGACAGCTCTATTGAAATCCAACGACCTATTTCAAGAAGGCCTGTTCATACACGTACATTCTGAGGTCATCTTCAAATACAATAAGCCCCGCATGAAAATCTTCACACATCAAATGGATATGTGGGGAATTTTCACACTTCCAGAATCAAAAATGGAAATTCTTGACCTTGGCGTGTATATAAAGACTGTATTCGATGAAATTTGGACACACGCAATTGTTCGTAACTTTTTAGCGTGTGGGTAAAAATTATTGAAATTTTAACTGAATGTATTTCATTGTGTTGCGTCAATTGTGTAATGAGTTTCGCGAAAATCGGTCGAGTGATTTAAGTGATGGCTTCGAATGAAGAAATAGTGCGCCAACAAAGTTTGGGCACTCACTTTGAAAACTCAAACGCTTCTCATCGATGGATCGGAAAACAGCTCGGAATCGCACATTCAACCGTATCTCATGTGATCAAAACGATCAAGGACCGTAAGACAACCAAGCGGAAAAATTGTAGTGGCAGAAAACGTGGCACATCAAATCCGGAGAAGGCCAGGATGGTATTGAACCAATTTATGCGTTATCCCAACATTTCGATCAGGGATGTTGAGGAAAAGGCGAAAGTTTCAGTTTGTTTTGTGCAGAAAACAATGGAACGTTCTGCATTACATGTGTACAAGGTCCAGAAGGCACCGAACCGGAGCGATAAACAGAACTCGGTGGCCAAAACTCGCGCAAGAAAACTGTACAGGGAGTGGCTCACAAAACCGTTCTGCATTGTGATGGACGATGAGACCTACATTAAAGCCGACACCAAACAAATGCCAGGACAGGAACACTGCGTCGCCACCTCTAAGTTGGCCGTTACGGAGAGTGTACGGAAGAAGAAACTGTCGAAATTCGCCAAAAAATTCCTTGTCTGGCAAGCGATCTGCTGATGTGGCAAAATGGATCAGCCCTTCATCACCTCTGGGACCGTCAACGGACAAATCTACAAGGACGAATGCCTCCAAAAACGACTTCTGCCCTTCTTGAGATCTCACGATGGCCCGACACTGTTTTGGCCGGATTTGGCATCTTGCCACTATGCCCGGCCCGTCTTAGACTGGTACAAAGATAATAATGTAGTTTTTGTACCAAAAGACGTCAACCCTCCAAACACTCCGGAACTTCGCCCAATTGAAAAATTTTGGGCAATCATGAAGGCAAAGCTCGTTAAAACTCCAAAACTGATAGAAAATGAACTTGAACTAAAGAAAGTGTGGTTAAAAGTAAGTAAGCAAGTCGGTCCTATCATTGCCCAAAATTTGATGAAAGGGGTCAAGGCAAAGGTGCGGGCATTTGGGTTGGGAGAAGAGGTTTAATAAACCAATGATGTCAAAACTCAACCATTTAAAAGTACTTTATTTCCAGAAAGTTTGAAAAGAATCGGGCTGAAGGAAAATTTTTGGTGACCTATTTTGTGTGTCCAAATTTCATCAAATACAATCTTTAGTAAAGGTATATTTTTGATAATATAAAACGACCTCACCAATGTTCCTTATCTGATGCTGGAAAGCTCGTCCGGATGCGGGAGCGGGTCACTAAAAACACAAAAAATGGAAAATAAAATCCATCTCAAGAAACACGACCACAACATCCTACGCAAAGCACTCGGAAAAAGTATAATGTTACCATTTATTTTAGCTGAATGAAGGAATATTTTTTTATTTTATTTCCGCGACAACAACGCAGCAAAAGCAAAACACGTCATTTTCAAAGCACGGATTGCTGCAATCATTCGGGTACAACCGGTTTGCTATTCTGGCTGGAAATGCTCTAATGTGAAGGGTTAACATTTTCCTGCCAATGATAATTTGCATGACATTTTAGGTAAGATTTATAATTTTAGTAAAAATTTCTTTCTTATCTCTATGTCGGGTACTTACGTTAGTGTCTTTAGCGCAACTAATTCTAGCATGTTTTTGTTTACACGTGTGTGATACCGCAGCGATTAAAATTCAAGTTTGGTTACAGTTCCTAGCTCACCTTTATATTAATTTTAAGTGTGAATTCACTTTTCTTCTAAAAGAGCACAAACCAACTTCACGCCTTCAATTTAGCAATACAATCATTCAGGCTTAGTAAAGCTCCAATGGTGGTATTAAAAATATGACGGATACAATAAACTAAAATATCAAACCACAACACACTTATTCGTAATCGTCTACTGCCCAGAAAAAATATGACGTGAAGCGTCTGCGTACAGTTTGCCGAGGAACATGATAGTCGGACTTTGTCGTGACTCTATTAAACACTCGCTGCAGTCCTCCGATCGCACCGTTCATACTGTAACTGTTTCGGTGAATTGGCATCCTCAACATTACGCTATTGCGCAATGCACGTGGTTGTACGTTTCATCTGCTCCTGGATGGCGCTGCAATCGATTCGGCCTTGTAAAATGTCCTGTTACAAAGAGAGCCCTGGATGCGTCACGACGAAACCGAAGCGGTGCAAGATCGATCGATCAGATTCCAATCGAGTCCCTTTATTTCCTTGTTGCGGCTCTGACGCCACGAGCCTCTGGGTCTGCCTCTGCTGCGATGTCCTGCTGGATTTCAATCCAGCGCTTGCTTGCAGATTTCGTTTCCGCCTCTTCGTAGTGTGTGGCCGTCCCTGTTGATATTGGTTTCTGTTGACATCGAAGATGAAGCTCAGCATCCGAGATCTCGTTCTAAGGCCACCAGACACGAACCCGATTTAGCATCATGCAATTATGCTAAAACTGTGATGGTGGTCGAAGCAAATCAAGTCAATATTGTACCAAAAACCGGAAACTCGCCAAATCGTCCAGAGTACCGTCCAATCGCGAGATATTGGGCTCTGATGGAGCGGAAGAAACAAGGAATCAAAGATATCAAAAACTTCCAACAAAATCGGACAAAGACGGCCACCACAATATGAAGAGTCTGTACCAACCATAAAGGATGGAGTTAAGCGCAAAGTTCGACAATGTTATGCATATAGAGAATAAGTATGTTTTGACTTCTTGAATTTTTAAATCATATCTCATGAAACTGAAATAAACAACTACAATTGAAATATAATGCGAAATTTGTGTTTTACCTAAGCTTTGAGTTGTCAGGATTGTGGATACAGAACTTATTAACTTTGGTTTACCTTTGACTTGAACATTTTCGATGTTAAAATAACTGTTCAAAAAAAGCACACACATAGATAAAAAAATCTAAAACTGAACATAAAGTTTAAACGAACTACATTCCAAGGCTAATGTTAGTTAAAAACACATAAATGGGGTCCTCCCTTAGCTCAGTCAGTAAAGGCGCAGCTACAAAGCAACACCATGCTGGAGGTGGCTGGGTTCGATTCCCGGTCTGGTCTAGGAATTTTTTGTAAAGGAAAATTTCTCGACTCCCTAGGCATAGCGTATGATTGTACATGTCACACAATCATACTAATGCAAAAATGGTACTTGGCATCGAAAGCTCTCAATTAATAACTGTCCAAGTGCATTTAGAACACTAAGTTGAGGGAGGTGACGAACTGGCCCAGGAGGCTAAAAGTCACTCTAATAAAGAAATAAAAAAAAACTAAGTTTAGAGCAAGCAATAAGCTAATTGTGAAAGCAATAAGCTTGAAATGCTAAAGAAAAAAAGAAGAAGTCAGTTGCTAATTTTTTAGCAAAAGCTAACTAAATATCTACGGAGAGCAACGCGAGATAGTCGGTCGTTCCCTTAAAGACTGTCCACGTAGAAAAAAATTCAACACATAATTCAACAAAACCGATGGTTTATTTCACAATAATAGAGTTATATCTATATTGGAAACCGTTGATTAAGATGTCAATCCTTCATTCTGTAGAATTCTCGAACTTTTTGTGGTACAATTCTCTTGAAATCATCGGTAACATTTGCTTTCTCCTTAGTTTCGAAGAGTTTCCGCTTAACTAGAGCCCAGTACTTCTCTACGTCACATGACTTATGGACGGTTCCTTATAATTATAGCTTTTGGACCACCCATAGAGCAAAAAATACAAAGAAAAGTTAATTTTAATATCAATAATAATTTGAAAACCCCTAAATTACCCTTTTAATCAAAATCTGCATTCAAATAACACATCGTGATAGCTTATTATTGGTTACTTTTTACTTAACCCAAAATCAGCAGATTTTTATAATTTACCCAGATATAGTAAAACCAAAATATATGAAAAGTTCCATATCAGAAATAGATTCAGGATAAAATCATCTTAACCTGTGAGTTTTAGCCATTTCGGATAACTTATGAGGTTTTGTCCGATCTTTGTATGGAGGACCGTGGCGGTCCACAGCAGTGGCTGTGGACTGGTCTGAGTTGTATAGATCATAAATTTTCCTATTAATTTTCACAATTAAAAATAGGTTTGCAATAAAAATTCATGCAAGTTTTTCTCTTATTTTCGGATCATTGAATCAATTTCAAAAAGTTGATATCCGAAACAACCATGGTGTTATACAATCATTACCAGTACAGTGGAGTACACTCAACCGTAGCGCAAACAAATTTATCCCAATATGAATTACAAGTTTTCTCTAACAGATCCACAGGGCGTACACACGAGCACCACATACTAATCATCATAATTTTCCTTTGATCCTTGTTATTCGTTCTGCAACCTCACATCTTTCAAATCCCCCCAATAAAGTAGTGTGAAGACTGATCTACTGGAATCTCCGTAATCGGTAGCGAATCGGTCCATAACTTTGCTCCCCAAACAAACCAACTACCAACTCTCTTCTGCTAACGTAAATTCGTCATCAACCCCCGCCTGGAATAAGGACTGTTTTCGGAAGAGTACACCCTGTCATCGTTCTCATCGAAAATTCAATTAAATTTATGGCTGAATGATAAATTATACGCCCGCTAGTTTTCTCGCTTGCTTTGCTGCTTATCTTACCGGTCGTGCAAACGGAAAGGACGTGCCTCGTCAGGTCGCACATACACACACACACACACATAACGAAGTAACCGCGCAGTGCAGTTCATGTTCGGAGGGACAAAGTGACAGTGCAGCACATGATGCATTCGAGAAAATGGTTCGTGATTAAAATAATAAAATATTAAAATCGGTGACGGGAGTTTTCCCTTTCTTGGCATTGCTCGTCCATTCGTTGCAGTAGTAAGACAAACGCCAAATTTTCTCTTTATCAATTTGTCGCATTTTCCCGTCGTCCCTTCAGAGCTATGCATTTGCTTTCTGGTGAACTGGATGATTTAGTTGCTGCGACGGTGTAGTTATTTGGAACTTTTTATTTTTGTTCTTTCGTAATTGATAAACAATGTCAACGTTCTGAGTCCGATAATCCGCGATAAACTATTTCGCCGAATAGCTTATATATTTTTGTTGATTTCAATGTAAATTTTTAATCGCTTTCCCGTTCAAAATCCTTCCACTGACCAATCGTCACCAGTCGCTGGTGTAGTTTCCCTCCAATACCAACAGAGGTAGACGAAAAACAATGCATGTTGATATAATAATGCACTCGTAAAATAAGCGGGAGCGGTTTTTCGCCAAATGATGATAAGCACGGTGCGGTAGCATAACCATTCGAGTGGGAGCAATGCATTAAATTTTAAAATTGACTGCGTTCGTCCCGACTGCCCCACGAGTTGCCGTGCTCGTCCTGGGTTCTTCAACTAGTGGGCGAAGATGGAACAGTGCATATATCCTGGTGGCTGCGGTGGATGCCAGAGCAATGAATTTGTTACAATCGTTGCAGCTGTGCGCGCTCTGCGGTGGCTTTTTGATGGCGAACGCGTGTCGATGACATTTTGTGAAAGTGACTTTGATTGGAGCGGTGGATGGTTGAAGGTTGAGCACAACAAAGCATGGGTATGATTTGAGGAAGCATTATGTTGTCACTATAACCCTTTATCCATATATCAGAGTTGGGTGGGTAGTAGTTTTGACAGGAGTGATTCAAAATAAAGGGGTGATCCAAAACACCCCTAGTAGCACACTTGTTGCAAATCCGTTAAAGTAACTTCAGTGTGACTCAAATAAGTAATAATCCAGTTACTGCAACCAATAATGGCAGTTTTGTGTTACTTGGACACTCAAGCAGTTGTCAATATAGATGTTATGAAGCTAGTATTGAGAGATCGGAGGATTTTTTATTTCGTATT
The DNA here is from genome assembly GCA_024533555.2 of Aedes koreicus. Classification (NCBI taxonomy): domain Eukaryota; kingdom Metazoa; phylum Arthropoda; class Insecta; order Diptera; family Culicidae; genus Aedes; species Aedes koreicus. The sequence goes on from JAHHFK020003718.1 coordinate 74,116, forward strand.
AACGTCCGACCTGAGCCAACCTGAACCCTACATATCGAACACATGAACATATGAGCCGGGACCAACGGCTTTACTTCCCTTCCAGACCCACTAGGGTGAGAGGCAACTAGTTACACTTCTGATTAATTCATAACATACAATTATATGCTATTCTTAAATATAGGATATTTTGATTTGAAGATTAAGGTTGATAGAATTCATACTTGGTCATTGTTACGATTGTGCTATCTCACCGCCGCTCCGGATGGTATTACTCTTTTGAATCTTTTTGGATTTTTTACATTTCAAAACCCTGGTATTAATTTCAATTGAATACTTAGTTAGTCCATCTTAAAAACACGAGATGTATGTATGTATACTAGGATGATTCAAACCAGCTCCACCCCTCCTAATTGATTTCAAACCAGTTCCAGACGCTTTTCCCAAAATTTGAGCTCAATTAGTTGCGAACTCGAAATGCACTCTCACTTCTATGTTTCTATAAAAATTACTATAGAGAAACCAAACTTTTTGTTCTAGTTTTGCTCTGTCGAAATCTCGTCTACAAAATTTCGCCAATCTACTTATGCCTGCTTATATGGCTTATATATACTTATATGGCTGCTTCTCTCCGACCTATTTGATGAGCCACACTCGCCAGATCTTGCTGCACCTGATCCGCTCACCTTGCTCGCTAAGCTCCACGTCTTCTTGTACCGGCCGGATTGGAGAAGAACACTAACATGCCCTGCCCAACGAATCCTTCCAGCTTTCGACATAATCTGGATACTGGGCTCACCGTAGAGTTGAGCGAGTTCGTGGTTCTTCCTTTGCCGCCACACATCGTTCTCTTGCACTCTGTCAAAGATGGTCCTAAGAACGCGATATTCGAAAACACTGCTCGCAGGCCCTCCTCAAGCATTGTCCACGTCTCATGCCGGTAGACCACCGGTCGTATCAGTGTTTTATGCAAGGTACATTAAGTGCGGGGGTGAATCCTTTTTGACCGGAACCTCTTCAGGAGCCCATAGTTGCTATGACTTCCACAGATTATGCGTTTTCGGATTTCACGGCTGTTGTCGTAGGCTGCCGTAAGGATCCGAGGTAGATGAATTCTGCCACCACCTCGAAGGTATCCCCGTTTATCGTAACGCTGCGTCCTGTGCGAGCTATGTCGCCCTTTGTCCATCGTACTAGAGTGTACTTTATGTTCGACACATTTACCACCAGTCCGACTTTTGTTGCTTTCAGGCGGGAGTACAGTTCTGCCATGTTCCAAACTCTCTGCCTAGAACATTAATATCATCCGCGGAACAATCAAATGTACTGGAGCGTGTGAAAATCATACCTCGGCTGTTGAGCCCGGCTCTTCGCATGACACCTTCCAGTGCAGTGTTGAAAAACAGGCATGAAAGACCATTACCCTGTCGTACAGGCTGTACTCGAAAAATTGAGACACACAAAAATGGTCGGCAAATCTTCATTTTTAGTCGGATTTTGTTCAAACTTTCAATCTAATCTAACCTAATCTTCAAACTTTCAGGGAATAAACTACAACATTATGGATAAGTTTCTACTTCATTGGTTTATTGGTTCTCTTCTCCATGACCGAATGGCCGCACTTTACCATTGACACCACTCATGAGGTTTTGGGCAGAAGTGGGGCCGACTTTTTTTTGGTTGGCCGACACTGTTTCTTCAAACAAGCCCGGTCTCGAATACTTTAGGTATTTTACGAAGTTTGCCCTTCATGATGGCCCGAAACTTCTCAGTCGGACGAAGTTCCTGCGAGTTCGGTGGGTTGAAGTCTTTTGGTACAAAAACAACAATGATATCTCTGTACCAGTCCAACACCAGCCGCGCGTTGTGGCAGGATGCCATGTCCGACCAAAATAGCATCTCGCCTCCGTGAGACCGCTGGAAAGGCAGCAGGCACTTATGGAGGCACTCGTCTCGGTAGATTTGCCCATTCATGGTAACCGTCGTGATGCATGGCTGGCTCATCTATCCACACCCACAGATGGCCTGCTAAACCAAGAACTTGTTGACGAATTTGTCCACCTTCTTCTTCCTTACTTCCTCAGGGACGGCGAACCGTGATGTGGCAACGTAAAACTCCTGCCCCCGCAATAGCTTTGTGTCCGCCTTGAAGTAATTCTCGTAGTCCATCACGACGCACCTCGGTTTCGTCAGCCACTCTCGGTACAGTAAAGTTCTGTCCAGTTAGAATCCGGAATCACTTATTGTGTTGCAGCGGCACGGAAAGTGACCGCCGCAAGAATTATTTTACAGCGGTTTGTTGACCTAGGACCGCCCACTTTCTGTGGTATAAATTTCACGGTGTTTCGTGCAGTGAGTCAAAAGTTATTCCAGATGGAAGCTGAGAGGAGAGAAAAAAATCTGCCCACCCACGTTGATAATCCAACATGGTCCGCAATAAAAATCGCAAAAACGTTGAAAATCGCCAAATCAACCGTGTATGATGTGCTCAAACGTTTCAGGAGCGAAAGAGCGTAGATCGAGTGCCTTAAGGTAAGCGTTGTAGTGGAACATATGACCGCAAGCTGAACCAGAAGGTGTTGAGAACCGTCAGAGCAAACCCTGGACTATCAGATAATGAAATCGCACAAAAATACGCTGCTGCTCGCAGTACCGTTCGAAGAATTCGTTTGCGAGCAGGATATCGTTCTTATCGAGCCAGCAAGCAACCAAACAGAACGTTGAAGCAAAGTTTCGTCACCAAAACTCGAGCTCGGAAATTGTACCAGCAGGTTTTGACGAAGTACCAAGGATGCCTGCTCATCGACGATGAAACCTACGTCAAAATGGATTTCGGACAGCTTCCTGGCCAACAATTCTACATGGTGACGGCACGAGGAGATGTTCCTGCGAAGTTTAAGTTTGCTTTAATGGACAAATTTGACGAAAAAATGATGATTTGGCAAGGGATATGCAACTGCGGAGCAAAGGCCAAAGTGTTCGTGGCGAATAAGACGATGGACTCGAAGCTGTACAAAGAAGAATGCCTCAAAAACCGCGTACTACTTTTCATTAAAGCCCATAAAGGTCCCGTGAAGTTTTGGCCAGATTTGGTGAGTTGCCACTTCAGCCGGGAAGTCATCCAGTGGTACCGCGATAATAACGTAGATTTCATCGATAAAAACATAAATCCACCCAACTGCCCGCAGTTCCGGCCCATCGAGAGATTTTGGGCAATAATGAAGCGGAAGCTTAAGAAAAGTGGAAAAACGGCTCGGGACGCAACTCAGATGACCAAAATGTGGAACAAATGTGCCAAGGAAGTTGACTACGGAGGTGTGCAGCGTTTGATGGGAGGAATAAAGAAGAAAGTGCGAATTTTCATTAGAAATGAAGAGAAATTATTTGTATTGATATTTTTTTTTCCTTAAAGTACAGTGAATTACCTTTGTTTTGATGTATTAAACTTATTTGTACGTCAATCCGTTACCGAGATACAGATGATTGTATTATTCCGGATTCTAAATGGACATATGTAGCTTTATCCGTGAACAGCAGTCATGAATTTGAGAAACAAGCAAAAATACACCGGGAACTGAATCACGTAATCATGAACTAAATAACGATTATAGGGAAAAATCAGGAAAGCGTGAACTAGTTCACGGCCCGTTTTGATTTTCGGGAACGCTTTTTTTTCTGTGTATAGTTAAATAACCGTTGTCATGACCACTGTTAGCTGTTTGTTGTGGAATTTTCGACAGCTATCGGCTAATATCCTCACTGACCGATTATTTTCCACAAATCGAGGGAAAAACCAAAAATCTTCATACACATTAAGGTTGAAAACTACCAAGCCCATACATTTTCACGTTGTTCGCCTCCGACATGTGACTGCCAGGATAATCATCTGCTATCAGTTAATTGTATTGTTTATGTCATCTCTAAACATTTTGAACCCATTTAAGAAGAAGAGTAAAAATTTGATGGATTTTGTGCGAAACTGAACTAGTCAAAATTATATTGAACAACTTTATTCAGAATCTCATCCTAACAACATCTCCAAAAAGTTATATGTTAGCGCCACACTGAGCAATAATTACAAACAATTTACTGTCTTTCTTTTTGTAATACACAATTGGATCCATCCGTGTTTGTGGCAGTTCAATTACCGTGAGTTTGTATCCTGCAGATTTCAACTTTGCTCATTATTAATTTCTTCGCAATACACGAATTTCGATTACAAATACGCCCCCCCCCCCCCCCCCCCCTTTCACTTCATTTGTCCGAGAGAAAAATCCCCTTTGATGATGACTCCATTCACCTCCGTTCGCCATCATTTGAATGGGGTTTTTATTGCAACAGTGTCCCGACCACCGCGGCCAAAATCATGCTGAACATCAAAATTACCACGTCGGTCACTAATGGCCCGGCACAAGATGGCGTTTAATTTCCTTTCGATTGTGCTTTTTAAAAGGAAGCATAAATTCCACTCTGGGTTGGCAAAATGCATCTACCTATGCCTTCTAGTTCGTGGCTTGGGGCGGGTACAACGTGACAATAAATGTTAGAAGCTTTTAAGATTTTTCCGCTTTCTTTGAACTTTTATCCAGGGTGGACTTGATGTTTCCCGCAATCACGGTTGAATCCCGAAGGAAGGTGTTGGCACGGCTTATTGTCTTCGTATTGAAGGTTTTCATGCTTCTCCACGTTCGATAGAATGGCAGGAAGGTGAAGGACGACGGGTACGTAGGTCGTCCATTGTTGGGTTTTATTGAGCAGCAGCCCGTTAAATTCGATGCATACGAACATTAGGTAGCGAATTTTACGGGTAACATTCCGAGTATCTACTCCTGCCACCGCCCTACCGTGAACTTGGTTGAGGGCTTCATTCTTTTGTAGCCTAATGTAGTGCAACTTGTACCAGTACAAACACTTTTCTTTGTTTTCCGAAATGATTGCTCGAAGAGGGCAGCATGAAATGTAACTAAAACAACGAAAACATACCGCCACAATTTATTCAGCTTTGATAAACATAAACAAAAGTTGAAAATTGGAATTGAAATGAAACTGCAACTAAATAAGCTTATTAAGTCCGTGGCAGAGGAAGATTTATTACGATGGATGGCCATAATTGAATTCCGCCAGCAGAGACGATTCTCCGAATTACAGAAGCAACGTGGGATCAAAATACTGCCGAAGGGATGAGGATTCTTTTCGGTGGCCTCCGCCATCGATGGAAATCCAACAGAATGGCAAATAGAGTAGCATAAATGCAGTTGCTAGCTTCATGCACCGTGCGGTGACTGGATGTTGCTCAAGATGCACACCGAGTCGAGGGATTTATGGTGGATATCATAAATTTGGCCAGATTGCCACGGTGGATCGTGGTTAATGCGCTTTCTTGTTGTATTCTTAAGAGTCTCCAAGTAATCCAAGGCAAATTTGATTCTAATGGCAAATCACCTGGGAGTATTTGGCAGTGTCTTTTTATTTTATTTCTGAAAACTCCAAAACACATTACAGATGAAAACTATCTCAGGCCGTCGACTCCGACTGGAAACAAAGTACTGCAGCAAAAAAATAAATTGACCCTCCCGCAGGATGTTGTCATTGATTTCCCTTGTTTAATGGGAAAACTTTTTCTTGATCTTGGCAGTTGAAACAACTAATCCCAATCCATCGGATGCAACGGCACGATTTCTAATCAGGGAGTGCTTCCAAACGCAGAGGTATTTTTTCATCCGGTAGTGAGCTGCACGGAGCAACGAAATCGTTCACCTTCCTCCGTTGTTCAATTCTCCAACAAAATTTCGAACATCCCATCAAGAATCCCACCGAGAATGTGTGTGTATGTTTGAAAGTGAGAGAGAATGTCAGTGTGGTTGACGGGCAGAGAAAACTTTAATTTTTCTATGCGGTGCAACTTTTTTCATTAACTAAATTTGCGTCTAAATACTTCGGGTGTTAGGACGAGCTTCGTTGTAGAACGTGAGAAAGTTGGAAGGAAAAAGAAACTCCCTCGAACAGCGTTAATAGCTGCTAGTGGCTGGTGCACCATCCCTTCGTGGTAGGATGATTGCGGTAGCTGAAATAGAATGCAGTCAAAATTTTAATTCAATCTCATCGCTGCTGCTGCTACACCGGTGTTGCATTTGGCTTCTTCGGAACGGGGCAATTTTCGGGTGGAATTTTGCTAATTTGTGGTGATGACTAGAGGGTCGAATGGGAATTCTGGTAAAGCTGGGTTTTGGCGCAACGGTCGAGGAGAATACCGCCTTTGCTGTGCATTTCTTCATCAAAGAAAATTGCATGAGAACATTAAACGTTCCAATTATGGCAAAGGAAATGCATTTCCTTTCTTTGTAACGTGTTTGTTGTTCGATTGGAGAAAGTTTTAATCCTCTGGGTGTGCTAAAGAGTAATTAGCGAATGGTTTTCTTCTGAGGTATATAAAACGGAATCGTTCGATTGATTCATGAATTCATTCGTTGTACATTCAACGCAATAAGTTCGAATTTTGTTTCTGAGATCTTCACATATATATTTTTTTTTTGGTTTTTGAATTATTAGGTCTACCTAGATTAATTCGTGAAGGAGCAAGTAAATATTGGGTCAACATCCACTCAATATCTGATCAATGTTGACCTAATGTCTTGCGAATTTCCTTCAAACCTTCCAAAGACGTCTTTACAGATTCCACTTAACAATTTTTTTTTCTTGATTGCTTGATAGACTTTCAGACTCGGGATGTTTCCTCTCCCGTAGTAGATACTCAAACATCTATTTTGGTTGTTTTCGTAACTTTTCCGGGGTGAGATTCGAGTTCGTGACTGATGCATGGATGTTAACCTAGAGACGCCCTTCATTCAATAATATGATTATTCATTTTGGCATTCTCTTATTAGCTTTTTCCATGATAGTCTTCGAATTTATTTGCATACCATTACAGACGTTTAAATTCACCTCCCAAAAATGTTAAATGTAACTTTAACACTGATTTCTGAAATAACACATTCAACTTTCATTGGAATTTTAATAGGTTCCTTGGAAACGAGTGGCCAGTTACCTAAAATTCTGAACACACTGCAAGAATTCTGTGAATATTTCAAAATTCTAGGTTAGAGTTTGTTTAGAGTGACATAGGTAATTCACATAATCACAGAACAGTGCCCGTTTGAATTTGGCTCGGTGTGATTTTGGTACAGTAAATCGAACGGTTCTCTTAGTCAAGTTTTTAACATGTCTCTTATTTATTGATTTATTGAATAATTTATTTATTTAGAGCATCATTTTACACATCCTTTTGGGGGCTACCCCGGTGTAGTGGTTAGCATCCATACCTCTCACGCCAAAGTCACGAGTTCGAATCTCACCGCCGAACAAGTTATGACAATACCAAAAAGAGGTGAACCAGCCCGTGGCTGAAAATCTCGATAATCAAGAAACAAAAAAAAACATATCCTATTGATTTTTCCAAGGTTAGATTTTCGAACCATAAATTTAAGATTATTCAAAAATGTGCTGGCCTTAAAATGCTCAAATTACGTTTTCTAACATACCCCTATCAATTAAGCTGGTTCTGACATAAGATTATAATAATCTTTCAATTAGCCTCCAAATTGAAGCATAAATTCAAACAAACCTTAAATTGTTCGATGTTTAATAGAGTAAAAAAATATGAGACAAGTAAATCATGGTCTACTCTTACGAAGATTTTCCAAGTTGACTGGAATCATGCATATCTTGAATTTGATACGGATCAGATCTACTTAATCTACACATTAGCTAAATTCATTTAAATCTCGGTGCCTTAAAATCGACATATGCAAGCGTCTTTTAGAACAATAGAATGAGTTGAAAACTATAATTTTGTATGAAATCTTTCTAGTTCTAAGATTATTGTCAGAGATGAATGTCTCGTATAAAACTCATATGGAAGAGGTAAATGAGCAATGAATATTCAATAATGCGCAATAGACAATGATATTTTTGCAAATTTGATCTACTCATCTATCACACCGAGATGTTGGAGGAAAAAATTAAGGCTAATTTCACCCAAAATCCCAACATTTCAACACAAAAACTTATGCCCAGAAAGTCAAGGAAAGAATTGGATCACAGGCATAAACGGTTCAAAACATCTCAAATCGCGATGAACGGCATCAAACTGTGGCCAAGACCCGTACTTGGAGGCTCAACACGGAGATGTTGACCATATACAGTTGTTGTGTGATGGATGACGAAACATACTTCAAAGCTGACCTTCAAAAAATGCCTGGACCGGAGTTTTTCACCGGAAAAAATAAATTCAAAGTGGATGATCGTTTCAAAAAGAAGAAAATGTCGAAATTCGCATCGAAATATCTCATTTGGCTAACTGCCCCTGTGGAAAACGAAGTGAAATTTTGTCCTTATTTCTAGATACCCATATTCCAGAACATTCCGATGTTTTTCTCAAAACGATGACTGTCATGTTGAATTTCAAAACGGCAACTAATCCTGGTCAAAAGTTGGTCGCATTCTGAACATATCCATATTCTAGGATATTTTACAGTTTCTCTTAAACTGATTGCCGCCACTTTGGATTCCAAAATGGTGACTGACAACGCCTTTCGTGGCCGGCGTCGGTGGTGTAGTGGTAAGCGTGACTGCTACTTGGCACCCCAGTGGATCTGGGTTCAATCCCAGTCAACGTCGGTGGTTTTTCTGAGGCGAAAAAATCTGGTCACGTCTTCCTTCGGAAAGGAAGTAAAGCCGTTGGTTCCGGCTCATATTCATGAGTCGTTAGGTAGGGTCCAGGTGGTGGAGGCCTCTTCCTGGCGTCGGTGATTGTCACCATGTGAGGAAACAGGCCGTCGTAAAACAAAGAAAAAAAAACGCCTTTCGTCTTTAAAATGTTGATCCCATCCCGAAACTACCTATATTCTAGAATATTTAACTGTTTTCCCTAAACCAGTGGCCGACACGTTGAACGACATGCCAGAAATGTTCAGGTGCCGTTCTTCAATTACGTAACGCTGCAAGTGAGGACGGCAGCTGATAAGTGAGGAGACATTTGGAAAAAAATAGATTTTTGATTTAAAAAGCGTAACTAAGAGGAAGGGGATCAAACACTGTTGATTCTGCATTAGGAAATTTGTGACCTTGAGCATGAGACGATTGCATATTTCGTAGTTGCTTCTTTGTGATTGACCTGAACCAGCTAGAGGGCGACCACGAAGTTATTTTTACACCGTTTTTTTTTTTACTATAACATGTCATGTATTGAGCTGATAAAAACCAAATTTGCAGGGCATGTTAATCAGTTTACATTGGATGTTGTTTGGTAAAATTCTCGACATTTTATCTTCACGCCATCCACGCCAAGAGTTCATACAGTCGTATCCGGTACTTTTTTTAATTTTTTTTATCCACTTCCTATACATGTCATTTGCATCCTTCACTTTCTCCTCAGTCTGTCTGAGTTCCCGTATTATCATGGCCCAATAATTTTCGATTGAGTTTGGTGCAGTTCGGTGGATTCATGTCCTTGGTGACAATACCATTCCAGCACGCTTTTAGATAAGAGGCATGAATCTAAATCCGGCCAACATAGTGTTTTTTCATATGCTGCTCAAAAAATGCCAAAAGACGGTTTTGGAGGCATTCAGTCTTATAAATTTTCCCATTGATGCTGCCTGTTGTGACGAAAATTTCACTTCGCTTTCTACAGGTGCAGTTAGCCTGCCAAATGAGGTATTTCTATGCGAATTTCGACATTTTCTTCTTTTTGAAACGATCATCTACTTTGAATTTATCTTTTCCGATGAAAAAGTCCTGGTATTTGTTGGAGATCAGCTTCGGCGTATGTTTCGTCATCCATTACACAGCAACTGTATTTGGCCAACATCTCCGTGTAGAGCTTCCTAGCACGATTTTTGGCAACAGTTTGCTGCTGTTCATAGCGATTTGGGAAGTGTTGAGCTTTGCAAAAATTACCCTTAATCTTTCCCTCTGTCTTCCTACATGCTGCTCCCGGTTTCCTTCCTGCTCCGCGCTTGTGATTCAAAGTCAACCGGTTGTTGAACTTTTTTAGTACTCTTGAGATAGTTGAATTACAGATTTGCAGCATTTTTTTCCAAAGCACGATGGGGCAGCTCCGAATTTACCATGTTGAGCGTAAAAGTTTTGTCACGCGTCTCCACTTGACACACTTCCATTTTTGCCGCAACAAACCAAACAACTACGCAATTCGCAGGATATAAACTATACACTTCAAAGAAGATGTGTGCGAAATTAACTTCTGTCCAGTGGGAAAAAGTTACAGCCAGTTGTAAGTGTTGAAATAATTTCGTATTCACCCTTTAATTTTCACATGGATCATAAATAGAGCCTGGGGCTAGCAAACCGCTCTCTATGTACACGTTTAGAAGCTGCTGTACTTTATATGCTCAATTACGACATAGGCCACGTCCGCACGGTTCATCGGGAAGGGAAGGATGGTTAGTTAGACTTCCGTTGCCACTAGAGACTCTGAATCTTCAGAATTATCACAAGAAGAATGGTTGGTTAGTTGGGAGAATACATAAGATTTGGATTCACCTTGTATACTGATGCAATATTTCTATATATAAACAACAAAAATCGAAGGGTTTCGATTTGTTGGTAGGGTTTTTTTTTTATAAATTTTATTCATCAGGGACAATGATTTGATAAACAAGCAATGTGATTTTTTATAATTCAGTCACGTAAGGGATCTTGGGTTTAGAACCATGATATTCTGCTCGGCAAGCAAAAACGGTTGCCACTTGGTCATCGAGCCCACTTTTATAACAAGAGACAAATACGACCGACAACCATTTACTCTGTATAATTCAAAACTACAAATATGTTTTATATTGTATGAAGGGATCTTCAAGCATACCATGATACAGCATGCACACATAATGGATGGAGTCACGGTGGCGAATAATTCGTTGAAGACATTGCGTATCACCATGAAACGTATTACTCTCCATGAAAAGGCTCCTAAATCGAGCTCCTGGCCACGTCCATGCAACCGAGGGAGATAAAAAGAGTTTAGTACCTATCTTAAAAATATACGTCAATATAACTTAATGAAAAGTTATCTGGATTTTCGGAGTCAGAGATGAACATATTGCTTTGCTCGTCGTACCGAACGATTTTTTTTCAATCAATGGTTTTTGTTGGGAACATACAGTCTAAGATTTAATAATGCTCCATTCTCTTCGAACGGTTGTGCTCAAGCATTTACTATAGTCCTAGCTTTTATGATTACTTATGGTTATAGCACTCGTTCTCTGAAAATAGAACAATATATAATGAAGATGTCTTCATAAGATTTGAAAGCCCAAACAATATCATTATTCTATTTGCAATAATTTTACAACTGAGTACCGATTAATCCAGCGGAAAAAGAAAAATTAATAATAAAATGAAAAGATCTCACCGCAACAATTGGTAACAAGTCAGCAAAACATCAAACCTGCAGTTTCAAACCAGAAAACCTATAAAGTATGCGTACAGCAAAATCTAGGCATGGTTTATTAGCAAAACTTTGTTGATTTGTCAATACATAGATAACCACTAATTAAATGTCATTGGTTGTGTGAACGTCTTAACATACGACTTGCTGACACATGAAAATTGTTTGGAAAATAGAGTCGAAAATACAACAAGTGCGTGAAAAAAATTACATAAAAGGGCGCAAAATCCGTCCACGTCGCATTATGACATAGCAAAATCACTCGAAGTTCCTCGTTCGACAATAAGAAGCGTTTTGAAACGCTTCCGGGATCGGTTGACTGTTGATCGGAAACCAGGATCTGGTGGTATGCGGAATTTCAAAACGCAGCGGAATGCATGCTTAGCATGATTGATTTCTATCCGAGATGTGGCAAAAAGGCAAAAACATCGTTCAAACAGTGAAGGAAGCGGCAGGATAAGTCGTTCAAGTTTATTTAAATTCCAATCATGAACGAGAAGCAGGAAACCAGTTCGAAAGCACAATACGCAAGCGGTACGACAAATTGCTAACCAAATTTGGCTGCGTGTTTATGGATGAGAAACAAACGTCAAAATAAACTTCAAGCAGCACTCTAGTCTTGAGTTCCATACAATACGGTTTAAGGAATGGAAAAAGAAAGGGGGAATTTAAAGTGGGGGGGGAAAGGGGAAGGGGGGGGGGTTTGGGGGGGGGGGGGGGGAAGGGGGGGGGGGGGGGGAAATAATAACGAACAAACGACTGCAATCCTCCGAATACCCCGGAACTTCGTCTAATAGAAAGGTAATAGGCCATTGTGAAATGAAATCTAGGAAAATCGGACAGGCACAGAGATTTTGCTAAAAAGTGGGAAAAGGCTTTCACACAGGTGACTGAGGACACTGTGCAATACTTAAGGTAGGGTGGAATCAAACACAAAGTTCGAGCATAAAGCTTGAGTCATTTAATATCTGGACGCAAAAAAAAAACGGATCTATATCGTAACCAATGAAATAAAAATGTTGAAAATTCAAAATAAAGGTCATTTATTCCAATTTAAAGGAAAATAGCGAAAACATTATTCCGATTTGGTTTTGATGAAATCTCGAACTTTTCTACGAATACCACTCATCATATTTTGGACACTCCAAAATAGTGGCCGTTTTGTTCCACTATCTCTTCATCTCTGTTGCATTCCGAGTCACATTTCCACTCTTCTTCAACTTCTGTCTGACAATTGCCCAATATTTCTCAATTGGGCGGAATTGAGAGCAGTTGGGTGGATTGATGTCCTTTTCGAAGAAATCCACCCCTTTGTCTCGATACCACTGTAGTACTTCTCCGCTGTAGTGGCAGCTTGCCAAATCAAGCCAAAAGTTTACAGGTCAATTGTAAGCTTTAATGTACGGAAGGATACGTTTTTTTAGGCACTCCTGCTTGTATATTTTGGAATCCATAGTCTTGTTTGTCACGGAAACCTGGGATTCTTGTTCGCAGCTGAAAATACCTTGCCAGATCATAAGCTTTCTTGCGCATTTATATGAACTTACTAGAGACATCTCCTCGACTAGTGGCTTTGTAGAAGTTATGTCCGGGTAGATGCTCATAATCCATCTTCACGTACGTTTTATCGTCCATGAGTATGCATTCTTCGTACTTCGTAAGAACCTCATTGTTCAACTTTCGGGCCCGTCTTTTGGCCACTAGATTCACTAGATTTGCTTCAGTTTCCTGTTTGGATGCTTCCTGGCAAAAAAAAATCCTTCTGACGGTGCTTTGGCTGGCATTGAATTTCTTGGCGATATCATAATCCGACAGCCCTGGGATTGCCCTAATCGTTCTCAACACCTTGCAAGTTCCGATCCTTAGTTCCACTTGCGCTTGCTGAAGTGGGTGTCCAATATTATTTTTTTGTTCGCGGCTTCCATCAAGTACTTCTTTTTTTGAAAAAAAAGAAGTGGGGAGATTTTTCACACCAAAAACTTAAAACATACTGCTGTCAAAACATTTCAGATCCGATCACTAGGAGTGCTACAGTAAAATAAACAGTGCGTCCAGATATTAAATGGCTCTAGCCTTACGGATATAACTAGCCTGAATAATAATATTTTGATACTTTGATTGTTGTTTTGTTGTATTCTACCAATGCGCGGAGTAACGATATCTAATGATGAAATTTGTCAGAAGCAGATAATTTCCCATCAACATGAGAGGCTCTAGGAGTAGACAGTAATTCATTGCTACTTGCCACACAATCATACTAATGCAAAAATGGTACTTGGCATCGAAATCTCTCAATTAATAACTGTGGAAGTGCATTTAGAACACTAAGTTGAGAGCAAGCAATAAGCTATTTGTGAAAGCAATAAGCTTGAAATGCTACATAAGTAACTTAGAGAAATGAAGAGAAAGTATTGATAGATCCGTTTAGCGTAACGGCAGGTTATGAAAATTGAAAGATACAAGTTTAAAACAAGCGGAGGGCATATGAAGGTAGTATACAAATGAGTTGTCAAGGGTTAACCTTTTTAAAGATGATTTTTCTCGGATTAGGAAATAGATGGAAGTGATGTTATACTGCAGCATCCCTTAATATTGCACTTCTGCTTATTTTTACTCTGTGGTATTGTTTCCCTATTCTCATGGCTCATTTTATATGCATCAATACTTCGGTCTGCTACGGAAACACCCTTGTATTATAAGTTCAGATAATTCTTCTAATCTCATTCACTGTTCTAGTCTGCTGTGGTTATAGTTCCCAAAAACACTGAACCAAACTAGCAAATCACTTAGAGGAAACGAGGAAATTTTTTATTGAATTTTCATTTTTATTGCGACTACGTAGAATTGAACGTAATATCGATTGAATGTAGGGGACGACCCCGGCGTAGTGGTTAACATCCATACCTCACACGCCAAAGTCATGAGTTCTAATCTCACCCTCGGAAAAGTTACGAAAATACTCGAAAGGTATTTGAGAGACTACGACGGGAGATGAACCCGCCCAGGGCTGAAAATCTCGATAATCAAGGAAATAAAAAAAAAAACTCGATTGGATGTAGCTTTGTTGTAAAGTTTCAAAATTGCCATGTTTAGATTTTTATGAGATGGACGACTTTGCTCAAGAAAGAAAGTTTCAGTCAATCATTGCGGAGATGATTAGTTTTTCATTCAATTCTGGGATTGCCAACCCTTATAGAAAATTACCTTAAACGAACGATATCACAAATCCTCCAACAATTTCTTTAATGGTTTGGATGATACCTCAAATAGGTCGTTAAGAAAAATAATCATACGAAATTTATTAGGGAAGTCTCGTTCTTAGTAAATGTTTTTTCCAAACCTGCGAGGAAAGTTTCAACGGGCGAATGTTTCTTGGCCAGAAGTCTCCCAAAAAACGTTCATTGATATCCATTAAGCAAATTTAACAACGAAAGCCACTGTGAAGCTCACGCCATTTCCAGATGATTTGAGAAAGATTAGTTCGCTAATCTCGATTATGACTGCTTCAGTCTTAATGCGGGGCAGAAGTACTTTCCGAGTTTTCCCTTTATCAAAACACCGGAGTTCCCCTCCCCCCTCGTCATAAACGACACCTGTTTCCTGAATTCTAATCACGCTCCTTTTGTTTTCTTTCTTCCATTACAGTCATCAGCAAGGGCCAGAGCGAAACGGCCCGGTACCGGTTCCTGGCCCGTACCGGCGGTTACGCCTGGGTAGTGACGCAGGCGACGCTCATCTACGATAAGCAGAAGCCTCACAGCATCGTTTGCGTCAACTACGTCATCAGGTAAGTGGAGCATGTTTCCATATATCTTGTTCGCATATTCCGCGCGTTCGTTCGCTGTCAAATATCCGTTCCGTTCCCACGTGTACTTAATGCTTGATACGTATATATTGTTGGGAAGATTTATCAGACAACTGCAGCTTCAGTCCCGTCAGTGTGTTACGTGAGCCGCTGTTTGGCAGCATGCGTGAAATATGTAACCGGCAAACAATAACAAACGACGGTGAGCGTGTGTGTCAAAAGTGACGCCGCCCGACAGATTGGATGGATCATTAATTCGATGGCGAAGTCTGTCCTACTTGTCATATGTGATGACGATTCTATGTTTTCCTCACGGTTTACGGGAAAATGTGGCTCAACGATACGAAATCATGTAACTCGTATCATGCTGTGATACGACCCTCTTCCAATTCCCAGACCGACCGGACCGTGTCAGGAATCAAATGTAGGTTATTTCACAGCCTGCGTGTGATAAGCTTAGAATCCTGGTGCGGAGGTTGCGTGAATGTTCGTTGAGCTATTTGAAATGGGTCAATGTCGTTGTCCGGTCGGTTGCTAATTTGATTCCTTGCTCTGATAAGGGATTTAACCTTTTGAAGCTGGATATTTCCCGATACCTCGGTTGTGCCGGTTTGCACAATCAGATTTTCGTTAGCGTAGGTCAAAATATTATGATAGTATCGTTGCTCCGGTAATGAATAATTTTTCCATCGACATGGAAATAATAACTTTCGCAAATTATTATACTTATGAAGGCACCATACAAAACCGGCAATTATCTCTAAGCTCCGGAACAAATGTCCAGTCGTATTCCCGGTGAGCTTTTTTTTTCGCTAGTAATTCAGGAGAGAGATGATTCATACAAAAAACAAAAAAAATCGGTACTACGACCTTTTTACTGTCCTTTCGAGGTGCTTCAGTGAGATCGGAAAATGCTCCAATCTGACTAAGGAACCGTAACAAATCACCACTAGAGAAAAGATATTGTTGCGCAGTCCCTTGTTGGCTTTCGGAACTTGTTTTCCAAAGAAAGATGAGTCATGAGGGGGCGGGAGAAAGATTGCCATTTACTCCGTTTTATCATCTCCATTTGAAAGTGTATTCATTTTACCCACAGCGTCAATTTCAATACACTCCGACTGACAAACAGTTCTAACGAACTCTACGTTTGAATAGGGGTGATGCGGTAGAAGGGGTTATTTGTGTCTATATCGACATGTAATTGACTGTAAATTTGGAAGGATTTTAAAAACATTAACATCAACATTCTTTTTTGAATTGCATCATAAATTTGTCAATTCATCGCGTAGCATCGCTTCGAATTTGCCAAACGTCTGCTGTTGGAAGTTTTAGGTTGAGCCACGCGACCACCGGGAAAACAATATTGCTCTAAGATGGATTAATGTTCGGAAAAGTGCGTGTCTATATTCTCCCCTCGGTTCAATTACGACGCATCCCAAACACATGGTGACAGATGATTGACAGATGTGGGGAAACAACAAGGTGTGGAAAACATTCCGATTGTACATATGGAACTTGCCACGCCTACTGTTTGCTGCGGTTATTTGTTGCATCTGTTGTTTTTGTTTATTATTTGGACACATTACCTCGGGCGGATGGGATGGGAAAAATATGTCTTTTAAAATATTGTGGAATATTCCACACATCCTCATCCCATCCATCGATCCATTCAACTTGATTGAAGAAGTAATGTATAATGTAAATGTAGGTCGCTGATGGAACACGTGACTTCGAGGTCGAATCTCACGTCGGGTCCAGTAGGAACTGGTTTGCTGTCGTCATCCAGTGCTGCACGGATGCCCGCAGCCTTCAGAACTGATTGTCAAACAAATCGTCGAACGAAAACAAACAACAACCAATCATGGATCCTATTCTACTTGAGAAGAGATGGGAGAGATTACCTATATTCCCGATCCGGTTGTTGTTTAGTGGATTTAGTTGATTCCAATTCAATGGTTGTGTTTCAAAGTATTGATCGATCGAGAGCAGATTTCGAAGGCTTTTGACTGCTGCTGTGTGCTGTAAAAAATTAAACTGGAATTAATTTTCAGTCCATTAGACCAAAGCAAACATGCGAATTAACGAGCCGACATTAACGGGCTACCAAATCAGGGTTTTCGAGTTGAGCGTTGGTATGAATTTATTACGCATGGCTTTTTTTTCGGATTGTTGCCAGCTAGAAAAGCACATAGAAGCTGAGGTCAATTGAAATTTAAGCTGTACCTTAGCAGTTCTGGATAGATATCTTATATAATTCCTAAAACGGCCATTATTCGTTCATTGGTTTGTGGCAGCCAACGGTAGAGATGATAAAGTTTGCAATCGATAACGATAATAATAAACAACTATTTTGTTGCCACAAACTAAGATACTAAAGATGATGATGAACCAAGACCAGAGCCACCTATCGACCAACCGACCGAGCTTATTATTGCAGCTCAGGGAATCGTTCCCATTTTCACCTCGAAAACGAAACGGCCATAAATACGCGGTCATCATTTCGAGATGCGCGAGGAGCTTTAACAAGATATCGAAAAGCTGCATCATTCGATAGCTAGGGATGGGGATGATGCAAATAATCGTAAAAAATGTTTTTTTTTCTCTCCGTAGAGGATGAAATGGTTGCAATCAATAACGATGAGAACCGGGGAGATGGGTAGCGATGGGAGAAGTTTCTCCTACAGGATTAGCGAAGCGATTGGGAAGCTTAAATTTTATGTTGCTTTTGTGGGGGGTGTTTTATCATCCCTTCTTAAAAGGGGAAAGGAAGGGGAAAAGGTAGGGAACAGAACGGAGAAGAAGGGGGGGGGGGGGGCAATTTTCCGGGGGGGGAAAAATATAAAAAAAAAATAACTGTGTTTTTTGTGGGGACACAACAGAGGCGGGGGGGTTTGGGCGCGAAAAAAAAATATAATTTTGTTTGTGTGGGGGGGGAAAAAAATTTTTTTTTTTTTTTTGAAAAATGTTTTTTGGCGAGATTTGGGGGGGGGATGGTGG
This sequence comes from Aedes koreicus, assembly GCA_024533555.2. NCBI lineage: Eukaryota > Metazoa > Arthropoda > Insecta > Diptera > Culicidae > Aedes > Aedes koreicus. The sequence continues at coordinate 92,361 of JAHHFK020003718.1, forward strand.
ACTAAAGTTTGTTTCATTTGATTTGGGGGGAAACAAACTAAAAAAAAATAAAAAAAAAATAGAGGTAGGTTATATCAAGGATATAACCGCGAGGTTCACGTAGGACCGCGTAGGTGTATAGGAATAATGGTATCATCTAATTTACACATATGGTTGGTTAATATTGAAATGATTTAATTTCAGTATGTGAGTTTACATGTGGTTGTATAATCGAATAAATCTTAAAATCCAACTCTTCGAACTGTCTAAATAATAACAGCGTGTTGTTATTTTTAATTTGTTACTAATAGTAATGAACTAATACTCGAGCCAGCATCAGCACTGGCGCCATTAGTATCCTTCGTAAGTTTCTTTCGTAGTCTGTACTACCTCATGCTCCCATTTCTTCGTCTTCGTAAATATCTCGTGACACGAAGTGTAATATGTAATTCAACTCTTCCCCTATCCGGACTCTTCCTCTTCGAAATGATCCTGGTGGATTAATAAGTTCTCAATGTCGAGAAATTTGCGGAAAAAGCGATTGTTTACGTTTTTCAGCTAGGCTCTTATGAAAACTCTGTGTCAAACATACCACTATCGATTAAATGCCTCAAACTATTCAAATGCAGTTTTTGATAATACGGTTGTTTTGGCTAAATCATGAAAATTTCACTTAAATTCCAACACTTTTATTGTAAATTTAATTGATCGTCCTGAAAAGGACGGTGGCCACGACTCACGCATTAGAAATTGATTCCTATTTCCTGTGTACTTGGGCAACAGAACGCCATAATGTGATATATTCATACAGGATAGTAATTTTTACACTCGTCGTCGCATTGAGTTACCGACGACAAGAAACTTGAGATGACTCTGAATGTTTTGTTGTCAGAAGCATCGTGTCCTACCCTTGCGGTTTGTCGTGGCCCTAAAATACAATCTTTGCAGTGGTAATTCGACATTGCTCTGTCTTCCATACCACAACCGGGCGGACTGTGGCAGGCCGACAAAGCCTCGTACAAACCAGCAGCTTAGAGATGCTGCCATACACTGAATCAATTTGATCCATATGCCACGATATATACTAGCGTTAATAGCCTAGTCAAGAAACAAGGGAGTCACGAAAACACAGAACGAAGCAAATTCAATAATAGGGGACGGGCCACAATTGAAAAATCAGACATCGGCGACAAAACAAAGTTATTTTGAAGAAGAAGAAGAAGAAGAAGACATTTGCTACCTCTTTATCTACGACCGTGTTAGGGAAAACAAATTTTTCATCCTGTTTATATGCAAATTTGTGTGGCAGCAAAAGTAGGACATTTTTAATTGAGTAATTGAACTACTTATACTAATAGAACTCAAATTTCAATGCAAACAATTTGTGAGTTTTTTTGATCAAATGGCGTTTAAATGAAGTCATTCTGTTAGTCGAACGAGAGTTATTAGCGTTCAAAAACCTTGCACTTTTGCGTAACGCTCTCATTTGTCAAATTTTTGAAATGACACCCGGTATAGAAAAGAGAAACGTAGTCCACGTTAATACAAGAAACATTAACCGTCAGCTTTTCGGATGAATTTTCGAAAATTTGGCGGATTCCCCCAACCCACCTATTTTTTTTGGGGCGTGCCTGTTTTCTTTTTTTTTTTTTTTGATAAAAAAAAAGCCGCCACTTCTTTCTGTGTGGTTTGTGTTCAAATTGGCGGTTTGTTCAAAGGTGTTTCATGGAGTATTCCAGATTTAACGTATTCATCAATTAGTTTCTCCATTAATTTAAAAAAAATGAGGACAGACTAAGTGGTCTAAATAATTTGGGAGAAGACTTATCTTTTTATAAGCTTTTGGTATAAATGCTACTCGAACTGGTCGCCAAGTGTTAGAAATGTATTTAAGCAAAAAAAAATAATTTGCTTTAAATAGTTGATCTAAAATAGGAAGTATTATATTTTTACACTTCTGAATTAGCACTGGATAAACTCCAGCCAAACCAGGGAATATGAATGGTTCAAAGAAGTCTATTGCCCATTCACCTTTGGAGCTTGTAAACACGATAATTGCTAAGTTTATAGCCTGCTGGACATTCCTGATATGTCCAAGATGCCCATATCCCTAGCTTCATTATTTAAATGTGATTCAGAGCTCTGTCATACGAGAGAAACCTGGAAAGTGAGTTTGTTTCACTTCTAAGGTTTCCATACTTGTCAAATTAAAGGAACCATCTATCTTTTTAAGTAATCCCAGACCATTTGTGTGATCTTTTGATAGAACTTTTTGTAGTCTTGCAGTAACAGAACTGCATTCAATGTTTTCACATGTGTGGATCCAATTTTTACGTTTAGATTTCTTATTTCTTTGTTATATTCCGAAAGAGCCTCTCTGTATTGAGACCAATTTGAAGTTGCTTTTGCTCGATTAAATTTTATTTTATAGTTTTCCAAAGCTTTCCAAACCTTTCATTCCACCAGGTCACATCTCTGTTAGTACAGCGTTTCTTTATAGAGGAGCTGATGTTGTAAACAAAAGCTTGTGTAATGTTGAGGGAAATTTTACGCGTCTGTTAAAAACATTTTTTTTTCAGTGTGTTGAAGGTTTTCTTGAATAAAGTGTAAGAAGTCGTAAATGGCCGCTCTGGCCAATAGTCAGTCATAAGTTTGCTTTCGCTTGGCGTTTTTCACTCCTTTAGGCTGGTACTGCGACTACCTGATTTAAATGTTGGTCCATGAACTTGAATTTGTCGATATTCTGCTAACGAAAATTGCCCAGTTCGATCTGATTTCTTCGGAGCAGTGGCGTGTCTTTTGGTTTTTTTCTTCGTAAGGAACTACAGACATTGCATCCGCCTGACAGCAATCCATATCAACATAGCTAGCCGGTTCCTCGTTGTTCTTCGCAAATCAATGTTGGACTTTGCCAGATTCTCGCATCTATTGATGTGTCATAATGCTTTCCGTTCCCGATGTTCCATCACGGTTTTCAAGACCACTTTTAGACTTATTCGCATCCTTTTCAACTTTTTCATCGTTTGTCTTTTCAGCAAAATCTTCCGTATATTTTCCGTTTTCGTTTTTGGTTTTCCTTTTTTTTTTAATAAAAAAACATTGTCAAACTTGAAGTCAACATTGAAGTTGCAGTCTTCCAAATAAGACGGTTTATTGATTGTTTTACCAGATTTCTTAAATTTACGCTTGACAATTGCCAAACATTTTTCGATGGGATGAAATTGTGGACAATTTGGTGGATTGATACTTTTTTCAATAAAATTAACATTATTCTGCTTGTATAATTCTATGACTTCACGGTTGCAATGGCACTGGGCTAAGTCGGACCAGAACTTCACGACACCTGTGGGATTGAATGAATGGCAAAATTCTTTTCTGAAGACACTCCTCTTTGTAAACTTGTCCATTCATAGTCGCTCCCTTGATGTAAACCTTTGCTTTTCTACCACAACTGCAGACACCTTGCCAAATCATCTTATTTTAACTTACCCAGAACGTCCCCCTTGCGTTTAGTAAAATAAAATTTTTGACCCGAGATTTGTCCAATATCGAATTCCACGTAAGTTTCATCGACCATTAAAATACACCCGTTTTATTTGGTCAGCTCCTACAACTTCCTTGCACGGGTTTTGGTAACCAAGTTTTCTTTGAGCGCCCTGTTGGGATGTTTGCTGGCATGGTACGACCGAAATACTTCTCGCATACAGATTTGCTGAACTGCACTGTGCGACGCAGCGAACTTTTTCGTCAAATCACGTCCGGAGATCCCAGGATTCTGCCCTGATTATCTTCGCTCATGGTTTCCGGTCGTATGTTCCTTTCATACGCGTGTTTTGTTTTACTCGATACAACGGTAGTGTTTCCCCGTAACTTTTAAGCACGGCATTTACAGTCGATTTTGGAAATTTGAGAACCTTTGTGATCATTCTTGACCACGTTAGGTTTTCAACGTGAGTGTGCAGAATTCTCTTGCGTCTTTCACGTTCCACGTTCGATAGCTTTTGGACATGAATCTTGATGAAACTTCCGAATCAGAACGCTGTCATTATTTTCTCGCTATGATAACTAAAACCGCAACAGTAATTAAAAAGAAGCGGTCAAATACTAACTGAAACGGACTTTAAAGGCAGTTATCAAATCTATATTTATACCTTCCATCCGAAGTATTTAGTCAACTTGTAATCGACCTTCTTGGATTGAGATCAAACTTTGCGGAAATGTTCATCAAGCTCCTATTTGTGAAAATTCGAATGTTTGTGTCAGTTGGGCCATCCCTCGGTCCGTGGAACCGGCTCTTGGACATTCTGTTGATTGGCATTTGATCGAATGATAAATTTCGGCGAATTAATCGAATGGATATTTAGTCGAATGACATTTGGTCGATAGTAGAACATAATTTTGACATATGATTTAATAGTGTTATCATTTTCCAAATAGGTTACATCATACTTTTTAGAAATCCTCATTCTTCAGAATTTTTTTGAACAAAATATATTATTCAAGTGACTGCTGTTATTATTATAAACGCAAGGCTGGTAGCAGGTTCTTTTTGTAGACTTGGTAACTATTTTAATACTACACACTTAGGAAAGTTCATGTAAAACTAGTTTTTTTATGCACCCACAAGAAGCGGCTAGTTAGACCTAAATTTACGACTTCTTTCAAATTTTATGAACCAAAAACTGAACTCTTAATTTTACATGCCATGAAGTAAATTGCAGTCACAACACTTATTTTCACAAAAATGGTCGCCAATAATTGGTTTATTGGATCTCTTTTCCATGACCGAGTGCCCGCAATTGGCCCTTGATACCGCTCATAAGGTTTTGGACAATAGTGGGGCTGATTTGTTTTGATACTTTTTCCTCTGTTTCTTCGAAGCCTGTTCGTTCTCGAATACTTTAGGTGTTTTACGAAGTTTGGCCTTCGTGATGGACCAAAACTTCTCAATCGGACAGTTCCGGAAGTTCTGGCAAGTTCGGTGGGTTGAAGTCTTTTGGTACAAAAACAACATTGTTATCTCTGTACCAGTTTAACACCGGTCGCGCGTAATGGCAGGATGCCAAATCCGGTCAAAATATCGTCTCGCTTCCGTGAGACCAGCAGGTGCTTCTGGAGGCACTCGTCTCGGTAGATTTGCCCATTCATGGTACCCGTCGTGATGCATGGCTGGCTAATCTCTCCTCACTCACAGGTGGCCTTCTAATCCAAGAACTTGTTGGCAAATTTGTCCACTTTCTTTTTCCTTACCTCCACATAACCGTGATATGGCAACATAAAACTCCTGCCACGGCAATTGCTTTATGTCCGCCTTGATGTAAGTTTCGTCGTCCATAGCGACGCAGCTCGGTTTCGTCAGCCATTCTCTGTACAGCTTTCTGGCGTGGGTTCTGGCTACCGTATTTTGTTTGTTGTTCCAGTTTGGTACCTAATATTCTCAAACATTTGGAGATGAAGGAACAAAAAAAAACCCTACAGGATAAGATTGAGCTAATTTTCACCAATACAATATATTGCCTTGGTGGTTATTTTTTAATAAGATATTATTTCGATTTTATATGATCCTGTAAATTTAAGAACAGACGCAAATTTCTGTCTAGCGGGCCGCTCCTTTTATGTGCATCCAAGTAGACTTTAATTTACATGTTTTTTCCTAAGAGTGTGGGTCTCCACTAACAACGTCGAAGTTTAGAATCCCAGGTATTTTCCGATCCATCTGTGGGGTGCAGTCGAATTTTCCAAGACTGTACTCATGATTTTCTGGTGGATCTGCTCTTCTTCCCATGCTATCTCAACTACTTGACAAATTGTGATGAAGTTTTGCCAACGTAAACATTTCACTCTTAGCTAGTTTCAGTCCAAATTTCGTTAATTTTATCCACAAGCTAAAAAGTTACAAGCTAATCATTGTGTCAAATCTTTGTCGAGTACAGTCTTTATCAAGAATTAATTACTGAATGATGATATCTGTGCTTTGGAACGATATAAAACCGGATATTTAAATGTCCAAGCTATTATTGCAATTGTACACATAGTTTAAGGTATGCGACGAATGAAGCAAAAACTGAGAGTATTTCCTTGCCACCGCTGGCTGCCAACTGACGTGTATAAGAGAAATTCCATTCAAACAAACTCTTTAGCTTGGAAAATCGAATTGTTCATTCTGAAAAGGACGGATTTTAGATGGTAAGCTTCACTTTAAGCCTTCTTCTCGTTCTTCTGTTGAAGCAGTTTATTTAAGTTCTTGTCATTGCACTTTATTACCAGCTGGCTCTGATTGCTAGGCTGCTTAGGGCCCTAAGTTTGCACCTTTAAACTGAAGAAATGATCCATGTAAAATTGAAATTCGTTCCATAAAAAACGTATTTATAACCCATAAGGCTCTGATGAAAATCTATATAAAAATGAAAATGATCCATAAAATACAGCAATGTGATCCATCCTTTATGTAAGTTTAAGCAATAAAATGTTGAAAATGTACCGTTATATATCTAGGGTATGATCGATAAAATTGTACGGATTACCCATAAACATATTGCAAATGTTCTATAAAAGGTTCAATATCATTCCTTAAACCTTGTAACGTCCTTAGAATGTAACGTTTGCGAACTGAAATATATGCACATGATCAATAAATTATTGAAAATATTCCATAAATAAATCGCCAATGATCCATAATAGGTTTGAAAATGAACCATAAACTTCTATATATGGTCCTTAGCAAATCAATTTTTTTCATTTAAAATAATATGTTTGATCCATAAATTATGCCGGAATTATTCCAATTTTGGGTTTAAAGTTTTTTAAATTTTAACTATGGGAAAATCGATCCTTGATTGCGCTACTACTCAAATTTATTAAGATGTCCGTTCCTTTATATATGCGGCTTAAATATTGCTGTAAAAGAAGGATCACTTTGGAGAAGATTTATGCGATCTCACGTTCTTTTACGACCGCAACTGCGCCACATGTTTCCAAATAAATTTGGTAAAGAGCACTCGTGCACGTAAAGAACTACGGCAGCCCTATGTTTGCACCTTTATAACTGAAGAAATGATCCATGAAAAATTGAAAATCGTTCTATAAAAAACGCATTCTTGACCCATAAGACTCGGGTCGAAACCCACAAAAAGATAAAATAAAATGATGCATAAACCTTTTATGGATCATTTTCAATATGTTTATGGGTAATCCGTACAATTTTAACAATCATGCCCCAGATAATAAACGGTACATTTTTGACATTTTATTGCTAAATTTTTTATAAAGTATGGTAGGGGGTGGTTTTTGTTGGTACTGAACCCGGTGCGTGCGCTGCTACGCTTGCAACTAATTGAAGGAAAATTTAATATAACTGGCACGTTTATGGTTTTTTTTTCGGAATGAGTTTTTTTTTCTTGAATAAGCAGGGGTTCAAACTTCTATCAAAACATGCTTCTTACCCGAGAAATACACGTTTTGTGTTTAAGTAACCTGGATAATTCTCATTTTTGGTAGAAATCTGTGTTTCATTTGCATGGGAGCCCTCCCTTCCAGAGGGGGGTGGTTTCTCAAACCACCATACAATCATTGCCTTCAAAACCCCCCACATGCCAAATCTGGTTCCATTTGCTTGATTAGTTCTCGAACCATCACACTGGGCTCTTATATTATAAATAAAAATTTGAGTTTCATGTTTCGAAAGGGGTCTTGACACTATTCTTGTTCCCCCATCCAAATTTGTTCGATTTGCTTGTTTAGTTCTCGAGTTATGAAGAAATTTGTGTCTCATTTGTATGAGAGCCCCCTTCCTAGAGAGTTCTCAAACAATCATAAGAACCTTCCCCAGCCCCAAAAACCCCTTCATATAAATTTTCACGTTGGTCGGTTCAGAATTTTCCGAGTCTATAAGGGTCTGACAGACAGAAAGACAGACAGAAATTCATTTTTATGCATATAAAAATCTAGCCTCCAAAAACCCCCATATGCTAAAAGTGGTTTCATTTACTTGATTAGTTCTCGAGTTATGCAGAAATTTGCTTTTTATTTGTATTGGAGCCCCCCCCCCCTTCAAAATGGGGAGGGGTATTGAACTGCCATAGAAACATTTCTTGCCTCCAAAAACCTCAACATGCCAAATTTGGTTTCATTTGCTTCATTGGCTCTCGAGTTATGCTAAAAATTATGTTTCATTTTTATGGGAGTCTCCCCTTCCAGAAGGCGGAGGGGTCTCAAACCACCTTAGAAACATTTATTTCCTTCAAAAACCTCCACATGCCAAATTTGGTTCCATTTGCTTGATTTGTTCTCGAGTTATGCAGAAATTCGTGTTTCATTTGTATGAGAGACCCCTCTTTCAGTGAGCGGAGGAGTCTCAAACCACAATAGAAACATTTCTTGCCTTCGAAAACCTCCACATGCCAAATTTGGTTCCATTAACTTGATAAGTTCTCGAGTTATTCAGAAATTTGTGTTTCATTTGTATGGAAACCCCCCTCCCGCCCCCTTCCAGATGGCGGAGGAGTCTCAAACTTCCATAGAAACATTTCTCTCCTCCAAAAACCTTCACATGCCAAATTTGGTTCCATATGCTTGATTAGTTCTCGAGTTATGCACAAATTTGTGTTTCATTTGTATGAGAGCCCCCCTCTTTCAGAGGGCGGAGGGGTCTCGAGTTACCTTAGAAACATTTCTTGCCTTCAAAAACCTCTACCTGCCAAATTTGGTTCCATTTACTTGATTAGTTCTCGAGTTATGTAGAAACTTTTGTTTCATTTTTGTATGGGAGCCCCCCCCCCCCCTACCAGAGAGAGAGGAGGGGTCTCGAACTATCGTAGAAACATTTATTGCCTTTAAAATCCCCGCATGCCAAATTTGGTTCCATTTGCTTTATTAGATCTAGAGTTATGAAGAAATTTTAGTTTCATTTGTATGACAGCACCCCTTCTAGGAGAGGGGAGGGGTCTCAAACCACCATAGAAACATTTTTCGCCTCCAGAAAACCCCACATGCCAAATTTGGTTCCATTTGCTTGATTAGTTCTTGAGATATGCAGAAACTTCTGTTTCATTTGTATGGGAGCCTCCCTTTCTAGAGAGGGGAGGGGTCTCTGACTACCATAGAAACATTTCTTGCCTCCAAAAACTTCCGCATGCTAAATTTGGGTTCCTTTGCTTGATCAGTTCTCGAGTTATGCAGAAATTTGTGCTTCATTTGTATGGGAGCCCCCCTTTCCAGAGAAGGGAGGGGTCTCAAACCATCATAAGAACCTTCCCCGGCCCCAAAAACTTCTCCATACAAAATTTCACGCTGATCGGTTCAGTAGTTTTCGAGCCTATGAGGTTCAGACAGACAGACAGACAGACAGAATTCGCCAACCATCATATAAGATTAGGCGAAGAATGTTCGGCCATTTCAGCTGGTTACCATCATCTCAGAGATGGTTTATGATACTTAGTAGATGGCTATCGAGTTCATTGCGAAACATGCAAGTCATGTTTTCACTTTTGTTGTTAAATGGTTGATGGTTGTTAAAACTTGACACATCTGTGCAAACAATGGAAAATTTCGAGTCTCTAGAGTCTTCTGAAGTACACAGTTTAAAAAAAAAACGTATAGTTTTTCACATATTTGCGGCGCTAGGTTTGGGGTTAAATATTGCTTAAGTCAGTTCCGTGGGATGCAAGATGGCAAAGAATCCCGTTGTTTACGCTTTCTTCGGCTTGAAATTGAACGAGGGGAAATTCTGCGCGTCTGTTAAAATACATGTTTTTTTTTCTGTGTAAGAAGAGATGAACTGCAGGGACCCATCAAAGTGGAGATTGATGAATCGAGTGCAATTTTGTTTAAAGCGTGTGGACCAAAGGCATTCACAATAGAAGAGATAATTTTCGGAGGATTGTATTTTTAGATTCCGAGAGTCTGAGTCTGACCGATTTATGTAGCGGCGGAGGGCTATTTACTCTTACTTTGGTCGGTCACGTTGGTCCAATAAATAACTTATTTCACCGTACTTTATGGACGTGGCGCAGTGAAAAGGAACGAATATCCTCGTTTTCCAGTCAAGGTGTGAGGATTGTGAGATGGGAGGAAAGTGAAACTGACCCTTGTCACTGCCGGGCAGGTAAAAGCTACGGCATTCGGTTGTGAAACTTAGACCTGGCTAATGCTCCAATGGTGTGTTTTATGGGTTGGCAGTGCTGCGGTTCAGCCAGCTTCACATATTGTCCCGCGGGAAAGTGCGCTGCTGTCGGAGGGAGGACGATGTTTGAATTATGTCTGGCTGTGTATAAATAAAATGAAATAACAACTGTTTGTCAGGTAGCTCGAATGACCAACGATTGTTAGTGGAAACCTTTAAGCACACCACAATGATGAGGTATGAAACAGGTGGTCAGCTTTCAAGGTGGCTGTTTATATAGGTATTTAATATCGATTTGGGCTTGCTGTCAGGTGTGTACATTGACATGTTTTAGTTTTGAAATGCTGAATTATTATCTGCCCATAATTTAGATATTTTGTCACACGTTCCCTTATTGATATACATATTATTCAAGCTTTGAAGCAGTTTGAGTTGAGTCAAAGCAGTTTCCGATATATTGCACAACTGCTCCGAGCTGAATCATACAACATCGTACACTTTGTCGGATCAATCAAGAATAGGTGAAATCCAGAATACGCTGGAGTTTTATTTTCACCAGGAAAAATCCGGACAATACGGAATCTGAACCGTTTGCCAGAAATATTTTTTTGTTTCATTAATTCTCGCGTAACTCGAGAAAACAGCATCGGCTTTCTTCTTCGTTAAGTCATGCTGGTATCATAACAGGGAAATTGTGGGAATTCAAATGCCCTCAACAGTCTCAACGGTCTTGTTTGTGGCTCACTAAATAACTTATTACAAGTACATCTTCCTAAAAGGTGTCAAACAGTAATGTGTGTGAGTCGATCAAAGTTTTTATTAATTAGTCAAATTCTTTTTCTTTTTCAAGTTCTGTTAATGCAGAATACAGGAGAAATATTCAGGTAAGCTTCGTTTTTACCGAATACAAATTGCCGGGTCTTAGATTTTGCCATAAGATTGTGTACAGTCTCCTTGTCCACTTTACTCGCCGCAGAACCCCAGTTTGCCATGAACTGTTTATCACTCACAACAGCTTTTTGAGTCTTCTTAAGGTTCCGCTTGACGATGGCCCAATATTATTCGATTGAGCGGAGCTCTGGCATGTTGGGAGGGTTCTTGTCCTTGGGCACCACTTGAACGTTGTTGGCAGCATACTACTCCATGGCCTTTTTTCCGTAATGGAAAGATGCCAAATCCGGCCCAAATAGAACGGAACAATTGTGTCGCTTCAGGAAAGGCAGTAGACGTTTTTGTAGGCACTCGCTCAGATAAATTTCCTGGTTGACGGTTGCGGTCGCAATGTAAACGTTGCTCTTCAAGCCACAGGTACAGATGGCCTGCCACACCAGATATTTCTTCGTGAACTTTGACAGTTTAATGTACTTGAAAATATCTGCCACCTTTCCCCGTCCGGTTGCCGTATAAAATTTCTGTCCAGGAAGCTGTTTAAAGTCTGCCTTGACGTAAGTTTCATCGTCCTGTACCACGCAATCAAACTTCGTCCGCATCTTCGTGTACAACTTTCGCGATCGTGCTTTGGCCGACGTATTTTGTTTATCGTCGCGATTTGGAGTCACCACTTTCTTGTAATTCGACAGTACAGTAAAGTCGATCAAAGTTTTTATTAATAAGTCAAATTATTTTTCTTTTTCAAGTTCAGTGAATACAGAATACAGGAGAAATATTCAGCTAAGCTTCCTTTTTACCGAATGCGAATTGCCGGGTCTTTCGTTTAACACCTGCCATAAGATTTTGTACAGTCTCCTTGTCCACTTTATTCGCCGCAGAACGCCAGTTTGCCTTGAACTGTTTCTCGCTCACAACAGCTTTTTGAGTCTTCTAAAGGTTCCGCTTGACGATGGCCCAATATTGTTCGATTGGGCGGAGCTCTGGCGTGTTGGGAGGGTTCTTGTCCTTGGGCACCACTTGGACGTTGTTGGCAGCCTTTTTTCCGTTATGGAAAGATGCCAAAATAGACCGGAACAATTGTGTCGCATTCGGAAAGGCAGTAGACGTTTTTGTAGGTACTCGCTCAGATAAATTTCCTGGTTGACGTTTCCGGTCGCAGTGTAAACGTTGCTCTTCAAGCCACAGGTACAGATGGCCTGCCACACCAGATATTTCTTCGCGAACTTTGACAGTTTAATGTGCTTGAAAATATCTGCCACCTTTCCCCGTCCGGTTGCCGTATAAAATTCCTGCCCAGGAAGCTGTTTAAAGTATGCCTTGACGTAAGTTTCATCGTCCTGTACCACGCATTCAAACTTCGTCAGCATTGTCGTGTACAACTTTCGCGATCGTGCTTTGGCCGACGTGTTTTGTTTATCGTCGCGATTTGGAGTCACCACTTTCTTGTAATTCGACAGTCCAGCTCGTGTTTTAGCTCTATCCACGGTTGAAGGCGCCACTCCCAGCTTCTTTGCGACATCTCGGACGGAGAGGTTGGGGCTCCGCTCGAAACAGCGGGCAACTCTTTTTGTCGGCGCTGTTGCTAATACGTTGGTTACAGTTGATTTAGCCACATTCAACAATTTCGCCAACTTGGCGTGAGAGTAGTTTGGATTTTCGCCATGCACGTACAAAATTTTGATGCGTTGCTTCACTTCCTTCGACGACATTTTGATAACTGAAGTGCTAATCTCAAAATCATATTAGAGGTATGATGCTACACGCACACCTCTTCAAAATGAGGGGTGTGCTAAATGAAAGGAAATGCGTCAAGTTTAAGTCGACCAAATTTTGACCGAAACACCCTTTAGGTCTCAGATATATACCACTCACGAAGACTGATCGATCTGCAAGAGACACCTTCACAGTGACCTGCTCAAGTGACTCGCCTCCATTAAGTCGAACGGGAACACTTTGTAAACAGAATTTTACTGCAACGAGAACCCCTCCGCCTCGTTGAAGTTGACTGGTAGCGGGGCTGCGGTAAATGTTGTAATTCGTAGCTAATTCGGAATTACTCACGTCACAGCGCAGCCAGGTTAGCACAATAACGTCGTAATCACTAGATGCTGCGGCCAAGAAAAAGTCGTTGGTCTTCGTACGCATACTTACGCATTTTGATAGTACACAAGGAATGACTTATGTTGTAAACTTGTTACCGGGAGATGCGAGCTACTTTCTGTGCATATATGATTGGCGATTGATAGCTGTTTGGCAATTCGATGTAGGAGGAGTTTGACCTGTGACGTAGGCATGGAGCAGTTGGTTAGCGAGATTTCAGAAGTTACCTCTTGGTGTCTGGAACCGCAGTCGGTGTCTCGCTTCCAGCAGGCTATCTAACACTTGTTCTCTTTGAAAGAATAAAAAATTGAAAAGTGAAACACTATTTCAAATCATTACTGGTAAACGCGAGCAAATTCTTCTAAAATCCACTAGAAAATTTCATGCAATGGACACTGAAGTAGTCTGTAATTCGCAGACGAAATAGGCCTACCTGTCATAGGATAAGCTTTTTCTTGTGGAATTTAAAGGAACCGCGTTTACTAGTGATTGTTTTTTTTTTTCAAGTGAACAATTCAAATTTTCTTATTTTTCCAATTAGCTTGAACATGTTTTCCATATTTGGAATGGTCTCACCAAGCTCTGCTATTTGATGAAATATAACTGCTGTAGGAAGGCTTTCTGTCACTCACTTAGACTTAGTTAGACTCGTTTGCCAATACCTCATTTCAGAAGCTAAATATCGTAGATAGTGTGTGATAAACCTGAAGCCTTTGCTTCCATCTAAAACTTTGTCATACACAATGCATTACGCTTACTTTCATATCTATGGCGTGCGGGGGTGTTCCACTCGTCTTCCAAACATCACAAGACTCGCGGCGAGTCTTACGGTGAATGAAAAACATTTGGAACGCCATAAATATGAAAATTAGAGCTATGCATTGAAGTTGTAGGTGGGTGAAATGCTACAAATTCATCTTAAACTTTTTTGATATTAATCTTCTAAAATGAGTTTTTTTTAAACAAGTCTAACTGAGCCCAAGAGAGTGTCAGCAACCTAACAGACATATGTGTTTTCCTTTTAAACATTTTGCGCCGAAAATTTGCGGAATTCCTTTGAGAATGTGGATTTTCCAGTTTTAAATCTTCTTCCAGATCTTTTTACAGGGTGTCTCACAATAGGTGTCACTAAAACAAAATGGGATTACAGCAAAACAAATCAACCAAATCATAGCATTTATTTTTCATTTGAAAGATACATGTTATAGAAATAAACCATATTAATTGAATTCGAATCTCTCACCCTTTTCCTTTTTAACTTTGCGCAAACGCATTGTAAACCCATCGCAGCTGGCTCATACGATTTCCTGAGGAATTCGGTCCCAAATATTAACCAATTGTTTCTTGAATCGATCTAAAGTAAGCCCTTTCGTAGGGCCAATATGTTGAAGCATATAACCCCAAACAAAGTAGTCAAGTGGGTTGAGATCCGGTGAAGATGCAGGCCATTCTTCGCTTGTGATGAAATCGGGCAAATTTTCCGCGCACCACGCTTGTGTCTTCTTTGCCTTGTGAGCTGGAGCTGAGTCCTGTTGGAAACAATATGGTGTATTCGCATAGAGCGTTGAAGCATAAGGAAGCAGATGGTTCTTCAAAATCAGCTCGATGTAATATTCAGTGTTGATTTACGTTAGGTTCTATGAAAAGAAGAGGAAGTTTTCCTTTTCGTGAAACGGCGCCCCATACCATGGTTTTCGATACATTCTGATAGCGTTCTACAGCTAGTTTATCTCTTAGAATGTTGGCATAACTTTTGCCATACTCACGATCATTTTGTTGATTATGATTGTCCTGAAGGAGGAAGAGCTTTTCATGCGAAAATAAAAGTCTCGCAGACACCGTGCCGAACCAAAAGATTTCTGCTTCTTTGGACCCTGGCTTGCTTTTGACGCTCCGTCAACCCGTCAACCCGTTGTTTCTTGTACGGCTTGCATTCCAGATCATGTCTGAGGAGCCTGTTCATTGAAGCAGGGAACATTTGTAATTGTTTGCTCAATTCACGGCCAGATTCGGCCGGATTACGTCTTATTCGCCCCGTCACACATTTGATCTTTTTCTTCGTTCTGGCAGTTCGTCTGGCTCCTCCTTTGGGTTGAATATGGACATTTTCAGTTTCGTTGAACCGTTTCAAGGTACGAAAAACAGAACGCTTACTCACTCCGAACTGCTTAAGGCTATTGAATAACTGACATGGTCTAATCATTTGCAAATGTAATTTTAAAACATGCTCCCGTATGGCTGCCATGGTAGCTGATAAATATAAACAAACGGAATCGCTTATATATCTTCAGCGATAAGCTGTCAAAAGAATACACTCAAGACGGGTATAATCAATTCCGCTGTTAAAATTACCCAGCTGAAATAAACCAAAACTGAACTAAGGTGACACCTATTGTGAGACACTGTAATGGGCCATGTAAAAATCATTCGGAATGTGAAAAGTCTTTCTAATAATTGACTTTGAGGAGCATTGTCTAGATGGGTTTTTGTAGGAAGCTGTTTTTCTAAAATTTTTGATTTGTTGATATGTGATTGACTTAGATTGATTTTCAAATTGGCTGTTGCTTTTGTAGTTCAGTGAAATAAGCCACCCAAACTTGTGAGTGGCGCTAGTAGCATCCTTGATTTTTGCTCAAATTGATTTTTAAACTTACTATTGGAACGTTTTTTAGTATTCCACTGAAATAAACCACCCAAACATGCTGAATTAAACCCCCCAACAGCTTTCTCCTTTCTTTTTTCGTAGTATTTTAAAGTTTATTGGTTTCAAAATTAGCTTATTGCTTACTCCCAACTTATGGAACATTTTTTATTTATTACTTAAGAGCTTTCGATGCTTGTTCCCTTTTCGCATTTATATGATGGTTTGGCAAGTACAATCATACCCTATGCCCAGGTAGTCGAGTAATGTTCCATTATGAAAAATTCCAGGACCAGATCGGAAATTGTACCCAGCCACCTCCAGCATGGTTTTAATTCGTATTTACCTGACTTTTAACCTGAGGCTGATTTGTCACGCGTGAAACCACCTGAACCCTACCCCACTGATGAGAGATTTTTCGTCCCAAAATATCCCAACGGCGCCGACTGGAATTGACCAGACCGACTGAGGTGAGAATGGAATTGACCAGACCGACTGGGGTGCCATATACCACCCGAGCCGTCCAAATCTAAAAAGTATGGCGCGTAAGAATATGCCAGACTCCCCCTCGCCTCATAAATCCTTACATAGTGAGTGCATGCCCCCTTACGATAAAGTTGAATCAATCTTTCTTTTATCGCGCATTCAGTCAACTACTGAAATTCAATCTAGACTTGAAAAAATATCTTTTGGTCCTCCCTTAGCTCAGTCAGTAAAGGCGCAGCTACGAAGCAACACCATGCTGGAGGTGGCTGGGTTCGATTCCCGGTCTGGTCCAGGAATTTTTCGTTAAGGAAAATTTCTCGACTCCCTGGGCATAGCGTATGATTGTACTTGCCACACAATCATACTAATACAAAAATGGTACTTGGCATCGAAAGCTCTTAATTAATAACTGTAGAAGTGCATTTAGAACACTAAGTTGAGAGCAAGCAATAAGCTAATTGTGAAAGCAATAAGCTTGAAATGCTAAAGAAGAAGAAGATGACAAAAGACAAACCAACTCCTGTGCCGTAATCGAACCGAACACCCAATTAGTGCTCGGACATAAACTTTCATTAATAAAAGTAAGACTGTGATGACAGTTTAAGAATGCACATTGTTGAACGCGTGTGTTATGGGTTGGACCACAGCAGACCGGATTGAACCGCGTGTTGAAGTGAGTGACACGATTGCACGATCGAATACACCATGTTTCATTCGGCACGGTGGCTTATTATTGGCTTCTTGGTATTCTCGAGGAAAAGTTAAAAATAAGGTCCCAAGTATCATGTGATATTTGTTCTATCTTTTCATCGCACACGGGAGAGGGGGTGGTCCGAAAACAAAAACGCTTTTGTCAACAAAATTTTTCCGTCGAGTCATCAAACCAAGCGATATAAAATCAGTAGGGGTGGCAGCAGAAGGAGAAAAATCAGGTTAAATATACCACTCGGAGGTTTCTGAAAATAGACACCAACGACGAGGATGACAAAGTTGAGTATTTTTTATATAACACACAAAAACACATTGATTAACTCTCTGCCGTAGGAATTGGGAAGCCAAGAAGCGTATAAAAAGTATGGACAATGCTGCGCTCGTTGGCCGAAATTCCGATTATGGCCAGTATCAGTTGAACTTGACCTGGGTCTTAATTGATTGTCGCTTCACAGTTGGTTGGCGACAAATACGAGCTTGTGGACGTCGTCGACGCCACACTTCAGCATCGCGGTGGCAATTGTTGGGAATCGATTCACAGTGGGTTGATAAGTGGATGATTTTGGACATTTTATTGTCGTTTGGCGTCGCCGTGAATGCGAGAACGAGAGGCATAGAGCCTTACCTCATCGGATGATCAGCGAGACGTGCAAAACAAATTGATAACGTTAATATTGCGTGCGAATGCACGACGACCATTGATGAACCGACGCTTATTGAAGGAAAGCCAACGCGTGCTCAGTTTTGTTGTTTGATGGAGTCTTAGTTGCGAGGATGGTTATTATTATAGTACATTGCTTAAGCAACAGGTTTTTTATTTGCGAAAAATGAAATCTTTGTTAAGATGATTTTATCCTCAATTAAAGTCCATGGCAAACCGTGAGCTATTTTCGAAAGCGACAAAAACATCAACATAAATTAGTGCCCATGTCAGAAAGGGTCATTTCACCGAATGTAATCTTTTTCTGACATCACCATTAACAAATCACCCACTAACCTACTGGCTAGTGAAGGTGTTTTGCAACAAAAGCAAACCGAATACATTAGGACATTTCCCGTCAACCTTGCCCCGATTTGATCCGCCCTTTTTCCCTTCGGGATAAATCAACTGTCTGCCATAGTAAAGAGATAGAATGGGAGATAGGTGGCACATTAACCGCCCATTAGCCAACACTCTCGAACGCACATTGAAAATGAGTGCGTTGTGGGCATAAAAATGATTGACTGCTGACAGTTTGGATTCTAAAGGCAGCTCTCAAAATCGAACTTCGTTGTAATAAAAGGAAAACTAACTTAATTACAAATCTGATGGGTGCCATGTTCTGGGATTAAAGCGCTTGTCTGTTTTCTGTTAGAAGATGATCGATGGCGGATGGCGAATGGTTGTTTTCGCGAAAGGTTCACTGTGGTTCCAAAGGCTTCTACATATTTTTTCGATGAAAACATTAATTTTTAATTGCTGGTGTCTTTGAGAGTGTTTTTCCATTTGTTTGCGACGAACTTTTAATGAGAGTAAAATAAGGGTGGTTCGTTTGGTGCGCGTTGACTAGTTATCAACTTCCAATCATTTGATGTAGGCGAGAACCATTTTCTACGAAAGTCCTTTTTTTATTTATTTTTTGAGGAAGCTTAGCTGAGAAATAATATTTGTTTGTGAGGGTGATCCTTAAAAAGGTGGGCTTGTTAAACAGTAGCGTCAGGTAAATTTTATAGCATTGACTTATTATTCTAACAACTAGATAGTTCACAGATTACAATGAAAAAAGTTCATTTGGAGAGTAGATGCAGTTACAGCAGTTTTGAGAACCTAAGTAATTTTTTTTTTCAACTCCTAAAACAATTTTGTTGATTTCTGCTCGGAAAAAAAATATTTGTAAAATTTCAACTTTCTTTAGAAATTCCATATAATTGTATGATATACGGTGATGTATGATATGTACTACTCAATGGGTAGCTATTTTTTCCTAAAGCTTGCATTTGACTGTTCGATTAATTATCTTACTTCCACTGGAAGTTTTTTCAACTTCCTCCTAAATATTTTTTTAAAGTACAAAGTATGCAGCCTCCAAGAAAGCTCTCATCCTTCATAACAAGCTTGTTCAAATTATTGTCTCAAGTATGTAACGATTCTTTGCTCTAAAAGACTGTTCTTGACCCCACTGCTTGATTGTCTGATACTTTCTTGGCTTCCTTTGAAAATGCCTTCAAATATAGTGTTCTCCTCGCGATGAAACAACTTTTGGGGGGACCATTCATGTAGCTCAGCGATAGTATTCTTACCTAAGCCAAGAGACCCGCGCAGCAGTTATAGAGAATCGATCTGATGGAAACTTGCTCTGGTGATTTTCGTACACCGACTGGGACAGTATGGCCCAATACGACTCGATTGGCCGCGCCTGGGTAACGTTTGGGGGATTGTCTTCCTTACGTACAAACGGTTTGTTATGGGCCGTCAACCAATCAAGAGTGGCCTACTCGTCTGTACGTCAAGGTTTGATATGCCAGCGGTCGAAATGGCCACATACACCAATATCTTGGTCTCAAACTTGACTTTTCTGGCATATCTTACCTTTTCGGGTGTAGTGTTCAACTCGTCGGTATAGAACCCCATGTTTCCAGCGGTCGAACTGTTCGAGAACGTAAAGTACTTTTCGTCGTCCATAACGATGGTGACGCCCGGCTTAAAGTACTTATGGCGCACCTTTCGGCAGTTGCACCGGGATTTGCGGCAGCTGCTTCTCGGTCTGGATGCTCGCTTGTAACGTTTCATGCCCTCCACCTTCAGGATTCTGATCACCGCGATCTGCGATGTGTCGAACTTCTTGGCCAGCTTCCTGGTGCTGGCGCCAATCTTGTTCTTGGCGGCAGCTTTCAATTTCGTCCGCTTGACGGCGCTTATTCTGCTCCGTTGGCCAGGTTTTGTTGTTGTTGGCTATTGGCCCTGCAGCATAGAACCGAGCGATCATGTTATAAATCGTGGATTTCTTGTGATCTTTCGTAAAAAAAGTGCCTCGGCACCTCTGATTGAATGCTGTCCGAAAGATGCGCTCCTGGGGAAAACTCTGTTCCGCGATCTTCATCGCTCACAAACGAAAACACACAGCTGTTTGTCTCTCTTTAGCGCGTGTGACGGGAAAGCACTGACACATCGTTATTGCTATCGAATATCTGTCAGAGTGCCTAACAATGGGTCACGGAGAGATTTCGCCGGTGGAATTAGATCTGATTAAAGTGAATTAGCTTCTTCTTATGAAGAATTATCTGAATTATTGATGATGCTTTTCTCATTATTAATAAATGATTTGCCAACTATTCTCAAATATTGTATGATACACATATTTGCTGATGACGTTCAGCTATACTTTTGCTCTCTCGATACTGCTGTTGATGAGATGATAAACTTTGATCTTGAAAATATTTGTCGGTGGTCAGAATGAAACCTGCTCCCAATAAATGCTTCCAAACCAGAAGTTATGTTTATGAGTAGACGTCAGAAACCCTCTTCATTGCCAAATATACTCTTCAATCATGAAGTTTTAGATTATGTATCCAATTTGGGAGTAATTTTTCTGGATAATCTGGAATGGGATGCTCATATTAATACACAGTGCTCAAAAATGTATACTGGCCTACGCCACTTGAGACTTACTGCAAGCATGCTGTCTGTTCCGGTCAAAATAAGGTTATTTAAATCTCTTCTACTTCCCAATTTCACTTACGGCTTGGAATTAACATCAAATGTCTCTGTAGCTGCTTTTGATAAATTGAGGACTGCGCTAAATGGGTGTCCGTACTCAATATTAATCAATTTTCACGAGTTTCTCATCTTCATCGTCAGTTACTTGGATGCTCTTTTCATATTTTTCTTTAAATGCGATACATTTCAACTTTGTTTAAAATAATACACAATGGTCCCCGTTATCTGTTTGAAAAACTCAGAACTTTTAGAGGCACGCGAACTAGAAGCTTCGTTTTGCCATAATTCAATACTTCTCATTATAGAAACACTTTTTTGTGCGAGCAACTACTAAGTGGAATCAGCTTCCAGCTGAATTTAAAAACACTCATTCACGCAGACGGTTCAATCGCAAATGTATAGATTGGCTAGAAGGAAGGAATTAGAAATGTAATAAGAAAAGTTGTTCATCCATGAATAGATCTAAAATTTAAGATGTCTTCGCATAAAATCCGATTGTAGAATTTTAAAAGGAGAAGTCCTTACTCTACAAGTAAATTTTGGTATAAAAAAATAAAAAAATAAATAAAATAAAAAAACAAAAAAATAGATAAACCCTCTTTTTTCTGCTGGGAATCATGTGCTGAAAAAGTTAAGTGTTATATGTTGAATTTAATTGAAATCTCAAGAAAAATGTGGCCAAGATTCAGATTAGATTGAGCTTAGAAATGCAAAAGATTACTCAGAATGTGATTCAAACATTTTAGAGTCTCGACAGTCTCACTCTCACGATCGTCGAAAGATTTTATCTAAGATTGGTTTAATTTCCTTAGAAAGTAAGGTTGTAATTTCTCAGCATTCTGAACAGAATACGATTCCATTCCCAATCAGAATTTTGAATCTAAGATTCCTTGGACATCCTGGGTAAAATTTGCCTAAAGTATTGAGCAGAATGACTAATTTGAGCTTAACACAATCGAGATGACGTGACGGATTAGTTCAGAAACTTGAGACAGACTTGTTCACAACCAGGAGATAAACGTACGATAAAATGGACTTCGATCAGACTCTTGCGTATAATTTTAACATTATTTAATTTTTTTAATTTTTCAGAAGGTCACCTCAATAAACCAGAAAAGTAATTTAAGCTTGATTCTGTCCGTATTTCGAGTGACATCTGTTCAAAACCGTGTAACCGAAACACGGAATGTCTTAGTTGAAGTTTCCCGTGAAAATCTCTCAAAATACTGAATGCTAAACCAATTTTGTTTGAAATTGCGAACGAGATACGGTGCGTATTATTTTAGGAACTGTATTGTAGTTTTCTAAGACTTTGGTGAAAAATCCAATGCGAAAAAAACAACCCGTTTTCACAGAATATTAGTAATAAAACAAATATAATATTGGGAGAGGGGGCCCGGGGGGAGGATGGGTGTGGGATAATATGGGAAGAGAAAAAAAAAAAAAAAAAAAAAGGGGGGGGGGGGATAAAACAAAAAAGCGGGGCGAAATAAAAAAAAAAAAAAAAAAAAAAAAAAAAAACACGCATGCGGGGGTGCGGGGAACAACGCAGCAAAAAAAAAAAAAAAAAAAAATAAAAAAAAAAAAAAAAGGGGGAGAGGAGGGCAGAAGAGAAGAAAAAAATAAAAAAAAAAAAAAAAAAAAAAAAATAAAGGAAAAAAATTGAAAAAAAAGGAAAATAGGGAAAGGTACTCTAATGTGGGTCTATGGATCTAGGATTCGGCCTATGCTTAACATTCGAAGTAAATATTAATTCACTATTTTTACCCTGAAAATCAAAAATATACAGTAGTATTGTCTCACTGACATAACAATATGAAGAAAAATTAGAGACAGGCAATTTTTAACGATAGGCCGAATTCTAGATCCATAGACCCACATTAGAGCACTTTCCCCTCTCTTCTAATTTTTGGAAATTTTTTGTTTTTTTTTCAAACCAAGAAACCAACCCTAAAACATTCTTTCCAATTTATTTAATATATCAAAAAAACAACCCCCCCCCCCTTTTTTTGTGTTTTTTATTCTTTTTTTTTTTTTTTTTTTTTTTGGTGTGTTTGTGGCTGTTGTTTTTTTTTTTTTTTTTTTTTTTTGTGGGGTGGTTTTTTTTTCTTTGGGGGGGGGGGAATTTTTTTTTTTTTAAAAAAAAAAATTTTAATCAAACCGAGAGTATATATTATTCTATTTACTTTTTTTTTTTTTCTCTGAAAAAAAAAAAAAAAAATAATTATATAATATAATAAACTTCTCAGATATTATTTTGAACTCACCTGTTATCGCATAACAAATTTAGTTATCATCATTGACTCATTTTGTTATCGTCTGTTATCAATTTTTAAAGACGATCTTTGACGATCGTTACTGAGCATTTTCAGCATACTGATGAATTCTGAATATTACCAGCATGTCATTAATATAAAATTGAGCTATTCACCAGAAGCACTACTTCAGTTATTAGTGTATGAGTTTGATATCATGTTGATAACATAATTTGATATTATCTTAAGTAATTTCTTCACATCACAAAATTTGTTATCAAAATGAACTCAATGATAACAAAACGAGTTAATGTTGTGTTAATGTTGTGTTTAGGGGATGCTTCTCTGGAAAGATATGGGACCTCTTCATTGCATTGATGGGACAATGACAACGGTGTCATGTATCGAGAGATAATGGAAAATATGATGTTACCTAATGCCGAAGAGGAATTGCCGCTGATATGGAGGTATCAACATAGCAATGATCCCAAGCATACGTGGAAAAGTGTCAAACAGTGGTTCCTATATCACAAAATTAAATAGTTACAGCGACTATCTAACTTAGCTGCAACCCAATAGAAAACCTGTGGGAAACAGTGAGCCGCCGAGTAAGAACGGGCATTTCATACCGAAACACAACTGAGTTGTTCCAAGCCCTCTCCGAAGCTTGGAGTGAAATTCCGAAGGAAACAATTGGCAGGTTAATTGAATCTATGCCTCGACGATGCACAGCTATGCGTAAAAATAAAGGATACGCAACAAAATATTAGCATAGTTTGTGAAAATCAATTGATAACTTTCAGTTGTTTAACTTTTGTCACCATAGGCATAGTCACTGTTATGAACTTTTATTTTTTTTTTATTTTGAAAAATAAGCTAACAGCAAAAATTGTTTCAACAAGTAGTTAAAAAACCTTCTTCTTTTTCCATTGCTGAAAATTCAATGCACTGTTGAAAACCACGATTTTTATCCTATTTATATGTATCTAAACTCAGTTGCTTAACTTATGTCCGACACTGTATAGATCGCAAATTATCTCAGATGTGATGGATTCCTCCAGTTGTTGTGACTTTCTTCATCTAGATGAACGATTGACTCATTTTTCTAGAGTCGAATACTATTTGTTTCTAGTTGCGTTTCTAGTTCTTTCCCGATTCAGCAGGGCACAAGGATTCCCAATCTTCCGTCAAATTTTATCATTGGTTTACTTATTTATTAAGTGAGCGATTCACTAAAAAAAACTAACTTGTTACTTATAAAGGCGTCGTTATTGTCGATCTTCTTCACTAACTTTTGTTCCGATCTGAACTGTTTCTAAAAGGGAATTTTTTCACCAATCAATTTCGATTATGAATTCCTAGGTAGGGTCTGTATCCACAATAATCCTGACGCCTCAAAACTTGAGTGAAACAAAAGTTTCGCATTATATTTCGATTTTACGTGTTGTTTTTTTTTTTAGATTCATGGGATATGATTTGAAAATGCACGAAGTCAAAACATAGCTTTTCGGTATTTGCATAAAATTTTTGAAATTTGGGGTTAATTTTGGGTGTACAGACTCTTCAGATACCGTGGTGGCCGTCTTTGTCCAAATTTGTTGGAAGTGTTTGATATCTTTGATTCCTTGTTTCTTTCCAGAAAGCTTCCGCTTCATCAGAGCCCAATATCTCTCGATTGGACGTAACTCTGGACAATTTGGCGGATTTGCGGTTTTTGGTACAATATTCACTTGATTTGCTTCGTACCACTCCATCACAGTTTTAGCATAATGGCATGATGCCAAATCGGGCCAGAACAAAGGTTTTTCTTTGTGGTTTTTGATGAAGGGTAGCAATCGCTTCTGCAGGCACTCTTTCTGGTAAATCTCCTTGTTGATTGTGCCTGTAGTGACGAAAGATTTACTCTTTCTGCCACACGTGCAAATTGCTTGCCAAACAAGGTATTTTTTTGGGAAATTTCGATGCCTTCTTCGTCCTGAAATGCTCAGCTGTAGCATTTCTGGCCATAGCAGAATAGAAAACCAGCCCTGGAAGCTGCTTGAAATCCTCCAGGACATAAGTTTCATCGTCCATAACAACGCATGAAAACTTCGTCAAATATTCGCAGTACAAACGTCGAGCCCGTGATTTTGCTGTCAAGTTCTGTTTGTCGTTGCGATTTGGAACTGTTTTTACTTTATACGACTTCAGCCCCAAACGCTGTTTTGATTTTTGGACAAAACCAGGTGACATTCCTATTTTACGAGCCACCGTTCGAACAGAGAGATTCGGGTTTTCCTTCAATATCCTCTTCACCTTTCGGTCCATGACAGGATCAGCACGTCCATTGTTTTTATCACTTCTCGGTTTCCTCTCGACCGTCAAACGTTCCGAAAATGATTTGAGCACACCGTGAACAGTGGATTTAGGTAAATCCATTTTTTTTTTGCAAGTTCCCGTATTGACAAGTCAGGATTTGCCTTACGTCCGTACAAAATCCGCTCGCGCACGTGCTTTTCATTCGTCGCCATCTTGAACACTAAACATGGAATGTAAACACCAATCATAGTCTTTTTCATCAAAGACTCCCAGCTATACCTCAGTGAAATTTTTCACTCCTACGTGCAATATTTCAAAAGTTACAGTGATTTGAAGGTGTCCGGATTAATGTGGAATAACCTTTTTGAATTTAGAAAGAAGTTGTAATTGAAAAATAATTTTTTGTGGGTTTTTTTTTGGTTTAATCGCCCCTCCCACGCAGTGCCGTTTAAAGCCAAACATCGCCATCGTAAGGCTTTTCCGGAGAACTTCCAGTTGGCATTTGCATGGGAAACGGTACGGGAAGACTTTTCCGCGCACAAATAAAATGAATATTTCATGAAGATGTTTACCCCTCGATGAACCATCGAAAGTGAGGTGGGTTTTCGGTACAATTTGTACGCTTTGCGGAGTTAGAGGAAATTTTCATGGAGGGGTAAAAGATATGCTGTCTTCACATCTTTGAGTTACCTGGTTTGGTTGGTCTTCGGAGAAGGAAAAAAAGCTCCAAGCGAATGTCAAGGGTGTTTTAATCTACAGTGAAAGCCACGGTACATTTCAATGAAAGACGAAGAACTTTCCATCAAATGGATGAGAATGAAGGGTGGTGTTGGTGGTTCTCAAGTGCTTATGAGATAAAGCTTTATGTGCTGTTGGCGGGTTGATGGTGGCAGCAAAGAATAGAAGGATGTGCTCTCGTGTGGCACACATTCAGTGGAGCTTCGCTGGATCCCCAGTATTTTGATGATGGTGGCGTTCGTCACATTAACACGCGAAAATTGTCTCAATTTTTTTTCGCCATCTACGAAGTGTCTAATCAAAATGGAGAAGATATTTTCCCGGGTGGTTCTGGAGAGAACGTGTTTTTTGGCTGTGCGATGGGAAATGTCAATTTGGGAGTGATTCGCGGAAGTGAAATCCAATTTCAGCTTTGCAATTATCTTTGTTTTTATTGGATATAAAATTTTAATCGATGATCGATGCTTCGCTCAGGAAATTTACGGAATGCATTAACATGAGAAGGATAAAATATCTTAAAGATGTACGATGAATACAGGAGTTTTGAACAATTTGTTAAAACATTGGAATATTTGAAGATTATCAGTTGTTGTTTCCCGTCCCGAAGGGCAATTGAACCATTTCCACCTCTAAATCATCCCATTTATTTTTTCAGCGTGAAGAATAACTAACGTTTCGGTGAAATGGCTCTCTCCTTTCGCCATCCACGCACAGAAATTGCGCCAAAGCGCGTCATAAAATATCAACTTTACTAATTCAATTTTCCAACCGTTTTCATCCTTCCAAGCGGCTTATCCTCAAATCAAGTCGTCGTTGGCCAAGTGCCGGAAGCCGGAAATTGCGCCTCATATACTGGCCTTCTGTAGTGCTCGGAACGAAATTCGCCTGAAAGCGTCATCTTTGTTTGCTTTGGTCCCCAACCACCACCACCAGCAGCAGCAGCGCAATATATTTTTCTTTGTTTTCCTTGACTTGGCCACTTTAATGTTATGTTTTCTTCATCTTGTTGGGGCATGCTTGAGTCGGAGAATGGGTGGGAACACCATTTTTTTTCGCATGCATTGATTAGAATGAATGGGATCCCATCAGTCGAGCAAAAAAGTGCCCCTACTCCGCGTGCTGCCAAATGGCATTTTCTTATTCACTATAGAATAACAAGCAACAAGGGGATGATTGACTTTGCTTTGTTTTGTTTATTTTTTTTTTTCGTCTCGCAGTTCTGTCCAATATGGCTATTTGGATTCTGTCAATCGGCGGTGGTTTAGTTTTCGTCGACTGCAATCATCCTCAGTAGTTATAATGGATTGTTACTTAAACGATGAATCTAGGGCAACGTGATTTTTTCGGTAAAAGCATTAGAGTCTGCACTGTTGGAAATATAGTTTTTATTAAATTTTTAAATGAATTACGTCTTATTCAACATAAGTCAACAACAAAATATCAGAGGGATCAAGTTAAAGTTTCTTACAAGCTCAACATTAAACTACTTTTTTTCAACTGTGCCCTTTCTTCGCAGTAACTTCTGGATTCGAACTGGGATGAAGCAAGCTCTTGAGATGTTTCCTTCCCCATAACTGAGGCATTAGATTTCACTTGAGCACCGTAATGTCTTCTCCGTTGCGTTGTTCTTCCGGGACCTATCCCTAATTGATGTATTGCGTTTCTTATCGTCACAATTATCAACTCATCCCCTATCTTCCGGGTAATGGACTGGATTTGTTTTCGCTCTTACACCCTTCCATTCAGTGAGCGAAGCATCATAGGTGAAGTGAAAAGTCAGCCTTCCAGAGCTTGTCCCAGCTGATAAGTACACGGCTGCAGAGAATGACCAACTGTCGTATCGTGTGAGATAATGAACAGAATTCTGCAGATAGCGTGAGTGCCATCATTAGGTTTTAAAGCTCACAACGTAAAATTTACAATATTCTTTCAGAATGAGTACCAAACACAATCAGTCCGGCACAAATTGGTACCATAATTTTAATTGCGTTTTAAATACCTCCACTGGAGAAGTTTCCATACTTATCGGGCGGGTTGTGGTTTGGCACCAACAAGAAGAGACCGGCCGTAAATAAATTAAAAAATAATAACTACCTCCCCAATCAGCACTACACGCAAAGGTGCGTGTTTTGGTTCTATCGAGGTACTGTGATGAGAGTCACATTGTCATTTTCGGAACATTCGTTGATTGCTGTTCCACACAAGCAGCAAGTATTTGGAAGCAAGGAAAAAATTGACTCGCATTGTTCTATATAGAATATACTTCAAAGTGAAGTTCAATAAATAAAAAAAAGAGAGGTTATGCACAAGGCACGACCGCATGGTTGACGTTGGATAACATAAAGATTTGAGTTGTTTTATTATTTTATTGTAAATATAACTCTTTTGTAGTCATTTGGTGGTCCCTGAAAGGGTCGTTTATTTGGGTTGTAAAGTTTTTCGCATCGGAAGATTATCCTGTTACATCTAAGTCTTTGATTTCGGGAACCAATTTAGCTGTCATAAACAGATCCAATCGGATAGTAGAGATGTGTTGGAATGAAAAAAAGGAGAAAAACATACACTGTGACAATTACATTCGATTACAGCTGTCAGTCTAACGCTGGCTTCTCACCGCTCCTCTCAGCTCGAAGAAAGCCGAGCGAATTAAGCATGTGGCTTATTTTTGTACCTATGAATGATCTTTATTTCAAAAAGTTTATATGTTTTACAAATATTTTACATTTTAAGTGGTAAACCTGAATGGCCCGTCAGCTTTGGTATTTTCCTAAGGGAAGGTCCATTAATTATGTAACGCAGTAAGGGGGGAGGTTTTTTTTTTTTGGAAAATGTGACAATCCATACAAAAATGTTTGAAGGTCCATACAAAAAACGTTACAATGGGGGGGGGGGGGGGGGGGGGTGTCTAACAAGTCACTTTTTTTTGCGTTATATCATTAATGGATGTTCCCTAATCTAATTCAATGTTCCTGTTTGTTTGGTGTAGCTAATCGGTTTACATTTTACCCATAATAGGGAGCATTTAATTTTAAATTGAAAAATTTGACAACCTACCTAACTACTTTTCACATATTTAAAACTGTGGGCTTTGTGGTCAAGCGGTTAGCGGCGTCACCCGTTGTTAAAATGATTTCCATGAAGTGAGGGTTCGAATGCCGCTCCAGCTTATGGAACTTTTCGCAAAAACGAAAAGTCCATACTGGTCCCCGGGGGGTTGGGTTTGGTTGTCGGTTGTAATTCCTTTTGGGGCCCCATGTTTTGTTTGGGTAAACCCCAGGTGGAAAAGGGGGTGGTTTTTTTTTTTTTTTTTTTATGTGGGGGGGCAGGGGGGGTGGGGGGGGGGGAATTGGGTGGGGGGGGTTTCGGGGGGGGGGGGGGTGTTAAAAGGGGGGGGTTATTTTTGGGGGGGGGGGGTTTGGGGGGGGGGGGGGGTGGGGGGGGGGGGGGGTGGGGGGGGGGGGGGAAAAAAAAATTTTCCCAAGTAACAATTTTAGTTTTATTCCAGCCGTATAGCACTCCTCCCGGCTTTGTTGATAAAACTACAATCAAAACTGTTTTGTCTACCAACACCTCCTCTATGCTTCTTTGAAGCCGAAATTTGTACAAAATGGCCCACTCTATAGACGGTTGTGAAAACAAGTTAATAAAACCTTTATAAGAACATAAAGATTTTGAAAATGTTCTAGTGAAAGATGTTATGACCACTTGAGAACCTTCATAAAACCTATTGGCTGCCATGAAAACCAGAATGTGGCCAAATGGCCACAGCTGTCAAACTTCACTGTGAAATCGAAGTTGTTTTTTTGTTATTCTGCTTTGTTCGATTCTCTGCTCTTCTGATTCATTTAGCAGTAAAAAAAAGGTCTTGAGTTGCGGGAAATTTTGTTTGATAGCAAAATATCCAAAACAAATTGTGTTTTCCATAGCGTATTATGCTTGAGATTATATGCGCATTTATTTTTTTGGTGAATATTGGCTCGATAAGAGCCGAAAATTAATGCGCCTCGGAAATTATGCGAATTTACAACAACATAAATCAAATTAAAAACAAATATATTCGATAAATTAATTATGAATTTCCTGAAAAGTGCTTGGAATTGGATGAGATTATCTAAAAGAATGCCGAAATTAGTCTCCGATCTACAGTTTGTTTGCATACCATTGAAAATTTGATGCATTTATTTTTCCACATTTCAATTATCTCTTTTATTTCAATATGGCGATTGGAAAAAATCACATTTTTGCCATAAAGCCAATTTTTCTTCGCAATGACTATTATAAAACTATTTGGTCTTATAGTGACTTCGTTCAATGCCAATTTGCCGTTTAATGCATTTACTGGAGGCAAAATGGTTTTAAAATGCTTTTTCAACTGACCATAATAAGATAATATCAATGAGTCCTAAAACGGCATTTCAATACAGCATTTTACGAGTTCATAAAGTCGAAATAAAACCTTTGATAGGAGTAAAAGGAATTTGAGAAACAAGGTTTTAAGATCGTTGTAAACAAGCTGTGTAGGTTCTCATAAAGCTGACTAAAATATGAAACCTATTGGCACCTCTTGGTGCCATAATAAAACCAAATTGATTTCAAGTGGCTTTCATAAAACTTTAATAAAATTCAATAAAGCAGGATGGTGTTAGCAATGTTACTTGGGAACGAGATATAGATAAATGGCTTTCGAATAGCTTCGAGATAGATGATAATAAGCAGATGGGGCGATAGTTTTTGGTATTAGTAGGATCTTTGCCAGGCTTGTGAATTGGAATAACTTTAGCCAGCGAGACGGGAAGTACCCTGAGCAGGAGACAACAACATATGAATACCTAATTTTGATCTTGATAACTGGCCTTGGTATTAAAGAGCTCAGATTAAGAGGTAAAATACTTAAACAAAATACCTAAGCATTGCAAGCAAAATATCTCTCGAATAACAAAACTTGTTATTTCGGATACCTGCGAATACCTGAGAGGTACTATTTTGGTACCCGAGTAACACATCGTCATGCTCTTATGTTGAGAAAGCTTCTTTATAACCAAATCTAGTCGTATAAAAGTTTTTTCAACCGTTATAAAACATGTGTGTTGCTTGGGTATTGTCTTACCTCAATTTGATATTCGCATAACATTGTGGGAAATATTTTTTGGTTTTTTTTATGGTTTTTTTTTTTTTTTTTGAGCTCATAAATACCAAGGCCAGTTATCAAGTTATTCGCTTCTGCTCGGGTAGTCAAGTTCCGAACACTTGCTGAAGACCGTGGCCAGGTGGACAAAAAAAAATAACGCTTAAGTTTTTCAACTCAAGGTTGAAGTACTCCATGGGCACCCGTGGCCTTCATGTTTTTGGTTGATTTGATAGCTACTTTATGTGGCATGTGACGAAGGTGCACCCCCATGTATATATATATCGTCCGCTACTGCATATGAGACCTCGGTTGCTCGAGTTTGAAATCTGTGATTGGGAAATACTGTGCATTTGGTCAATTTAGTATGGAAAACGTAATTATAAAAAATGACCTTTTAGCTGTGTTCTTTTCAACAGTTAACTATCAAGAAGAATTTTAATTACATTTTTCAAAAGATGCGTACAAAGATTTTCCATCGATTGATGCAAAAGCTAAGAAATTTTAACGAGGAATGTTTTAGTTATTAACGCTCAAAACCTGATCATTTTTGTGACGCTCCCAATTTTAGCTCAGTTTGTGTCCGTATATTAACACCATAGGGTAGCTGTTCGTATATTGATCCCACTGTCAAACTATATTCATTCTAAACTGAATCAAGAGATTGTAGAGCAAATAGAATATTTTGTTTTCGTTATTCTGTTTGCTTAAGTTTAGTAACAAATAAAGATATATCACTCCGCGAGTCTAATCTTCGTTTTCAAGTAGGATGAATTGCGCGCGATGAGATTATTATGTGAGCATACTTCTTATTTCTCATTCTCACCTAGATGAGCTCAAATGAACTGCGTGAATAGCTGATTTGGCTGTTTTGCAAAACAAGATTGTAAATTCGATCCAAGCAACTATTTTGAACTTTAGGTAATATCACTAATATTTGATATTTTTCGCTCATGCTTCAATCCACTACCGATAAGCTTGTTATAGAACAGATAGAAACGGAGAAAGGTACTAACGGGTCTGTTGTAGACAAAGTTACAACCACGCACCGCTGGGGCAGTTTCAATTGACGCTCCAGCTATTAATCGACCCTTCATCGGTCCCATGTCGATATTTTGATTCGGCTTTGGTACGACAATACACATTATATTACCAGAAACGCAACCAAACGAACTTCACCAACTCCAAATTGGCGGGAAGTGCTCATCGGTTAAACTGGCGCAATTGAACTAAATAATGTAGCAAACTTCTTTTTGTTTCGATCGGCAAAAACAGAAGTTGGAAGCCATAAAAAAAAACTTTTGTTTTCACTTTCCCCGAATCGCCGGGGAAGGAGTTTGCTTTGTTTTCCAAACGATATTTACATTCTATTTCTAATCATCGTCCCTGGATTCGAGAAATTGGACACTCTCGAGCATGAGCTTTTCGCCCGGGTGAGAATCTGAGTGAGGTGGATGAGGGATAAGAGCCAAACTTTAAAATCTGTTCGCAAGCATCGACGAAGGGCGCAGGCAAGCGAGTATATTCTCTGCAGAATACAAATGACTGTTTGACTTTGCGATTTGTTTGTGCCCCACCGAATCCGACAGCAAAGTGACACATTTTTTCTTGCCTTCTATTGCCGATTGATGCATGAGGCAGAGGTGGAGGGCAGTTCCGAAAAAAGAGGATTTGCCGGTTGGTTGGATGGTGATCCTGTTGTTTGAATGTGAATAGATTTACGGTCGTCGATTGAATGAAGTGATAGAAAATGTTTCAAGAAATCATAGGACTTGAAAATATTCGTTCACATCGTGCACGGTCCTTCCATTATTCCGTTGTTTACGGTGGAGTCGCATGGTTGATTGTCGATGTGCCAACTAGCCTACACATCTTTGCTGTTAAGATGTTTATCTCTTCGTCACTGTGGAAAGCCTTGATTTTATTGACACCCATAAATGTAAAACCCTCCTGCCCGAGACGGCAAATTACCACATTCGGGTCTATTCGTGCCCTAATCAGATAGCCTACGACACGGCTTTGGTTGGTTGATTGTTGTCTTGCTATTCGGCCCCGTAGATTGCACCGTAACCACTCGGTTCTATTTCGACGTGAAAAAGCAAGGTCAAAGTGCCCAACTGGAGTTGGGTTGGAAGGATTTAGTTTAACGGTGTTTTTTCTTTTTTACCCCTATGCCATACGGACCACGCACGAATTGTACGAAATTAATTGGAGCTATAAATTAAGTCGCAAATAAAACTGGGTAAGGAAGATCTGGGAAAACTTGTGCCTAGATCAAGAACAGTGAACCAATGAAATGGAAAATACATTATTCATTTGCAGTAGGAAGGAGAAGAAAGGGTGTGGGGAAGTATTAAAAAGTGCTCTGCTTAGGCAAATATATGCACAAATTTGTCGAAATAACGAAGATGCTAGAAGCAAATGATCTGGAAGAAGATTCTTTATTGATTTCGGTCTTTGAATATCGGTCAGTGGGATGAATGGTGATGGGTGGGTTTGAATTAACGATACGATGAAAACCTTCGTCTAATCTTCAGTTCAAAGGAGCAATGTAAAACAGCTGACAGTCTGGGTTTATTGAAAACTAACTCCGGGTTGGCAGGGGTCGATTTTCTACAAAATCAAACAAGTCGTGGTCGTGTGATGGATTCTGGGTAGCATGTTCCGATTCTCGAAGAAACTTTATGTTTCTTCAATAGATGGTTAATATTTGGTTGAAGATTTCCTAGAGAGCCTTTCTCAGTGGATTGTATCCTTTTTACGAAGGGATAATCTGAAATAAAAAGTAAGTGATTGATGTTGGACGGTTTATGATGAGAACGTAGACATGTTTCGTGTTGGCAGGCAGAAAACATCACTTCAGAGTCTGAATGTTAGAATGTTGATTTTCCTTTGCGATTTTCACTTTTATTTATTTTTTGGGAGTTCAAAATTCGATAAGTACAATTAGTGCTGCCTTGTTAGTGATTAAGAAAATCCTGGACTGCGTCCGTTTCCAACATAACTGCATGTTCTTTGCCATAAATATGGTTGGGTTTGTGATTCTCGCAGTCTAAGAAAACCGCAAAAGACTATTTAGAGCGATCTTTTGCAGTTCTTTTGAAGACATCTTTTAAAATTGTTTTTAATTTTTTTAAAAGACCTTGAACGTTACCTTACAATGCGATAAATTTTCTTGAAAACAAACCATGATTTGAAATTTTTCATTTCATCTATTTTTTTTCTGCAGGACTATTCCGAAGTACTCCCATATTTTCAGCAGTTTTTTTTTTTTTTGGAATTACATCTGGAATGCCTGTCACACTCGTCAGTGCTGCATTTTGAGTTGTGAAATTTCTGCATACAATTAACAAATCACGCAAATCTAATAAATCACAAAGATTTCGTATGCCTTTTCTTAGTTTTTTTTCAGTGACTTGCGCAAGATAACTCTTGAAATGACCATGCAGATGCTTATTTGATGTTTGCATCAACCAACACCTTGCGGGGATGGAATTCTTCATTTCGTACTCCGCCATGTTCCAGTACTTTAATCGCTCCGAGTTCACCACATCAAATTAAAATACTACCTCTTGATCCAGTACCTTGCCAAAATCCAATTCTCCAGCACAATTTGTCCAACTAACATTGCTCTCCAACTGTATTGCTTTCCGCATTTTCCTAGCACCAACGTGAAATCATATCCAGGCCCCTCAAGAGAAAGTTCATGCATTCTCACATATTGGACGTTGTCGCTAATGAAAAGTTAACTGCTCCAGACTAAACGTCAGAGCACACTTGATGCCAATTAAAATTTGATGAACATGGCCTCAAGTGTCAAAAGTCATCCGAAGATTCCCTGGAGTATACATCAAGTGTACCAATGATCTTTTCTGACGTTTTCACAAGTTTTATATATTTTGGTTGGTTAGCCTTACGTAAGCTTCAAGTATTCTAGATCATCCTAGAAATCCTTGAAGTGTAGAGCTATAGGCCAAGAGATTAAACACCGTGACAAATGATTTTTTCTGACAAGCCACATTTCAGTACGTTGCATGTTTGAGTTGTCTAGATGCCCAAGAACTCCCTAGAACATGGATCTTGAGATGAGCCAATGAAACAAAAAATTATCCAAGCTTAAAGAAATCAGTTAAAAGTAGTCAAAAGTGTTGTTGACTGGAAAGGGCGCGTAGAGTTGCCAGTCTTGTGAAGTCACACTTTCCTCAGGTAGTACGAACTTCCAAAGGTCTTCAATGAGTTTGGTTCATCCTACTACAGCAAATTTTCCAGCGGAGCTTTACTCCAGAGAAGTATCTGCAGTCATAGGTAATCCTTTCCTTTCACATATTTACAAAAAAAACCCTGGAGTATAGCCCCAGTTTAACAGTATAACAGTGAAATAGCCTCAATTGTCACAAGCGGAAGAGTGTGTTACATCATCCGAGATTGCTTGAAGTATTGAACAATGAGCTTTTATGTAAGATTCAAAAATGGTATACTTTTGTAAAGATACGAATGTTGTTCTACTTTTTCAAGCAAAATTGTAGGTTTTGGTATGGTTCTACCCAAATGTAGACTAAGATTTCCATTGTTCCAAAATCAGTGTACACGATATTTCATAACAGATTCTGGAATGATCTAAACCGAACAAAAGTACTGAGATACTGAGAAAGTACTGAGATGCTGCCAGGGTAATTCTAGGGTGACATGAAAATGGGATTTGGGTTTTGGGATGGTTTCAGAGTAGTTCAGGGGAGTTTCAGGAGTATTTCTGGATTGATTATAAAATAGTTCTGGTATTCTTTCAAAATGATTTTAGAATTCTTCCAGGATTCTTCTGGAATGTTCCTAATTCTGCCATTGGATACTAACAGACTTATTATGGAATGCTTTCACGGTGATTAGAGATGCTTCCAGAGTATTTTTGGATGACTCTATACTTGTTCTGCATTGTTAGCAAAACAACAACCTGTGTCCAAACTTGTCATTAGATGCATCCAGAGTAGCTCTGGGATTCTTCAAAGATTTTTATCATACGCTTCCAGAATAATTCTGGAATGCTTCCATGGCTTTTCTGAGATACTTGCAGAGCAGTTTTGGTATTGTTATGTGTTGCTTCCAAAGTGGTTTTGAGGCGCTTGCAAGATTTTCAGATGTGCATCCAGGATTACTCTTGAATGCTCCCATATTAGCTCTTAGATGTTTCTTGATCGTTCGGGGATGGCTCCAAAGAAGGTTATACAGAGGATAGGCAAAATGATTGAGATAGGCAAAATTTTGCCCAAATTCAATCCCTTATAACTTTTTGAAAAATTGTTGAATTTGGACAAACCCGGAAGCATTCGACGGCAAATTTAGTCAAGATTTAGGAACATGCATGGTCACGAATACTGGCCACCGGACACCGGAGATGTTCCGGATTTTCAGAGGGCATGTCAAAAAGACATTTTTTCTGCTGCTCGTATTTTTGTGTGGTGTGAAGTTACATCGATGACCCCTATTTTCCTAGAGACTAGAACTCATTGAAAATTTAATGCCGGCGGTTGCACTAAGATCCGTTGCAAAACTTCCGAAATATGGCCATTTCCGTAAAACTGGTGCCGGATACTATGGTCAATCATGTATATCCTTCCAATCATGTATATATAAACATCAAGATTTTTCATCAGAGCATATTCAGGACGATCAGTTGCCCTGAACACTCTGTAGCAGGTTCCAGGTGCCCCGGGGGAAGTAGCCAATTTGGAAAATGTCCGGAACCATATCAATATGGGTCTCAAACTTCAAGATTTTTCGAGGTGATACTTCTAAATGCATTTTAGAACCAGCAGCTGCCCTGAACACTCTGTAGTAGGTTCCAGGTGCCCCGGGGGAAGTGGCCAATTTGGAAAATGTCCGGAACCATATCAATATGGGTATCAAACTTCAAGATTTTTCGAGGTCTGGTGGGCTAGCTCCAGTTTTCTGGAACTCATCCATCTCTCCACAATGCCAATGGAGTGCGAAGCCGTTAGCTCTACCTCTTCGATGGATTCACCACATATCTCCAGGGTGATGTCGTCTGCGAACCCGAATATCTTCACCCTGTTCGGGAACTCAAGCCGTAGCTTTGGAATGCTTCCAGAGTATTTCTGTAAGGATTCCAGAATTCATATTTTGTGTTTTCAGATTAGTTTTGGAATTCTTCCAGGACTTTTCTGAGATGCCTCCAGAGTGGTACGAGAACTGTCCTGAGATGCTTCCAAAGTAGTTTTGAGATGCTTCCAAGATTTTTAAAGATCCGTAGTTTTAAGATGCGTCCAGGATTGCTTTTGGATGCTCCCATAGTAGCTCTTGGATGTTTCTTAATAGTTCTGAGATGGTTCCTTAGATGTTTTTATATGCTTCCAGGTAACTTTGAGATTTAAGAACAGTATTTTTATAAAATACTTCCAGGGTAGTTGTCGGATTCCATCTGGTTTGTAGTATCCAAAAGTAGAATGTTTACAAAGCAGCTCTGGAATTTTCCTAAAATTGTTTGGGGATTCTTTCAAAGTCATTTTGAGATGCTTCCAGATTAGTTCTGGGATGCTTTCTGGATTGTCGTTGAATACTTTCAGAATAGCTCTGCAATGCTTCCAGAGTAGTTCTGGAATGATTCCAGATACCATGTTATATGCTTTCACATTTGTTTTGGAATCCATCCAGGTCTTTTCTGATATGCTTCCAGAGTGGTACGGAAATTGTTCTGAGATGCTTCCACAGTAATTTTGAGATGCTTCCAAGATTTTTAACGATGCTTCCAGGATTGCTCTTGGATGCTCCCAGAGTAGTTCTTGGATGCTTCCAAAGACGTTCTGGAGTGTTTATAATAAGTTCTGGTAGTTTTTAATTCTTTACTATGGTGACTTGCAGCCCATGGGCTGGTTTGTCACCGATAGTTCTGAAATAGGTCTAAAAAAGATTGTAGATGCTTACAGGTAGCTTTGAGATGCCTTCATTATTTTAAAAATGCCTCCAGAATAGCTCTGGGATGCTTCCAGGAATGTTCTTGGGAGGTTTTAGAGTAAATCTGGGATGTTTCGAGATTTGCTCCCGTAAATATTTTTTGAGATACTTCTAGGACTTGTAATCAATGCTCTCAGAATAGCTCTGGGATTCTCTCCAGGATTATTCTGGAAGGGTTCCTGCATTATTCTGGAATGCTTCTTGGATTGTTCTAGGATGTTTCCAGAGTAGTTTTGGGATGCTTCCCGGATTTGTATTGTAATCTTCCAGAATAGTTCTAATAAACTTCCAGGGCTTTTCTGAGATGCTTCTAGAGTAGTTCTGTAACTGTGCAGAGTTGATTACAAAGATTTCCAAGATTTTTAACGATAATTTCAAGATTGCTCTTGGATGTTCCCAGATTATCGCATGCTTTAAGAGCAGTGCTGGAATGTTATTGAATAGTTCAGGATTAATATTTTATTCTTTATTAGGCTGACTTTCCGTCCCCTGGGCTCTGGGATGGTTCTGAAGAAGTTTTTAATGTATTTTCATGTAAATTTGAGGTACCTCCAGCTTCCATAATTGTTCTGATATACTTCCAGGGCTTTTCTTTTCAGATGCTTTTAGAGTAGTTCTGGAATTGTTGAAAGTTGTATCAAAAGTAGTTTTGAAATGTTTTCAAGATTTTTAGTGATGCATTCACAGGTGAATTGACGTAGATCTTTCGATAAATTGACAAATACATTACAAATTGCAAATTTAACGGGGTCTAGTCTGTGGGAATATGGGCCAGTTTTTCACCTTTTTTTTTTATTCATGACACGTTACACCAGGTTTCATTAGTGTCCGTCAAATTGGATAGCTTTCATTGCTTCCTATGTATTTATTATGTTCTTTATTGACATTATCGTATTACTTGACTTCATCTGCTTATGTTGCCTTGTACCATAATTTCCATAACTTCTGCTTCATATTCACTCTTTCTGTTTTACTGGTTATCATTTTCGGCTTTAACTTCTATTCTTTCTCCTTTTCTGTTTAATTTTTTTCTTACGCGTTTTTTTTTGCTGTTCCGTTCATCTTCTTTGCCCTTCCTTTTTAAATTCTCTTCAAATTTTTAATTGTTTATTTTTTTTAGAATATAATAACATTTCATAATTATTATTGATCTACTGCATGGAATAGGAAACGTGTTTAATCGAACGTGTTTAATCAAGAACATTCAAGGGCCACATTGCAGCCACTTTCACATGTTTGTCACCGAAGACCGAGACCGCCAACACCGAAAATGGTACCCATGAAATACCTTTTCTTAGCTTTACCATTGCAGACTCTGTAACCTGAACGAGGCATTATACTCCTTCGGATGTCCCTTCAAGAACCTCCACTGATCGTCAGCGTTGTTGTACATTCGATTTTGCTTTTCCGTGGTCGTTATTTTCGCCATGTAAGCAAACAATTCATCTGAAAAGCCATAAATCCGGTGACATTTTCTTCCGTAAATGGGTGTCTCCAAAGTCGTTTTTTCCAATACAAAAAAAAAACAAGACACATTTGCTACATGTGTCAATTTCCTGAATCGCAGTGAAAAAGCTCAAGTCACCGATGGGAAAAGTTAATAAAATGTCACCGTTAAATATGACACATTCTGTGGCGTTAATTCGATGGAAAATGATTGCTGGGCTGCCATGCCCAAAGGCGGCATAGAAAGCAAAACTGTCGTACTCTGTTTCGAAAAAGGTGCGGCAGGTTGAGAAACGGGAGGAATCATACGCATTTATCATTTTTGTAGCTCTCTTCCTTCGAAGAAAAGCCGCATTCGAGCCAGGAAGCTTTCTCTTCTTCGATGGTGGCACAACTTTGTCGAGGACCAAGTTTAGGTTTCATCTGGGGATCGATATAAGACGACCAATATTAAAACCCATTAAGAGGATTATCTGCCGTCCATCCAAATTTCGGTTGGTAATCCAGATGGTTGGAATTAGAAGTAATGAACTAAATTTGGCTATTTACTGAGGAAGATGGACGTGGGCAATCAGCAGCAAGAAGATGGAAAAGTGGTGACACATTTCTGTCAACGAGTTTGAAGTTAGATAAATAACCAAGCGCGGTGGTGGAGTTCGGTGCTGATGGATGATCGGAGAAAAAAATTGTGCGATTGAATCGTTGAGGTAATAAAATTTCCCCGTGAAGTCATTAGTTAGTTGTCAGTTTTGAGATGAGCAATTTAATTTGTTGACAGACGAAAGCCAGTCTGCGTCCATCTAGTTTAAATCTAGATTTAAAATTAAAGAGAACGTATGTCATGAACATCAGTTGTATGTCGTCGGCGATTTTGTGAAACACAGTCCGAAGGATTTAATGGTTTCTGCTTTATTTGTATGCGGCTAAAAGACACCACAAATCAGCTAAGAAACCTTCAACTCGTTCCACATTCCCACAACCACAAAACTATGTCCCTTTCGAAATATCCAATTCTTAAAGATACAAAAGACTTCCTCCCGACCGAATCCCCAAGAACTCATTCAATCTAATCATTGTCCCACATTTTACGCACACATCAACTCGGATTCAATCTCACTCGTCTTGACAGCGGAAGGATGCATGGATATCCTTTCCCTCTTTTCCCGAAATCTTCCAGAACATTTTGACACTCCCCAATAACTTACTGGTCATGATTTCACCCAAGAACGAATCGCGCGTATGGGTGTGGGTATCATTCCTGATATTTGCATGATCCCTTTCTCTGCACAGCACGCGCTGTCAAAAGAGTCCCGCTTCAGAAAAAGTTCCCCGAAAGAAAACAGTTGTGAAAGGATCGAAAGTCTTATCACTAAATACTGACGAAAGTGCCATGGGGTCACCGGAGGAAGGGGCTTATTTGAATGTTTATTTATTTTTTGTTTTGCTAACACAGTTGCCGGCGTCGTCGTTTGACAGTAGTGTGGGCACAAACTTTTTTCACATTTCCCGGAAGGAAGTTGAGTGCGGTATGTGCGCACGGAAAACGCGTGCAAGGTCCAAATTGTGGCGGTCCATGATAAGAATCATTTTTCATCTACCACAGTGAGGGTGCTGCGTTCGTAGTCAGGGAAAACACTGTGAGCTCCGCCCATCGGAAAGGTTTTTCGGTGCTCTGTGATGGC
Organism: Aedes koreicus; assembly: GCA_024533555.2. Lineage (NCBI taxonomy): Eukaryota > Metazoa > Arthropoda > Insecta > Diptera > Culicidae > Aedes > Aedes koreicus. The sequence continues at coordinate 133,496 of JAHHFK020003718.1, forward strand.
CGTCGTTTGTAAAATTATGCTAATAAGATTTATAATTTGGCCTCTATTCATAACCTTTTTTTTCTGCGCAGCAATCCTTGTTTTCGTTGTCTTCGTAGCAATTTTTAGATCATAAAAAGAAGAATGGATTGTCTTGTTCGCCAAACAGCTTGCTTGGGGTTTGGTGTCTTAGAACATTTGCTTTGGTGAAGTGATCGAATATATGTATATTCGTGGAAAAAAGGTTTAGTTGATAAAGAGATAAGTGGCTTATAAAAGCAAATTTGATCCGGCGGTTTACCCGCATGCGAGCATTGATTGAGTATAAGGGGTAGAAAATATTGGAGTATAAATCTGGAACAGACATCTTTCTATTGCGGTTTGAATTATAGAAGAAATAATAGTGATTGCCTGTGGCAAAGAAATGATTGTTGGATTTCTGGTGGATTATTGACTTGATCTGCTTTCGTATGAACAATTGGGTCGGTGAGAAACTGTCTTACCTCAAGGGTGCCCTAGCAGGTTGCCCATTGTGTGCCTTTGCTTGTTTTCTTTTTCTCCCTCAACAAGCAAGAACACGCTGGAGGTGGCTCGAATCCCGGATCTACACTCTCAAAAATAAATTAAATTAAATGAAAATTATTTGAGCTGAAATCGATAAAAGAACTCAACTAAAAGAACGTATCATGAAATTTAATAAACCATTGAATTTTGAGTGTCAACAGAAGTAAATCAAAAATGAATTGTTGTCACTAAAAATATACAAAATATGGTGTGAAATAATGTCTTATGATGTAATGCAACATCAACAGCGGTAAAATATGTTTTGTGAGGTAAATTTATGTGCTTTTCAAAGTACAGCAATCCTCCGACGCATTTTTTTTCGGCTATTGACAATATAGGTCATGGAACTGAAAAATTGGTTCATTTGTATCAACGATCATTTGTATGGCATTGCTCTTCTTTCTGTCTAGCATTTAAAAAAGCACAATTAGTCACGATTTTTGGGTTGGAAATAGAAGAAAAGTACTCTGCATAATCATTCTTTCAGCAAATTTTCCAAAAATGTTCAAGCATATTTCATTTCTTTGAATTATTATGATATATGATTTTTATTGGAAACGAACCATTGTTAATACTGTGCCATATCATTTGCTCTTGCTTTGCATTTTCATGAAATTTAGATTTTGTTCGTCAAATAATCATTATCTCTAAAAATTACAGGTGTGACTTAAATTTACATCACGACATGTAAAAATACGTGCTATGTTTGGGGTTCATGTAACTTTGCGAAAATTATTGATTTATTTCTTTCCAGCCGCTTCGGTTTGGTACATCTAAAAAGATCTAAATTTACATAAAATTTTCGAAGTGTAAAGGAATTGTTCGTAAAGGTAAATTTTTGACTCTCTGGGCCACATAGTCATACAAATGCATAAATGGCAATTGAAAGTTAACAACTGCGGAAGTGCTTCCTGAACATTGAGTTGGGAGCAACCAAGAAGCTAATTATGATGAACAATAAGCTTCTAATGTCAAGAAAAAGAGGACGTGAGTCTATTTGAGAAAGTTTGTCTTCAAGATAAGATTTACTTTTTGCGGGTGTTGGCGACTGGGGTGGTCCGTTTTCTACATTAAAAAATATCCTTTAGATGAGGAAGAGGAACATGTATCTACAGAAATGTAGATAATTTGATTTGAAACGACTTACCTAAAAAACCAAAAAATTGATCTCTGGATGGATTCGTTCCAATCCTTCCCCAAAAACTTTCACCCTTTTTACCAATCGTAGAATTAACTTATTCATGTTTCAACAAAAACAATGAAATATTGGCTACCTAAAGCTACAGTTGAGCATTCTAAATTAATAAACTAGAAAAACAAATACTCCCAATGACATCTTATCTTCATGTAGCGCTAAAGGTTTTTGAATATTCGATTTTTGTCGGTAAATTTTGCATTTGAATTCCGTGGATTAATTTGTTTTCTTTTTCTATAAACTTGATGGACTGTCGCGTATCGTCCATAATTGCATCAAGTGCTGCACGACCTACCCTGACGTTTGCCAGTCAAATAATTGTGTTTAGCGGTTCATGTCATACTGAGTCGGCTACAGTCATTTTTGCCATCACTCAAAAAGTGTTTGTATTTGTTTTTGTTAATGATGTTTCATTCACAGACACGATAAATTGTGATTCATGTAAATTTAGATCTTCTTAGATGCACTCAAACAAAGCGGCCAATAAGGAATAAATGTACGTCTTTGCGTAAATTTACCTGAATTTAAAATTGAGCACGTGATATTCCATGACGTGACGTAAAATTAAGTCGAACATATGATTTTTCTTTATTTCGGTTAACGGAGAAAAATATTAAATTTTTAATCAATTTTCACAATCTGCCGTACACTGACGGAATTTCTCTTCATATCTTTCGTTTCTAGCAAACATTACTGTCCACTCTTGGAGCCTCATGGAGATGAGCGAACTTCTCCTTCTACATCATAATTTTATAAGAACATGTAGTGTTTAATGTATTACTAATTCTTTGATATCAATTCAAATCATCAACCAAAGAAATGAAATTTAATTTCCTGTTTTGGATAATGTTTTCGTTAGTATTAATTATTATCACAACTCCACTACTTTCCACCGTAAGAATAATGCCTAATTTAGACTTAGTACGAAAAGAGAGAATGGTAGAACCATACAAATGATAGTAAATAAAAAGAATCTATTTTTCATAGTAGTATCGAAAATTATCAACCAAGGAAACGAGAGGCGTCTGGTGTCAAAGACGGTTAAAAGATGAATGTGCTGTTAGTATAGTCCATACTCGGTGTACATTGTGGACATAATGAAAATGCGTCAAGCTTACTTTTCAGTTTGCAGTCATGTAATTTTAAGTGTTTCATCACATAAATTTACATGACGCGACATTTTCTTCAGTAGATGATTTGATATTGAATCACGGGACGTTATTTTGCATCGCATAGTATTTCATAGTAGGTGATGACAATTAGTGGTTGATATGCATGATTTACACACAAAATTTAATCGATTGTTGAATTACATGATACGAAATTTACATCTACTATCGATTCCAGCTCATGTAATGTTCATTATTTCTAAGAGTGAGTGTTATAAGCAAAAATGCCGTATATGTTTTCAAAATTTGATTGTTTCGATTATCCTATGTATAACCAGCTGACTCCGGGTGACCATGATGCCCCGCCCTCTCCTATCATTTCTGTTACACATCATGAAACAATTGTCTTGACCACTAGCGATATATGGTCATATTCTAAATTTGTCATGAAGCTTACATGAACACTAGCGCTGCTTAGTGGAAGAAGCCTAAATTAGTCCATCCACCACCCTAAAGGTCTTGGCTACCTTAACAACTTTGTCCTAAAAGACAACTATTCAACAGAACGTCTTGAACATGTCTTGAAATACAGTGAATATAGGAATCCAACGTGCGCACTAGCGCCGTGCAGTGACATAATTCTGAACGATTATTCACATCATACAAAAAGCCATAATCACTTGAATAAGCTTCGGACGTCAACAAATACGTAGATATTCAAGATCTCAAGCTTCATGAGCATGAGCATGATTGACCGCTCGAGGTTGCTGCTTCGTTATTCTCAGATCAGCTGTAATTACACAGAGAACCAACAGATGATGCTTGGGACTAACATACATCCTCAATGTACAAAACACGGGGATGTTGGGGTGAGGATAAAAGGTGAGATAAAAGATTGTGTGATTGATCGGATATTGCCTTTCAAAATAGCGCTCCGCTCAATTTCAACTGCTTCTATTCAATTTGCACAGCTTGCCGTACTCCAACCGGACTATTAATACTTTCTTTTCATATCTTTGGTTCTAGTAGAAATTGCTGTCCACTCCTAGGGTCTCCTGTTGATGAGATGAAATTTCCTTCAAAACCCAAAATTATAGTTTAAATATTGTCGCATTTTTTTACCTGCCACACCCTGTACTTCTTAGTAGACGCGCGAAATTATCAGCAAAGTATTACTGAAAATAAATTAAAAGTAGGCATTTTTAAACTAGGCTACACAGTGTGTTATAAATTCCAGGAAAGTACTGTTTGGAACATCGTGAAATATTTACTCATTGCTCTGAATGTAATCTACCGGAAAAGATTTATGTATCTGGAAATTATTTACTAGAAATCGTCATGATACTATAAGAATTTTGTCCAGGATATTTCAAGACCATAACAATGATACTGATTTAGATAACCTTGGGTAACATCCATTACGTACGTCAAAGGAGGGGTGGAGAGGGTTAAAAATGGGCATTTCTTGCGTACTCAGTGAACGGTCCCTAGTATGATTTGTTTTTAACTCTAAGAAAGATTCGCCCACCACCGAAAAAAAAAAACACTCATAACATTAACGTAAAATAAGACGGAACTCACAAAAAGCCGCCACATTTTTTAAATTGTTCTATCACTTCGGATTTTTTAGAACAGAAATCTTGAAAACTACAACTATTTCGAGTTTGAAATTTTGAACCAATGTTTGCTGCGATGTAACACACATGGATCAGCAATTTCAATCACAATCGTTAGTAGACTAATTTTCAATTCCCTCTATGATATGTTCAGAATACATGATTTAATTGAATAATAATTCCTGGTCATGTTCAGAAGACGGAGAAAAGCCAAGATTGCAATAGAATTCGCTTGCCACCCTGAGAAAGATTCGCTCAATTCATGCTAGAAATAAAGCCAGAATGCAGAGTAGGAATCGCAGAACATCTGAGTATGATTGAATTGGAATTAAAAGCTACTTTTGCTGACCATCATTAAAATTCGCACTGAATTCCCAAGCCAGTATGACAGAATTTCCCGGATTGTTGAAGAAGTAACAAACAGAATTTACACAGCATCCTAAGTAAGATTTGATGTAAACTCACCAACCGCATTCTCTTGTGAGATTTTCTGAGGATCCTATGCAGGATTTGCAAGACCATCTTAGCATGATGTTACCAAAATTCCGAATAAGATATGTTCGGAATCGAAAGATACATTTTCCAATAATATTATGAAAGGTCCACTCAGATTGTTGAGTAGAAAGCCGATTTTACTGAGATTTTCTGATTTATTCAACATGCAATGTCTTTATGCGACCCGCGATTTCAAAAGCAGCTATCTCAAAACGAAAGCAGCAAAAAACTGCGATCCGCTTGAATTAGCCTTGCTGCGCTGGAGCATGCTTGAAAGAAAAATAACAGAAGCAACGGCCCAAATTGGTGGCAAATTGGTGAGATTCGTGGCTTTGAAAACGCGAGCTGAGGGCTCGAGTTTACGATTTCAAAAAATAAAGAATGTCATCACTTTCGGAGCAGTTACAGTTTTCAGAAGTTAAGAGATATTTGCAAAAAATTCTCAGAACTCTGCGAAACTTTCAAAAAGCTTGCAAAACTATCAAGAAGCTTGTAGAAAATGGTAGAATTCCCGAAAAAAAAATTCTGAAAAAATATCGAAGTTCACGCAAGAAGTTCATACATATTTCAACTTGTTAATAAAACATCCATAGGTTTTGAAGAACTTGCTAGAAGAACGTTACTGGAGGAACTGGGGTTAAATTTACAGTATTTTGCAGAGTTGAAAAAAGAAATTCTAAAAATTTTTGAGTTTTTTATGGAACTTCCGAGAAGTTAGCCGAAGTTTTGAGAAATTCGAACACAGCCAAAAAGTTCATATGAATTCCGGCTTGTTAGACTTTGTTTATTATTTAATTTTAACCCGGATCGACTACCAAGATTGGGTCTGTCTGTGTTTTGACCAGTGTCTGGGAAAAAAAATCAAATCCTTAAAACTCATGCATGAGTTTAGGCGCCGATGAATTTTACCTTGTTGAATTCAACGAGGAAAAAACATCCCATGAGTTTTCATGTTCAAAAAATCATTGCTTCGTCTTTCGGCGATGCTCATTGTTACAATCGATGCTTTTGCAGCAGAGGGTGTTCAAATAACACGAGATGCATGAACATGCATTTACAGGTATACTTCGATTATGTGTATAATCAATCACGGAAAACAATCACATCATCCTTCAGAAGAATCATTCGCCTACATCTTGATGATATGTGTTTTAAGGAATTGATGTTTAATTTCTGAGAAATCTTAGCGAAGTGCTAAGTAAAAGAGCTAAGTGTCATGTATATATAAAAGAAGTTAAAACAGGAATGATTGTTTGGCGTTTTGAGTATGAATGAGTGAAAATCTAGCATGATCAATTTCAGACAGGTTATTCTTCCGTTACAATCGAGGAAATCATTGCGATAGGCAAATCGCTGAAGGTAAACAAAGCGCCAGGACCTGACGGTATACCGAACCTGGCCATCAAGACGGCTATTTCACTGGCGCCCGGAATGTTCAGGGCGGCGATGCAAAAATGTCTGGACGAGGGCGTCTTCCCGGACGCCTGGAAAATCCAGACTCTAGTACTGCTACCAAAGGCAGGGAAGCCACCAGGGGACCCATCGGCATATAGACCTATATGCCTGTTGTGGGCAAAGTGCTCCAAAGGGTTATTCTTAACAGATTAACCAAGTACACGGAGGGCTTAGACGGTCTGTCTGAAAAACAGTTCGGCTTTCGTAAAGGGAAGTCTGTCCGTCACCAAAACGGCCGAAGTGGCAATCCAGCGCAAGAGGCGAGGTGTCCGCTACTGTGCTGTGGTCACCCTTGACGTGCGAAATGCGTTCAATAGCGCCAGTTGGGTAGCTATCGCTGACTCGCTTCAACGTTTTCACGTTCCTGTACAAGATTCTGGGAAGCTATTTCCAGAATCGTGTGCTGGTGTACAACACAGAGGTAGGCCAGAAACGTGTTCAGATCACCGCCGGCGTCCCGGAAGGTTCGATGTTGGGCCCGATGCTATGGAACACGATGTACGATGAGGTACTACGGCTTGAATTTCCGAACGGGGTGAAGATCGTCGGGTTTGCAGACGACATCACAATTGAGATATGTGGTGAATCCATCGAAGAGGTGGAGCTACCGGCCTCGCACTCCATTGGCCTTGTGGAGAGATGGATGAGTTCCAGGAAACTGGAGCTAGCGCACCCCAAAACCGAGGTCACGGTTGTTAACAACCAAAAATCGGAGCAACACGCGACGATTAGTGCAGGTAACTGCACAATAGAATCAAAGAGGGCTTTGAGGTATCTAGGGATCATGATCGGCGACAAGTTGTCATTCACCAGTCACGTCGACTACGCCTGCAAGAAAGCCTCCATGGCTGTATCGGCATTATCCCGCATGATGTCAAACAGCTCAGCGGTACAGGGGAGCAAGCGCAGGCTCCTGGCAAGCGTCGCCTTGTCTATAATGAGGTACGGTGGGTCGGCATGGGCTACCGCCCTGAGTACTAAGATTTACCTCGGTAAGCTCGAAAGTACACACAGGCGCACAGTGTCACGCGACGCGCTATGCGTTTTAGCGGGGATGATGCCCATTGGCTTCACAATAAAAGAGGATGCGGAGTGCTTCGAGCAAGGGGGCCAAGAGGTATTCGCAGGACCACCAGAGCAACATCCATGGCCAGGTGGCAGAGGGAGTGGAATAATTCCACCAAAGGTCGGTGGACCCACCGACTAATTCCACAAATATCTGGATGGGTCGAGCGGCGTCATGGGGAAGTAACCTTCCACTTGACACAGATACTGTCGGGTCATGGCTGCTTCAGACAGTATCTGCATAAGTACGGGCACACCGAGTCCTCAGCGTGTCCCGTATGCGCGGAAGCGAACGAAACGGCGGGACATGTGTTCTTCATCTGCCCTCGCTTCAACGACGCGCTGAATGGTATGATGGCCGTGAGCGGTTGGGACACGACACCGGCCAATCTTGTCCAAGGAGCATTTCCCCAAAAAGAAGGGTGCATTTACCCTTTGCCATACTGTAATACCAAGGCTAGAGGCACGGGTGGGTTTTTAGTGGGTCGAGGAGTTGGCACCCTCATCCCCACACCCTGAGTTCTTCAGGAGTCTGTGAGCAAAAAAAAAGACGGGTTATTCACGCAATGAGTCTCAATGAATGAAATCTGAGAATGATTTTCAGAACGCTGATTTTGACAAACCTCAGGTCGTATGTATATGCTTTAAATGCATCTCAGTTTTAGAAATGTCGATTTTAAATCACGAAATCTTGTTCGATTCCAACTCCATGAAAACCCCTCAAAACACTAAATAAAATAGGCACTGGACCCTAATTAAAATTTTCAATAGCTCTGAGCTTAATATTTCTTAGTAAAATCTGCTCACAATTTCATGCAAGATAGGTTTCAAGATTTTGAACCAGATGCTTTCAGTTCCCTGAGAAAGGATTCAAATAGACCGTGGTGTCCATCTCAATGTTTTTGGTTCATGGCGGATTGCTCTAACGCAAAATTGAGTCAAATTAGCCTTAAATATATCAAACTTATACACAGAAAAAAATAATGAATTTTAACAGACGCGTAAAATTTCTCGTCGTTGAATGGAACGCCAAAGCAAGCTAAATAACTAAATTGTTGGCAATCCTTCACACTAATTTACATGAATTTACATGGAATTTCCCATGAATTTATGTAAAATCTAGCATCCCATGTATGTGCATTAGATGCATTAGAACGCAGAAAATGACATGATTCTTTTAAACTGTATAGTTACTCAATTTAGAGGTTAAAACTGACGATTGAATTGTGTGACACTATAACTGCACAGTCAATTTTGAAATTCACGAACCACTGTAAAGCTCACTCGCCCAGTAGAACTATACGGAGCCGAGAGGCAACTTCTTCTAACTGGCTTTTATGCTCTCTTCAACGAGCTTTCGCCTCCCCTAAACATAGACTCACTTACATAGCGATTAATTGAAAGCTTTCTACACCAATGTACGAATTTGCATACTGTGTGTCAAGCACTATGCCAAGGGGAGTCAAGAACATTTACAAACCGGAAGATTCCTTCGACCGGACCGGGAATCCAACCTTTGTAAACCGCACTCTTACCAACTGAGCTATCTATCTGATGGTGCTGCGGAGAGACAAAGATTTATCTGAAATAAGAAAACAAATTCAGGAGTTCTGCTTAGTATTTTACGGTGGTCAGTTTGTTGTTAGTTTTTAGTTTCTTGATCTACTTTCTTCCACCTCAGCAACTCCTTTAGTTCCTCTGAAGGTTTCTTTTTCCATTGATATGTTCTTCGCATGACCAGCTTTGCGTTCTTTTCGCGCACCTTATGAGGCTATTCATAAACCACGTACACTTTTCTAAGGGGGAGGGCGTCTCACCAAAGTCTACGAGGGGGAGGGGGTTCTAAGATTTTCAAAAATTGAATTATATAATATGCATCTTTCTTCTACTTGAAGACATTGAACATTGAACATGGAAATTGTTGGATAGTATTCAAGTTTGGAATCGTTTTGCTCAAATTTGACTCTTCCCATATGTGATTAATGTTTGCTAAAAAAATGTACACGTCCATCCCTCGGTTTTAGAGAATCCACCATGAAATATTTCAATTACCTCGGAAGATGTACAATAAACCTCTCATCTCTAGCTCCTTCAATTTCATTTCCACTTTTGTCCCCTGATTTTTAATTAAACACCGTCTCGCCACCAATAGTGGTACATCTCTGGCTTTGTCTCTCATTCTCTACCACAGCCTGGTGAAACTAACGCGTGAACTGTCAGGCATTGTTCGGAGGAATAATCGCTCAGTGGTTGGAATCAAATTAATTCCTGGCAATGTGGCAATCACCCTGGCCCACCAACAACAACGGAGCCAACGGTATTTCGTGTCGAAGCTTAAGCAGGTACAACTTCGATCCATGAGCCACCACCGAGCTTTTTCTCGGTATTCAATTTGCTGATCCCTACCGGCTTCTTCTTTTGGAAGTTAGGAGTATAAAGCAGCAATTACCGCTATGAGCAAACTTAACTTTTTCTTTGCTGGGCGACCTCAGCCAGCCTTACAAGTAAATCCATAAATCAATAAAAACATAGACTTTTGCTGAAATATTCGAGGAATTTTTCACTCCCTTCTGATGATGCTACGGTGGTGGTTGTTATAGCAAAAAATGGAAGCTTCTCCACTGCTCTAGAAAGGACTATTTGCAATAAATGGAGCTCAAAGGAAGACGATAAAACTACACAATTCAGAAAAGAACTGGGACCGAGTTCGATGGGGATGGGATGGAAACATTCGGGGGATGAAAATGAGAACTTTTTGCAGCACGACCCAATTCAGTAACTGGAACTTTCCGGGCAGATAGGCAAAGGGGTTGCCTTTTCTTGTGCACGGCTAGATTGCCGCAGGAGCAGAAATGAAATTTGTTGAAAGGTGGATTCGCAGGAGATGGAATGAGTTCCAATGGAAAAATATTGTGCCGTTTCATCGAACTTCACTGACTTCACACGTTTATCTCATTTTTTGAATCGACAATTTATTCGAGAATCAAATCAAAATCTATTCACCGCCTGACCATCCCGATATCAATTATTCATGAGACATAATTGTATTTCCATTTCCAACTATGGAATTGGAAGTGGTTTTCACGCATAGCATTAGGCCATCGTCTGAAAATTGTAGCCCAACCTGTTTTCCACTCCAAATCACATGGTTGGAAACAGCCCTACCCAAATAATTTCATACAACGTCATATCCCTGTTCTGTTTCAACCTATGTAACAATTTTCCTCGACACTTACCGGCGACCCGCAAGGCTCGCTGATTGTACTGCAGCGAGTTTTAATGAGAGTGGGGGGTTGCCAGTGAAGGTATTGTCAGCACAGTCGAAAATAGCTCTCAAACTACGTCACATTTACACCCACCTCGTCGGCTGTGTGGAGGTTTCTCCACGATCGCCCCGTCTGGAGGCCTTTTGAAAGCGAATTTTACCCCACTTTCACAACACCTGCCTACAGTTTGTGTGTGTTTTTTTGTTCCCTGGAACTTTTCATGAGAGTGAGAGCAAACGAAAGTAAAAGTCTACGAGAAATTCACTCTCGTTTACGCTCCTGGAATATCGGTTGTACCACGTGAGACATCGATGGCTGACGACGGTAGCAGCCGTCTGCTGTGGCCGCCATACGACTACCATCGCGTCGATCCGCCGTCAAGGATGCCGGAAAGCGAAAGCGAACATGACGCAGGCTCAGAAGTTTACCGCACCTACACAGCTTTGAAAGCTCTTGGCATGGCTGGCGACTCACGGTGGGTGGTGGTGGGCACCAATACAAGTGAGCGTTGAAGGCTTTTATTTTGATTTTACTTTTGCTTGACGACCGAAAGCAGCTTTCCGAAACTGCGTATGGTGATGATGAGGGTGCCCATTTGATGAAGTAATTTATGGTATGCAATTACCTCCCAACGGAATTACGAGTACTACGTATTATTTTGCATTTAGTTCGAGTGCGTTTTGTCGAGTGGATGAGTTGTGCTGGGCTTCCGTTAGGATGAAAATGGGCTGTTACACACTTAGTGGATGTACTCAATATTCCAATAGAAAAAGAATACTCATGTGGTGGTTGCGTTTTGGCAGAGTTCTCCAAGCAACTCTTGATTTTCTTGATTCATTATACTTCTCCACATTAAGTCTTTCATTTTCACTTCATAGTCATAGTCTATAGAACCCGTATGAAACCCAAATCGTTACTTGGGCGTAGATTGTATTGTACAGCTCTAGGCGTACAACAACGGTCCAAAATACTATGAATTTTGCCTAATTTTAAAACCATGTTCGCTAATATAACAATTGAAGAGCTCTAGTTTTGCTCGAATCAACAAGGTTTTCTTTTGTTCTTATTTAATCATACACTTGATAATGCCAGAGACGTCTTATTGACTCATCATATCAAATTCAGTTACTATTCAAACAGAATTATTACTGCTCTAATGCATAGGACTCGACCTTTTGGTTATTCCCCGAAGGGTTCTGAACAGGTCCTATGTGGCCTCTTACCTTATATAGACTGTTCCAGACAGTATAAGCACACTTTCAAAATAATAAAAAAGTCATGTTTTTTTTAGCTTTAATAATTTTATTTGGCAAGTCATATTTGTATTTGTGTGTTATATGATATTTTACTCTCGTTTAATCAAAATATTTAATCATAGCCAAGACTCCTAACTTTTGCTCGAACATGACCCATTAGCTTCTGCACAGTGATACTTCCCACCATTTTGACCACTTTTGGCCAATGTTTTTTAAATTTTTGGATGTCGTCCGCTGGTTTTATGAATTTTCGAAGCTTTGCTTTGGTTAAAGCCCAAACAGTCCGAATTGGCCGTGCCTCCGGACAGTTCGGCGGATTCATGTCTTTCGGCACGAAACATACATTTTGACTTTTGTACCATTCTAAAGTGTCCTTTGCGTAATGACATGACGCCAAATCAGGCCAAAACACTACTTGACCTTCGTGCTGCCTGATCATCGGCAATAATCGCTTCTGGAGACATTCCTTAACGTATTTCTGAGTGTTCATCGTCTCCGTTGTGATGTACGGACTAGATGTTTTACCACACTCGCATATTGCCTGCCAAACCATAACCTTCTTACCGAATTTTTCGGTAAAAATTGCCTTCTCCGTTTCGGGGATGTCTTTGTCTTCGCTTACAGTATAGAATTGTGGTCCGGGAAGCGTTTTGTAATCTAGTTTCACATACGTTTCATCGTCCATTGTTATACACCCAGAATTTCTACGCAATAATGAATCGTAGAGTTTGCGGGCCCGTGGTTTCACGGACGCGGCCTGTTTTGGGTTCCTTTTGGGCTTTTTCTGCTTCCGGTATGTTTTTAGCCCAAGTCTTTCTTCGGCTTGCATGACGTTACTCGTCGAGGTCCCTAGTTTTTTCGCAACATCCCTAACGGAAGTCGCTGGTTTTTGCTTGTAGGCATCCCTGATCTTTTTATCGATATCCGGACTAACAGGACCGGATTTCCGACCACTCTTCGGCGTATCTTCAAACGTACACTGTTCTCTATATTTTCGAACCGCAGATCGTACCGCTCCGACGCTACACCCTCTTCCTTGGCCAATTTTCTCAAGGAGAGTCCGCTCACAGTGCACCATTTGTGCACGATACTTTTTCGTTGTTCCGGAGTAAGACCGCGCATTTTGATAGGTAACACAAAACTGAGCACTTTTTTGATGCTATGTCATTCAGAAATGCGCAAACAAAAGGACGCAGCCAAAACATGTTGAAATATTTCATTATATTAAAAGTGACCGTTAAAATAAGGTGTGCTTATACTTTCTGGAACAGTCGTTACATTTGAATACCTATGATCATAAAACTCCTAGATTTTGTCTCCTACTTTGAACAATGAGTTTATTGTCTCATTTGAGGACTGCTTAACGAGTCTGGGTTATGTAGTTTTCTCTTATTTACTGCGAAGGTCTTCATATACCTCTCCCTCTGCAAACTAAAAGAAATGCTCCTTTCGACCATCAAATGTTCTAAATATATCCAATTTTTTTCTAGTTCCCGTATTGACAAGTCAGGATTTGCCTTAGGGGTTATTCATAAACCACGTAGATTTTTCTGGGGGGAGGGGGGTGTCTGGCCAAAGTCTACGTTCCATACGAAATTTAAAAAAAAATGGAGAAAAGTCTACGAGGGGGTCTATTTTTTTCACTCCTACGTGCAATATTTCAAAAGTTACAACGATACAGATACGATACCTTAACCTATACGATACCTTAACCTTCCTCATGTATTAAAAAAAACTTACACATAAGACATTAGGGTCAATATTGACCCGGATTTCAACCGTTTCTAGAATTATGAAATTTCAACCTAGACACAATGTTTACACCCCATCTGAAAGGTTATAATCTCAAAAATGCATTGGTTATAAAAAAATCGGGTTCCAGTAACATTGGCCACCGGGAATCTGCTACAAAGGGAAGGAGGTTTTGATTTCGATGTGTGAAAAGAATTGCATTCAAAACATTCCAGACTAGTTGTAGAGGGTTGTTGTCTTCAACAAAGTTTCTAAATATTTCATTTGTCGTCTTTTGACATTATCATATTAGTTCCAAAGCATGCCTCAGAGATGGCGCTGCAGTCTATCTTTTCCAAATGAAGTGCTAGAGAGTTGCCGTCTTGGGCAAAGTTTTTAAGTATGTCATTTGTCGTCTTCTTACATTATCACATTAGTTCCAGATATTGCCGCAGAGATGCCACTGCAGTCTATTTGCCAAATGAAGCTCTAGAGAGTTGTCGTCTTCGGCAAAGGTTTCTCAGTATGTCATTTGTCGCCTTTTGAGATTATCACATTAGTTCCTGATCTTGCCGCAGAGATGGCAGATTGGCAAAGATTGTCTGCAGCGCCATCTCTGCGGTACGATCTGGAACTAATGTGATAATTCAAATGTCTTCATTTTACATTCTCAACAACTTTGCTGGAGCCAGCTACTCTCTAGAGCCTCATTTGGCAAATATAGATTGCAGCGCCATCTTTGCGGCGCAATTTGGAATTGCGATCTGACAATGTTTAGTAATTACATCTTACATTTTCATCAACTTAACCGAAGACGGAAACTCTCTAAAGCTTCATTTGACCAAGATAGACTGCAGCGCCATCTCTGCGGCAGAATCTGGAACTAATATGAAAATATCAAATTATTTCATTTTATATTTCAAACTAATATTCATCATACGGCAACTCTCTAGACCTTCATTTGGCAAAGAAAGACTGCAGCGCTATCTCTGCAGAACAATTTGGAACTAATATGATAATATCAAAAGACGATTGGTTACGCATTGATAAACTTTGCTGAAGACGCCAATTCTCTGCAAAGAGTCGGGAATGTGTTGTAAGCATTTATGTCAACACAGCCAAACTAAAACTTCCTTCCCTTTGTAGCAGATTCCCTAGAAATAGAGCTTCCATCCCGGATGGCCCTGGATGTCCCGGGATGAAAAATCCCGGGATTCTCTCATTTCCCGGGATTCTCGGATCCCGGGAAATATTTTAACTAATCCCGGGATCCCGTGCACCCCGGTTTTTTTTTATGTTATGCTTTCCAAATTTTATTCAATTTAGAAACCTCCGTTTTGCAAGCTTGCTTGACCAAAACCCAAATTTGGATAGTTTTAAACACACTTTGATTGTTGTTATGTTGTATTCTCCCAATGCGCAGAGTAACGATATCTAATGATGAAATTTGTAAGAAGCAGATAATTTCCCATCAACATGAGAGGCTCTAGGAGTGGACAGTAATCTATTGCTAGAACTAAGAGAATTGAAGAGAAAGCATTGATAGTTCCGTTTAGAGTAACGGCAGGTTATGAAAATTGAAAGATACAAGTTGAAAACGAGCGAAGGGCATATGAAGTTAGTATAATTATCTATAAGGTACGAACTAACCGGAAGGTTGACAAACTTTTTGACAACATAAAATCCATCAAACGGACCTCTACCGACAGCGAGCGAGTTTTCTCCGATTCGGCAAATTTTTGCACCAAGAAGCGTTTGCCCATTTCTGATGAAAATATTTCAATTTTCAAAAACATTTTTTAAAAAGAAATTATTTTTTTTTTTTTTTTTTTCCTTATAATTATGTACCCATCGAACTTTTTTTTTATCATTAGTTAATGCCTATTTCATATGGCTAATGCTTAAATAAAACGCAATTAACGATTCCCAACATTGTGTACAAATTTTATTATTTTCCCGGGATCCCGGATTTCCCGAAACCCGGGATGCCGCAAACCGCCGGGAAATGGAAGCTTTACCTAGAACCACCTGACGCTTTGAAGTATATTTGAAGAAAAAAACATAAATTCCTTTTGAAACCTTTTGAACCGTTTCATTTTGGTTAAAGTACGTCGATCGAAGTTGTCCTGCTGTATTTTTCAGGTCTTGAAGATTGTGTTGTTGTCTTTAAGGGCCATTGCTATTCAGTGCCCGGATTTACAAAAAAAAAAACACTTTTGATTATTTTGAAATGAAAACAGTAAAAATCTGAAACCTTCAAAATGTTTACTACTAGACTTAACCCACGATTTACATTAGTCAGTCAACTACTGTGGGCTGGGCACATTATAAGAAAACGGTTCTCGAGAACGAACCTACTAGCTGAAGAAAAAGTGGCACGTTGGGGGCAAGGCGGATCGATCAAGTGGACCTCCGAATCCTTCTCAGACTGTAAGGCTGGCGACGTGCTGTAATGGAGCGTATGGTATGGCGACGACTTTCATGATCAGAAGAAGCCACTCAACCCTTAGACTGACTGGTAACTTAAGATAAATTTGACTCAGATATATTATGAATTTGAGTGCTAGTTTGGTTTGAAGGCGGGCGCCGGTAGCTTAGTGGTGAGCGTGACTGTTACTTCGAACCCCAGTGGGTTTGGGTTTTAATCTTACACAGTTTGAAAGAAACAGTTAATTTTCTGCGTTATCTAATTCACACGAAGCGAATACTAGGTTTGGCAGAAATTAATGGGATATTTCATGTAAATTTAAGCCAGATAACGCCTAAATCTAGTCTGTTGTATGGAAGATTGCAAACTTTGTTGTATGGCGCATGAAAGATTGCAAACAATTTCGATGTT
Organism: Aedes koreicus; assembly: GCA_024533555.2. Taxonomy (NCBI): domain Eukaryota; kingdom Metazoa; phylum Arthropoda; class Insecta; order Diptera; family Culicidae; genus Aedes; species Aedes koreicus. The sequence continues at coordinate 150,066 of JAHHFK020003718.1, forward strand.
TACGTTTCCTTTGGCTTGGAAATAAAAGACGGTAAATTTTACGCGTCTGTTAAAATTAATTATTTTTTTCTGTGTAGCTAAAGTCCGTGAGATTTCTCTGAGGCAAAAAAATCTCTGGCTGTGCAATATCCTAGGGTGAAGATGCCTCTCTCCGGTGATGAAACAGCCTAAAGCCGAAAGTCACCTAAATTAATAAAGAAGAAAAAGTTTGGGTTAAAATCTTGTTGGGAATTCATGATTTGTTTAAATTGAAATCATATAAGCTTTGAATTGCAAGCGTGTGATTTTGTCTATTTTATGAATGTAAAATTATTTGTTGTGAACTTTGGATTAGATGGCTAGAAAACTTTCTAGAGGAAATGATGTTTATGTTCATTTAAAACAATGCACCCTGTGAAAGTAATAAAAAACATCCTCTGCTCTCTTAGCCCAACCGATACTATGCTTCTTCAATTCTTGCTCTGATCTAAAAATGTTCATGACATCCCTGGGTGTAGATATTGGTTGAACTTGACACAAGTTTAAATTCATGCCAATCTCCGGAAGCATAACAACGTTCATAAAACTACACGTTCGACTACTTTTTCGAATTATCAAAATTTTCAACAACCACCCTATCCTATAGGCAATACCTTAGAAAAACCAGTAGCAACAAAAAAAAACACCCATTTTCGCCGTAATTCAGGAGCTACGCAAAATCTGCTTCGCTCAGCTGATCCCACCGTGACGCCGCCGCTCGCCAAAATCCTTCGTGCATATTTGTATTTGTAAGCCCCAAATATGCCACGAGATCCCAGAGCAGAAAGCCTACACGAACTGGCCCCGTACGCACAAACACACATACCACCACGCAACAACAACATTGCCAACCCAAAGCAGCACTTCTCTTCCAAGTTTCCAGAACGGTGCGTTCTTCAGTCAGACCGTTTTACTAGTCTACTCAGTCAGTTCTCGACAAAAAAAAATATTCACCCAAAACACCGGGCAGTAGTAGACTACATTTGCCTTGAATCTTTTGTCTGTCTAAGCCTATCAGAAATCTCTTCTCGCGAGGAGCTTAATCCTTAGCTAGTAAAAGCACATACCAGCAGGAAGATTCCCTGCAGCAAGGTGAGCAAGCATTAGTCATATGCCCCTCGTATCGTCGAAGGTTCGGAAAAAACATTTCCAGAGTGAAAAGTGAAAGCTATCGATGGAAAGGAAATAAAAGTGAATCTTTTCATTTGGATTGGGACCAAGATTTTGCGACATTTACGTCAAAGTGCTCGGAGTAGAAGTGGACGGGGCTGTCTGGGCGGGGAGGTATTTTTCGTTACGTAAGTCTCGTCGGTTCTTCTTCATCGTACCTCCGGTGGTGCAGTTTTGTTGGACGTTGTTTTCCGACAAAAAAAAAAACTGGCTGCCCAAGTGTCTACGGAGGGAGCAGAGCAGACGGAAAAACGAACGAAGAGCTGTGTCATTCAGTGTGGTAGTGTGTGACTGTGCTGTTTCGAAAGCGAGTGGAAATATTGATCCTGGCTGGTTCTCGGAGAGTGTGTTGCGTCCTTTTCTCGCGAGTGCAGTATTTCATGTTCGTCGTTTTTGAGAAATCGAAAACTGACGTTCGATTCGTTTCTGTTTTTCTCTTTGCCCAAGCACCAAGTGACACGGAATTGTAATTAGATTATGTACTTTTTTTTTTCTGGTCATTGGTGACGATGAAGTAGCAGAGAAACAGAGACGCGAAAGATGCATTTTTCTTCGTCTGAGATGAAGAGATAATCCGGCTTATGGTTTCAATTGGATTCAAACTGTCTGCTTCGGGATCGTAAAATATCCTGAGTGTTGTAACATCATACCGACTAAGGTAGGACCAGAATCGTGTTATCTTGACATTAATTGTTCGAACGAATTTCGTTCGCGCAACGAAGGATCATCTTGGCGTGTTGGGTGTTGAATGTGGGAGGAGGGATGAGTTTTCGTTTCCGTGTAGCGTCTACCTGTTTTTAGTTAAATTTGGTCTCTAACGAGGTTAGGTAGGGATGAAATTTTTCAACGTCAGCTCTCCCTTCCCTCTGGGATCAGTTTCAATCGTGGGTGAGTAAAAAAGGTGGGTTTTTCATTTTTAAAGCAAGAGTTTTGCGTTGAGTTGGAAGCTGTTTAGTAAGGAACTCTATGTAAAGTATTTGCTCTATGGTTTGAAAGTTTTCTTGGTAAAATATTAGTCAGCATTTACATAAACCGTGTTGAGTCTGAGTGGAAGCCCAAAGAGATGTAACTCAGATGCTGTGCTAAATATTTTCTCGGTATTTTGTTGTATTGTTTTGAAGAATACCATTACAAAGGAACTTATGAAAATTTAACAAAAAGTATGACGTAGGAAACCTCCCATAGAATCAAGCTGTATCGTCAAAAACAAAGCTTAACGGCGAAGGTAAAAATAGGACGCTTCAAGGCCACTTCAGACATTTCAAGAGGCTCGAATCAAATGCCAAATTGGGAAAACTTTGAAGAAATGTCAATATAGAGCTTTTTCAAATCTTTTCCGTTCAACCTTCTGTTTAGAATAAAATACTTGTCTGTTAATGTTTTTGTTTGAGACCCTTGAATTGGACTTTTTCTTTCTCCTCAAAAATAACAGTTTCAAGCAACCTCAAGAACTTCATGTGCATTCTAAACAGTTGAGGAATGTCATATAATATTTATTTTATCATATTTTATAAATTAAAAATTCATGGAAAATATCATCAGATCTACTTAAATGAAATCCTCTACCTGATGGAAGTATTTTAAATCCTACACATAGTGGATATACTTGCCATCTGAAGCTACAAATATTCCAAAAAGCTTCTGCGACAAATTTAGCATTTCTGCAATGTGAGTGGTTCAGAACTTTCCCAGTACCACACTTGTTACTTATCAGTTGATGTACCTTATTTGTGACGTATTTAAGTCACAATTTCTGACGGCTAAACTTCTTGAATTTCCTACATTAGATATTTCCAGCGCCTTTTGTGTGTAACCAGCTATTATTTGAAGCTTTCAAAACTACAGTACGACTTCTGGTAAGTCGTTGATTGATTCCGATGTTACAAAAATTGAAATTTCAAAGTATTTTTCTCAAATATGGATTAATTATAAAATTTAGTTCGGATTTCTTGGAATCCCAAATTGTTTGCATCTATTTGAATTAAACTAAAACATTTCTGAGTAGACATCCTTATAGGATTCACAGAAAACTTGAATAAAATCACGGTTCACTGAGTTTCAAACATTTTATAATGATCCATTCAAAACACAGTTCCTTTGGCATTGTGAGCAGAAATATAGAAATTTTGTGGGAGTAATAGAGGGATGCCAAAAAAAAAATATATTTCCATTGTTTTGGTCGCTACAATTCAGCATTCAAAGAACTAGAAGTGGCAATGCAAATTGGATTCTAGTGACCTTCGCCATATGGAAGATGGCAAAGATGATAACAATTTCCTGAAAATCTTCAAGGCAATTTGAAAAAAAAAACGTATTCTTGGGATTGTAACTAGAATTCTTAACTAATATTGCTCTGAATTCTACTCAGTCAAAGAGGAGAACTGATTGTTGTGAGATTTTTTTTTCGTACTTACATGGCTTACAGCCTGTAGCTAGTGCTAGAGAGACGACCAGGACCCTGCATAACGAGTATATTAACACATAGGCCGGAACAAACGGTTTAACTTTAACGCGAAAACGTGATCAGAGATTAATCGCCTCAAAAAATCCCAACGGCACCGACTTGAGTTGATACCAGACCGACTGGGGTAAGAGGCAACCACGTTTATCACTACACTACCAACGTCGTAAGTTCTGAGAATTATAAAAGAAGAACGCCGTATTTTCGCAAATATTACAAGGGTTTAGAGGGTATTTTCGAATCTTATCAATCTAGTCTTGACAACTTCATGTAATCACCACTGTGTTCGTTTTGGAATTCTCATGTGATAGAAAAAAAAAACACTTTATACAACCACCATTGCGCTTTGTTTTTTTTTTAATACTCATGGGATTTAAGGTAAAACAATTATTATTTTTCAATGTACATTGAACAAAGAGCTTCGAGACCCAGAAGAAACAAATGAAAGAGTGGTGGGGTAAATTTTTTTTTTTTTTTAAAAAAAGGGAATGGTAGGACCCTACGAAGGAATGGAGAAAGAACCACATGAGATGGAGCTTAGGAGTATCTTTACATCTTCAATGTACAAGTTCACTAATTCTATTTATAGATCAGTACCGGCGCCGGCCACGTCCTCACGGTCTTTTGGGGAGGGGGAAGGATGATTAGTTTGACAATCGTTGTTATTAGAGACCGTGAACACCACTGCATCTCTACAATTGCCAAGGGAAGGATAGTTGTGTTAGTGAGATAGGTTATTTTTAGATCATGGATGCACTGTGGTAAGTGATGCGATCAATGAAAGAAAGCGCAGTAGACTGCTTTTTATTTTAAATCTAGTGGTGATAGAAAGAGGAAGTGAAAAGGGGGGGGGGGGGGGGCTGGGGGGCGCTAAAGACTGTATTCGATGAAATTTGGACACACAAAATAGGTCACCAAAAATTTTCCTTGAGCCCGATTCTTTTCAAACTTTCTGGAAATAAAGTACTACTAAATGGTTAAGTTTTGGCATCATTGGTTTATTGAACCTCTTCTCCCAACCCAAATGCCCGCACCTTTGTCTTGACCCCTTTCATCAAATTTTGGGCAATGATAGGACCTTACTTACTTTTAACCACACTTTCTTTAGTTCAAGTTCATTTTCTATCAGTTTTGGAGTTTTAACGAGCTTTGCCTTCATGATTGCCCAAAATTTTTCAATTGGGCGAAGTTCCGGAGTGTTTGGAGGGTTGACGTCTTTTGGTACAAAAACTACATTATTATCTTTGTACCAGTCTAAGACGGGCCGGGCATAGTGGCAAGATGCCAAATCCGGCCAAAACAGTGTCGGGCCATCGTGAGATCTCAAGAAGGGCAGAAGTCGTTTTTGGAGGCATTCGTCCTTGTAGATTTGTCCGTTGACGGTCCCAGAGGTGATGAAGGGCTGACTCATTTTGCCACATCCGCAGATCGCTTGCCAGACAAGGAATTTTTTGGCGAATTTCGACAGTTTCTTCTTCCGTACACTCTCCGGAACGGCCAACTTAGAGGTGGCGACGTAGTGTTCCTGTCCTGGCATTTGTTTGGTGTCGGCTTTAATGTAGGTCTCATCGTCCATCACAATGCAGAACGGTTTTGTGAGCCACTCCTGTACAGTTTTCTTGCACGAGTTTTGGCCACCGAGTTCTGTTTATCGCTCCGGTTCGGTGCCTTCTGGACCTTGTACACATGTAATATCCAGAACGTTTCATTGTTTTCTGCACAAAACAAACTGAAACTTTCGTCTTTTTCGCAACATCCCTGATCGAAATGTTGGGATAACGCGTAAATTGGTTCAATACCATCCTGGCCTTCTCCGGATTTGATGTGCCACGTTTTTTGCCACTACCATTTTTCCGCTTGGTTGTCTTACGGTCCTTGAACGTTTTGATCACATGAGATACGGTTGAATGTGCGATTCCGAGCTGTTTTCCGATCCATCGATGTGAAGCGTTTGGGTTTTCGAAGTGAGTGCCCAAAATTTGTTGGCGCACTATTTCTTCATTCGAAGCCATCACTGAAATCACTCGACCGATTTTCACGAAACTCATTACACAATTGACACAACACAATGAAATACATTCAGTTAAAATTTCAATAATTTTTACCCACACGCTAAAAAGTTACGAACAATTGCGTGTGTCCAAATTTCATCGAATACAGTCTTTAAGTTACATTTACTCAAATTTGAGTGACTCCACTAATGACGAAAGTGAGTCAAAAACGACTCAAAATTGAGCTGATATGGTTTACCGTGCAGGACTCTCGTTCCTGCCTCCTGATAATGTCGGTGAGAGAAAAAACCTTGATTGCTTTTCATTCGCGTTGGACTCATACCTGCCACATAATAAAATGGGAACGCATCGTATTTTACGACCCAATGGCATTGTTGCCACAAGTGATGGATTTTATGGGTTTATTGAGATGGCAAAAGAAAGTGTGTGAAAGTTCGTTGATTTCGGGGGATGGTAGCATAAAAGTCAAGTACACACATTTATCGAGGTGATTGTGTTACACACGAGATATTCGAGTTATATTCTGGTGGCTTACCTTATTGCTTCATTTCCTGGAAGAAAAAGAAAAGAAGAAGAAGAATATAAATCATTGTGTTTGGAATATTACTATAATCTAATTGAGCACAACATAGTTTGTTTTCTGTTTCAACATTATCGAAGCTTTCTCAAAAGTGTTTGCATAAATCAAGTAAGAAAGCATTGTCTAGCGATTTAAAACAAACAAACTCAATAATCGGATTTCCCCACAATTTCCCCTGCCATCGAACGAATTTTCCATACCGACAATGGATGCCACTTGATGTCTGCACTTTGGGAAAATGTGCTCCAGTGAACATGTATGCTGAGAAAAATAGTGATCCCGAAAGTTATGGAAATCTGCTGCAATACACAATACAAACACTTCACCCAACGAGAGACCCCAAGAGACGTGCCTGCTCGAGAGGAGAACAGAATCGAAGAATCGACGGAAAAAGAGCAACTTTTTTTTCTGCCGCTTGTAACCACACTGTCATCCGTTCGGCATTTACATGTATGCGAACATCAGAATAAATAAAGCAAGGCAACTTGAGGAGAGTGAACAAACAGCAGGAACCGTTGTGTGTGAAGTGTACAACCAGATGATAGACAATGACCAATGATGTTAGCAGGTTGGTTGACAATTTGGTTTCAAGTGGAATGCATATAATTACGACTAAATTAAAAGATGAAGAAACATGTAGGGTAGGGAACGGCTTAATCAGGGGTCACTATTTTAATCAGTCGTTAGGAAATAGGTCTATAACTCCTACATTTTCCAAATTATTTCATTTTTAATGATACGATCATAAGCTTCATCTATAGGGCCAATGATTCGATGTATGAATCATGATTGATTACCAATTTATTACTGTCATTTTGAAGATTTAAAATACATCATCTAGAAACCATCAGTTTCTGACCAGCTGAAGAAGTTCGCTCAAATGTTGCCTTTGTGTATTTTGCATTTGCATCGCGTGTACCGGAGGGCATGTCTTCATCAGCTCTCTCCCACAACTAGGCTTGTTGCCAGAATGTGGTGTTGAACATTGGGTTAAATTTATTACATATTTAGATAATCTGAATTCGCTATTTATTTCATGTTTCTTCCAGTCATTGGAGGTTGATGTATGCTTATGATTATATTGTCCATCATCTGGCACTATCATTTGCAATAAAAACTATGTTTTGGAGCTGTCCAATAGTACCCAACGATAAATAATGCTTCGCTGTTGAGCTGCAGCTATGGCATCACTGTTGCTTTTGAGAGAGCCCATGTTTCCTCTCTTCTTTGTTAACTATGGATATAGCGCACCGGTAATGTAACGTGAAGCCTGCTGTCTCTTGCATTTGTTTGTTTTTAAACGAAGCATCCCATTTGTCGTCACAGTCGGTTTGGCTAACATTTGCGTGAGATTAAATGGAATAAGAAATACACATTGCCAATCTAAAGATCAATGACAAACTAACTAAACTGGGAACTTTATTCCATGGCTATGACATTTTCTGAGCCTAATGCTCGTTGCTGAAGGTATGCTCCGATACACCAGACGTAAGCAGAGGGATTTATGTCTAAATATTGGCAGTTCTAATTATAGATTACATACAGCTTCATCAAATGTCTCAGGGGCTGACTAAACTGCTTAAAACCCGTCCCGTACCCTATATACATACAAAGGAACAAGCTTACCAAGTACATCCATAAATAGTCTTTGGGAGAGGTTATGTGAATTGAGTTTGGTGTCAAGATTAAACACCCTCAAAATTTTGCAAATTCAGATTGTCGTTGACATTTTTGGATTCCATTATTTGTGATCTATTGGAATTATTATGATCTGTTATTTGGAAACGACATAAAGAGGAAAATATATTAAAATATTATGATATCAATAATCACTTTGAGAAAAAGGATGGAAAACGAAGGTAACAAGATACGAAGGTCAGGTTTATTGAAACAAAATAATGAAGTCATTAATCACTGTTCTTATTGTGATTTTATGTATGAACTTAAATCAGAAACACAGGTCAATTACCCACTGAGTATATTTTCTTTCCCAAATTTTCCGTGAATGTGAAAACAATCATTAAAATACAAACGCTTTCTCAATGCCCCATAAAACATACGCCTATGCAGAAAAAAAACCTTCACCTAAATCTCCTACCGAAGTGCATACAAGACGACGAGAACGAGATCGAATTGAATTTCTTGATTCGTTGAGCTGGATTGCTGCATTGTTGCATCGTTACTTTCTTGTCAGAGCTAGAACTAGAGGCTAACCCATACCCGGGAACACGATGATACGATGATGGCATAAATCAAACAGGATGTGAAATAGGAAATCTTTTCAACCCGAGCACAATCACGTTGCCGGCCAATGGACTGAGGCCCGGTTCTTATATGCATGGCCAAGTGAACGATCGGGATTACTGTGACATTGAGTCAAGCCGTGTGCATCCTATGACACTGGAGATAGAAGCAGACCAGACACTCTATTTACCAGTGAGATGTGTGTAAGAACACCTTCCTTCGTCCTGAAAACCGATGAAAAGAGTAATTTCATCAGTTGCTAGTTTGTTGCACGCAGTGACTGAAGTGGCGGATTTATGAAATGTACATTGGTTTGGAAAAGCCTGCTTTAGCACCGTAGCACAGAACGGAAGGGAAACTTAGAACGATTCAATGACACGAAAAGTGAAAAATTTTGTTGTGTAAAAAGTACCTCGATTTTATTTGTTTCCAATCATTCTATTTTTATAGTGTTGAAGAAACGTAAAATTAACTGGTATAACTGGTATATTTCCTGCCATATAATCATCACAGTATGCTCTGGTTACTTGAAGAAAAAACAACAACGCTTCATTTTGTGATTTTACCATTTTATGCTGTGATAATTTCATCAAAAAAAAAAATACTATTACTACTTACTTTGAATTGTTTGAATTGTTGGATGGATTTCCACAAGCTGATGTAATAAAATGTTCGGAGCACACAAATATACAGTTGGTATCGTGAACACTCGAACCAATAAACTACAACCAATTTAGCCAGTTTTCAAATCCCCTAGAAGTACGAATTCTATAATGAATTATTCTTAATAAATTTATAATTCACGTATCTCTAAGACAATACAAAAAAATATGGTTGGGTGTTGATGTGCTGAATCAACTCGAAATAGCACAAGTTATTCCCCGCATTATTCTTTGTTTTTCCGTGCTTCAGCTTCGAAAAAAAAACACCGAGAAATGTCATAACAACAAAAATCAAGGGTTCTAAATCACACACATAAGGTGTAACAAAAACGCAAATGACGTCACTACAATAACTACAATATATTATTATATATTGAATATAGAGAACAGTGAATTAATGTCAGTAGATCTCTATCTCTTGGTGTACAGAACCGCGATTCGCAAAATAGCAAAAGCTGCTAGTGTTTTTATGTATTTTCATTTCAATCATCTATTTTGCTATACTATGTTCTAGCTTGAATGTTTGTCTGCGCTTTTAAATTAATTTTTAAACCTGTTTTCCTTGGCAAAATTTCCCAAAATGTTATATGAAACATTTGTAGAACATTTAAGCTACGACCTTGTCAAAATATCGAATCTAGACAAGTTCAATACACCAGTTGCTGAACAAGAAATTTAGAGTCAAATTTGAATTTCAAACCCATTTTGAACAAAACCATTACCTTTGCCAAACAGTTGGTTTTAATATCCGAGAAAATATCTCGCATTTTGAAGGCCTGCCCATAATAAAAACGTTGCGTTTGCATGTATTTGACAGTTTTTCCATAAGTTTTCTGTGAAATTTACGTTTTCAATTACGGAGATAACTTAGTACTCAGACACCACTGTTACTAGGAACTGGAAAGGACTGCAAATAGTAGACGAAACTACGCATATACTTCAAAGAATAAGCAATTATCACGTATTTAAAAAGAAATAACTTAACTCACTTAAAAGATTTTTATGAGGAGATTTTGTCGAAAGGTTCGAACAAATTTAAAGAGGTATTGCAGTTTTCTGATAGTTCTAAGTAATCCATGCCAGAATAAAGGACAACGCAACTGTTTTTTTTTTAATTTATGTAGGCTTCTGCATGTCTTATCGTTATGGGGGTACTGAAGTCCTTAAGTTCTGAGATTTTGCGTAAAATCGCGCTTCGCAAAAAAAAATTCACGGTTTCATTAACTCCCCTGCCGATACACAATAGGTTAAGACAAACGATAAGACATGCCAATGCCGATATTTCTTCTAATATCTTCAAGTTTTTTTCACACAAAAATGAAGAGAATAAAAGAGGGCTTGAGTTATTTAAAATTTAGCATTGTCAAATTTTTTGCACAAAGTAAAAATTTTTCCTCGGTGTTAGATTTTTTTCAATTAAGGAGTGTATCGAATATAAGCTATCCACATACATTTGCGTTGTACGCATGTATTTGTGATGGTTTTTTATGCTCTGAACACTGCATGCTGTGCGTTTGACTGTCAGCTTTCTTTTGTTTACTTGTTTGTGCGGTTCAAATTCTGCGTTTTCAAAATGTCGCGTATTGAAAAGGAAGTGAAAATTAAGGTTCTGGACACATGGCTAGGTGAAAAGGGTATTACTATGCAAAAATTGGCGAAGCGGTTTGGAATTCATCATGCGAGTGTTAAAACCATCATGAATAAGTTTGGGGAACACTATTCTTTGGATGAGCTACCAGGAAGAGGCAGAAAACCCGGTTCTTCCAACCCGAAACTGGAGCAGAAAGTGGTATCTCTAATCATGAAGAACAAATCAATGTCAATACGTGATTTGGCCAAAAAAGCAGGAACGAGTGTCGGAATGATCCAGCGCATCAAGAAGCGAAACCACCTGAAGACCTACAAGAAGCAGAAAATCTCGAAACAAAGTGCAGAACAGAAGAAGCGAGCAGCAACAATGGCCCAGAAATTGTATTCGCGTCTTTTGCAGCGTCCGGATGCATGCGTTTTGATGGACGATGAGACCTATGTAAAGGAGGACTCAAAAACCCTTCCAGGTCCACAATACTTTACTGCCGTCATTGGGGAGGATGTGAGCGATGCGGACAGGTCGATTCAAGTGGAGAAATTCGGTCGAAAGGTACTGGTATGGCAAGCAATATGTACCATTTTTTACACTACCGGAACTATAAATGCGGAAATCTATCGATCTGAGTGTCTCCAGAAGAGATTGTTGCCTTTATATAAGAAGCATAGTACACCTCCACTGTTTTGGCCGGATTTAGCGTAGGCTCACTATGCCAAAACCACTCTAAATTGGCTTGCGGAAAAGGGTATAGACTTCGTTGGGAAAAATATCAATCCACCAAATTGCCCTCAGCTTCGACCCATCGAACGTTACTGGGCAATCGTGAAGAGGGTCTTCAAGAAGACTGGTAAGGCAGCTGGGAACATGCAGGAGTTCAAAAAAATTTGGGCTCAAGCGTCCAAAAAATGCGATGCAACACTTGTCCGGAACTTGATGAAGAGCATTCGATCCAAAGTTCAAAAATTCGTGAAGGAATAACTTAAATTTCATCCGTTCTTCATTATGTTCAAGTTTAACCTCGTACAATAAAGGATCAAATTTTTGTATGAATAAAATATCGGTTTTCAACATAATTTGAAAGAAAGTTTGTGGATAGCTTATTTTCGATACACTTCTTAGGTTAATTATTCACTACAACTTGTTGTTAAACAGTTTTTGTATGCAACGCAATTTTTCCGAGCTACAATTTTTAAACTAAGGGTAATGCTGAAATGCATACATACGTCGGTTTCAGTAATTGGGTTGTTATAAATGTCGGTTTTTATATTCCGTTAAATTAGATTTATTTTGTGAGCACAAAACCATTTTTAGCGATCACATAGACGATTCATCGCAGATAAAATAAGTTAAGTAAGACAGTAAAAAGATTAAGTGACAGTTAACTCTCATACAAAGTCCCATAGAAATGTGTATGAATACTGTTTTTTTTTTCAAATGAAATTGCACAAATATTTCCTGTGCATTAAAATTCATAATATTTTGGAAATACTCAAGCTCCTCAGTCAAATGCATGTTGAGAATTTCGTTCAAATAAAAAAAATCGGTTAAAATATTACACATTTTCAGGCCATTCTGACTAAAAATGCTCCTGATTGATTTTACACCGCAAGTTGTCACTATTACAAACGCTATACGCGTTAAATCAAATTGCTTATCATTTTAAAACAGGAGTTTGTTAATTTGAAAGAAGTATTATAGTCTAAATACAGACTTCTCCAAATGCTTAAGTGTGAGGTGATGGGGTGTGATATATATGGTATGAAAAAATCGATGTACGTACTCATCGCATTTCTTATTCACATAATAGAAAAGTCAGAGAAGTCCATTTCAGATTAAATCATTGAAAATATCTATTAAATAGATATTTTCAATGATTTGATCTAAAATAGTACGAGTACTTTTTCAAATCTGATTTTGCAAACAAAGAGGGGAAATAAGATTCAAACGTTAATTTTTTGAAACCCTTTCCACTTTCATGCAAACTAGGGCCACCAACACAAGGAACAACATTTCCCTAATATGATAGTGGTGCTACTTTCCCCGAGGATGCTGAGAGTTTTGAGAAACTTACGCTTGAGACTTAATTCCCCTCTTTGTTAACAAAACCAGATACGTTTGTTTGAAAAAGTAGTTGAGATTTATTTATATTTATACATTCGTTAGACGAGGAATAAACCTTTATGTAGGTACCTTGCTACTTTATACTAGCAGGTCTAAATAGGTTGTCTAAGCTTGGAGCAGATTATATTGTTTTCCGTGTAAAATGTGTGACTTAAACCGCAAGATGTCGCGACTAAGAGCACTCAAAATTCATCAATATTTGTCGTTCAAGATATACTTCCGTTCTGTGACCGTAGCCTATTCTGTGCAACCAATTTTCAAACATAAGTATATTTTATGAAAAAAATAAAATAAAACATTTCTCTCAATATTTAGTTAAGACGCTTTACTCTTCTTTTATAGGCGTACTTTGCAACGATTAAGTCATCTAATTTTAGTACAAGTGGTCACTTTTTTTTCGAATAAATCCCACTGATTCGAAAGAAGCTGATCTCATATTGCCTTTATTAAAAAGGTGAGTCGGTTATATTGCGAAACTTTCGATAAAGTTATCGAAATGAGTTAACCAAATGTTTACTGTACTTGGTATAAGTATTTATTCCAGCTTACAAACGTCGGTAAAATTTAAGGATGAGTTTGAGTAAAACTCTTGAAATTTACAATTGACGCCCTCCACCAGAGCCTGAAAAGTCGTTTTCGGTCATTTTTTACTTCATCATCATTTTCTTTTCGTCCTTCGGCTCTTCTTTGATCTTTCAAAGTTCGCGCATCATACTAGCTCAGTAGGTTTCAATCGGACGGAGTTCAGTATAGTCTGGTGGATACACGTGCCGAAAGGTACACAATCCACAGAATTAGCGTCATACTACTTGTAGAACGTTTCTTAGCAGTCCCGTACTGAAATTTGCAGTTTGTAGGAATTAGCTCTAGCTGTAATTTTATAGACTGTTCCAGAAAGTATAAGCACACTTTCAAAATAACAAAAAAGTCATGTTTTTTTTTTAGTTCTAGGGTAACGGGATGTAATGTTAGCCTAGCTCCTTCATTCGGCCTACGTTCCAAATATGTTATTAATTCAGCCATAATCAACAAAATCATGTTGCTATGAGGATTACCGATTAATTCCAAAGCAATTGAGACGTTATTAATCAATATATAGTTATTCACATCCGTGCAATGTTCGATTTCCTTAACTTTTACCATGACTTTGCTGGTTAAGCTGAACAAATTATCTGCATGATCTTCGAATGATCTAAATTTGGCTAAATTGAACCGATTAACCGAGTAATGCAGCCTAAATGTACAAAAAATATTCACACGTTATTAAATAACTGTTCACATCAATAAAATAACAATAATTTAACAAGAAAACCTTAGACCCAATGTTAGGGACATATTATTTTCTATGTACCTAACTATGGCCTGTTTGATTAATAACGTAGTAAAAATGTTGTTATTGGTTAAATTTTCAATGGTGGTGTAGGAGTTTGCGTTTGCGTATTTTTTAAATGGCTCAACCGAGGGAAAAAAATCTGTGTAGAGTAAAATATAATGTTTTCATTATCGAATGACCGGTAAATCATATGTAAAAATCACTTAAATGTTTCCAAGTAATTTTAGTTTAGTTTGTTTGTGAAGTTATGTGTTGGATAGAGTGAATACAGCTGGCAATGCCTATAATCAGAAAATCAGGAAAAAAAACTGTACAAAGACTGCATTTAATAATGAATTTCTAAAATGGGACGAAGTTGCATCCATGAATAGAACCAATTTGGTGTCTATGGACCGACATTACATCCATATCCCTCGAAAGTTTCTGACTAAATAAAATGAGTTGTGTAACTTTTTGTGATACATGCTACCAAACGTCTTATTAAACGTACCTAAGCAAGTGTAAATCTAGTTGAATATTGCTCACAGCTACTATATTTCATGAGCTATGATAAAAAATGTAATCGATCGTTGTATATTAGGCTGAGTTAAGGGACACATACCCTAATAATTTTATTTGGCAAATCATATTTGTATTTGTGTTTTATATGATATTTTACTCTCGTTTAATCAAAATATTTAATCATAGCCAAGACTCCTAACTTTTCCTTGAACATGACCCATTAGCTTCTGCACAATGGTACTTCCCACCATTTTGACCACTTTTGGCCAATCTTTTTTACATTTTTAGATGAAGTCCGCTGGTTTTATGAATTTTCGAAGCTTTGCCTTGGTTAAAGCCCAAAAAGTCTCGATTGGCCGTGCCTCCGGGCAGTTCGGCGGATTCATGTCTTTCGGCACGAAACATACATTTTGACTTTTGTACCATTCTAAAGTGTCCTTTGCGTAATGACATGACGCCAAATCAGGCCAAAACACTACTTGACCTTCGTGCTGCCTGATCATCGGCAATAATCGCTTCTGGAGACATTCCTTAACGTATTTCTGAGTGTTCATCGTCTCCGTTGTGATGTACGGGCTTGGTGTTTTACCACACTCGCATATTGCCTGCCAAACCATAACCTTCTTACCAAATTTTCCGGTAAAAATTGCCTTCTCCGTTTCGGGGATGTCTTTGTCTTCGCTTACAGTATAGAATTGTGGTCCGGGAAGCGTTTTGTAATCTAGTTTCACATACGTTTCATCGTCCATTATTATACACCCAGAATTTCTACACAATAACGAATCATAGAATTTTCGGGCCCGTGGTTTCGCGGACGCGGCCTGTTTTGGGTTCCTTTTGGGTTTTTTCTGCTTCCGGTATGTTTTTAGCCCAAGTCTTTCTTTGGCACGCATGACGTTACTTGACGAAGTCCCTAGTTTTTTCGCAACATCCCGAACGGTAGTCGCTGGTTTTCGCTTGTAGGCATCCCTGATCTTTTTTATCAATATTCGGACTAACAGGACCGGATTTCCGACCACTCTTCGGCGCATCTTCAAACGTACACTGTTTTCTATATTTTCGAATCGCAGATCGTACCGCTCGGACGCTTACACCCTCTTCCAGGCCAATTTTCTCAAGGAGAGTCCGCTCACAGTGCACCATTTGTGCACGATACTTTTTCGTTGTTCCGGAGTAAGACCGCGCATTTTGATAGGTAACACATAACTGAGCACTTTTTTTATGCTATGTCATTCAGAAATGTGCAAACAAAAGGACGCGGCCAAAACATGTTGAAATATTTCATTATATTCAAAAAGACCGTTAAAATAAGGTGTGCTTATACTTTCTCGAACAGTCGTCAGTTGTATTTTTGTTTTAATTTTGATGATCATGTACACTTCTACTTACAATTACCAGTTTCTTCCTATGCTTATTTCTTTATTTCAGGCAGGTGGGGTAAGTTGAAGTAACCTAATGAATTGGATAAATTATAGAATAATACTATTCTCCTGCGCAAAAATAGTCTACTTACATTCACTGTGCGAAAAAAAATCACTTCTAATTACCACACTAACCACTTAACATACTAGAAATTGTTTCGAGCGTATAATTGTCGACTTTAGTTTCACTTCACAATGATTAATTAATTATCCGCTTTTTCTTTGTTTTGTTTTGCATCTCCTCTGACATTTCGTAACCCACTAACGGTTGCCACCCACATATTCCCTGTGGTAACCGGGCATACTAACGGCAAACGGTTACTCGTCGCCACACCACTTCTATCCGGTTTTGGATTAAAGACATGAAGCCAAATCAGTAAAATACAACGGTTTTTGATCGTGCTGTCTCAAAAATAGCAAAAGTCGTTTTTGGAGACACTCAGTTATGTAAATCTTGCCGTTTACGAATGGTTCACTCCGTTTGCCACAAGTGCATATGGCCTGCCATATCAGGTAATTCAAAACGCATTTCGACAGTTTTTTCCGTTTGAAACAGCCATCAACAGCAAAATATTCGTATTCCGGGAACTGCTTACACTGAAAATACTTTTTCGTTAATTCTGTCTTGTTCATTTCGTAAAAAGGAGATCTGTAAATAGGAAAAATTTACCGTTTATTATATTAAACATTCGTGTTGCGTGTTTCTTAGATAAATACTAGCATTACGAATAATGCGTATAGATTGTGAATTGTGTATCGTATTAATTTAGAATCAAATGTAAAATTGAGAAAGATTTGTGCATGATCAACAGCAACTAGCAACAGATTATTAAGCATTATTTTTTGCACATAGTTTTTCCAGAAGCTATTTCATGTTTGTCAATATGTGGTGTCAAGCCGCGTTCGTGATTTATTATAAAGTTTTATAATTTTATGTTTATTGTAAAGTGTTTTCATTATAAACTGCGTATAGTAAAATGGTGAAGTTAGCAAGCCAACTGATCGCAAAGTAACTTAATAAATTAGTAAGTACGTAAAGCCAATACCCTACAACCGATAAACCTTTTTGTAATTTAGTAGGTACTAAAGGCGACAATATATTTTTTTTTGCAGGTTAACACGCATAAATTGATTAAACGTATACAAGTTCAAAAGTGGTTTCAACTTGAAGGAGCAAGGTAAACAGGAAATCTGTGGATTTTTTGAGTAAATATTTAACGTTATTGAGTTTAAATTGCAGCAAGCTAGAAGCCGATTATACGCATTCAGCAACTTTAAGCTAGAAGAGTCTCGATCTTCCACCAGAAGTATAATACTAATATAGAAGAATCGGTATCATTGCAAAGGATATTCGACCGGAGGAGCGAATTCGTGATTCGTCAAACTTATCCAACAAGTTCCTTGCCAATGCGACACCGCGCTCTTTAGAATTGTCGGATTCCGAATTTAATGATTTGAAAATACCACGCTGGATGAGCCCAGTTGATAGTGGACAAAACCGTTCCAGTAATTGACGTTGATCAGCGCGAAGGTGGTCAGAACTATTAACATGTTTAAATGTTTCTTTCTAATTGAATAAACCAAGCGTCGGTTGCCTCCTACATATACTCAATCCAAACATTCAAACTATTTTTCTAAGATTCTCAAACATTGAGGGACTGCAGAAGCCGTTTACGGCACTGTATGCGTACCGCGATGGAATACAAAACCGTGAAAAAAATTCGAATGCTGGATTTTTGAAAGGATTAGGACTCAAACTAACATCTTTATTTAGTTGAAAGACGTCAAGTGTCAATTATTAACATAGAGTGGGTTGGTACGATTTTTTTTCTGGTATCGTTAGTAATTTTTTGTACATTGTACGACGGTTCCCTGAATTTCTTACAAAACATTCGTCATTTTCCACTGTGCTAGCCCTGTTTTGTAATGTTTACGATTTTATATTCAAGAAGTACTAAATAAATTAGTATTTTGAACGAAAGTTTGATTAATTCGTGTGATGCATTCATACATGGAAGACTTATTTTTAAACGCAAGATTTGTGTTTCATCATCATATTTCTCGTGCATTGTATGCATATCATTTAGTTAGCATACCAATGTCTCGTATTATTTACAATGTACATACATATTCCAAACAAATCATTTTTGCTTATTTTTGATCTTTTCATTTATCATACAAAATGAAATTAGTAAAACATCTGACAGATATGACGAAATTCGCTTGATATAATTTACAAATTAGGATCGTTGCTGAAAACAACGAACACATTGGTACAATGTATAATCGGTTTCGTAGTATAAACTTAATTTTATTTTCAGTGTAGAACCCGCCTTTATGTAGGTCTCATCAGCAATGACGGAATACCGGTATTTCGTTAACGGCTTCGTGTAGAGTTTCCGAGACGCGTTTTAGCAACACCCTGCTGGCGTTCGTCCCAATTTGGGAAGTTCTTCACCTTGTACGTTTTCAATCCGGATTGTTTCATGGGCCTCTGGATCAAGTTTTTGGCCAAGTCCCTTGTCAAAATGTTCCGACTCCGTTTATATATATAAATAAATATATAGGCGAGCAGCCATATAGTATACAAAATCCGCTTCTGGAGAAAGGTGAGAGAATCGAGTGCAAGCCGGGTTCCGGCCGTCCGACGCTTTTCAGTGACCGGAAGGTGTAGCAAGCTCTGAAGCGGAAGACAGAAGGCAAGTTGGCAAAATTCTTCCGCACCTTGTGTCGAGAGGTCGTTGCAACCGGCCAGGAAGTGGAAGTCGAGGCCGGCCGTGTCGGAAGTGCAAGTGGTCACCCAAAAGCAGCGGCTTAAGGCGCTTGTCAAGAATATCTTCCCTGCGAAACGCATCGTGGTTGTTATCTTGCACAACAAGAGGTATTTGAGGCTCGACGGCAATGATTGGCAGGGGACAAGTTATTTCACGTCTTCCATGAAGAATGTGAACGGCGGCATGAAGTACATCTCCCACACAATTATCACGAAGAAGGTTCTCTTGTGGATGACAATCAGTAAGAATGGGATGTACAGGCCACGCTTCTATTTTTCAGGACTTGCGATCAAGGAGGACCATTTACAGCACGAGCTACCGGTAGTGGCAGTTTCCATTGAGAAACACTACCGGAAGGACGATGTCATGTTCTGGCCGGATCTGGCCTCGGCACATTACGCGAAGCGGTCGCTGAAGGAAATGGAGTGTTGTAGGAACCCAGTTGTCTCCAAGCACGACAACGTGCCCAACGGGCACCAGCTGCAATTGAAAATGTCTGAGCGAACCTGAAGCAAAGGATCTATTCGAAAAATTTCGAGGTGAAACCCGAAAAGAAACTGATTAATAAGGCGACTAAAGAGTTGAAGAATAAGCCAACATCTATCTTTTCGACGGTTTCGGCCAAAGTTCCGGCAAACTGCCGTAAGGGAGTAGAATCGTTTTGGTATATCATGAACTAACACAGGAATCAATGAAAATTTGTTTTGTTGTGATGTCTTTTATCGTTGTTTTTCGATCATTTGATAATTTTCTTTTTTTTTAATGCAAGCGTAATTCATCAGCTTTCGCAATTGCATGTGGATGAAAAAAAAAAATTAAAGGTTTAATGATTTTCTTCCATCTTGACGAACATCTCTCTGACAACTGTATAACTGAGTGGATATAAACAATGCACTCTAAAGATATATTTGGAAAAATTTGTTTCATTTCGGTCATGTATAAGAAAATTACGCAAGTTTGAAAGTGTCACAATATTTATGAACTCACCCTTTAGAACAACTGTAGAATACGCAATTCAAATGGAACAGTAGCCGACATTAGCGACATTCATCACGGAAGATTGACGCATCATAAAAACAACTTCAGGCAGTAATGGACAATTGCTTAGAGATAGAGGCACAAAGAGGATCGGAGGCGAGACGTTGTACCTAAAAACTTTTATACAGTGAGGAAAAAAGAAACTGAAACTGAGCTCCAGCTAGACAGAATCCAGAGAAACAGGTTGTTTCAGGTAAAAGTAGTAAAAAGCTCATAGTTGTACAATTCGCTCAAATGTACCTCGTAGCCACGCTAATGTCCCAATTCCACAATCTTAATACCTCAGGACCCATTATTACCGGCATAATAATCTACAAGTCCGGAGTGCATATTTGCCCAACCCATTATCCCACCAGTGTCCGATCCAACCAACGATCGACCAGTACATCAGACGACGCAGCAGGCAAACCGCTAATCCAGCGCGTGCGTATCGTGCGAAGTAGACAGTGCCAGTCCGTCGACCACGTGTCTTAGCAGCACATCACCGGCCGGCCGCAACATTTCACACCGTACACACCCACATAATCCGTAAGTCGAGAAATAAAAAGTAAATTGGCTAAAAACAAGTAGTTTCTTTTGGTTTCTTGAACGGGTGTTTATCTATACCCACAACCGACCCTGAACGATAACCGTGTCAAGCTCGAGCTACCGCCAGAATAACAAAAGAGGTTATTGTTAAACCCACCCTCAGCGGTCCCCGTGGCTAGACCAGGGATCGAGAGCTTAGGAAGGAGGTCGAACCCCTTTTTAACAAGTTAGAAGAACGGGCACGCTGCACAGTGGCGGGCCTCCAAACAAAGGTCGGACAAATCCTCATATGTTATCCTAACTAGCTAAAACTCACAGGTTAAGATGATTTTGGTTTCCTGAATCTATTTCTGATATGGAACTTTTCATATATTTTGGTTTTCTATATTAGGGTGGTCCTAAATTATGAAAATCTGCTGATTTTGGGTTAAGTAAAAAGTAATCAATAATAAGCTATCACGATGTGTTAGTTGAATGCAGATTTTGATTAAAAGGGTAATTTGAGGGGTCCTGAAATCATTATTGATATTGAAATTAATTTTACTTGTGTACTTTTTGCTCTTATTTAGGGTGGTCCAAAAGCTATAAAATCATATGTATCATTAAAAAAGTTTGATTACCTACGGTTTTCTTTCAATGGATCGATATAGCTAAACACACATGTTAGCTGACAAGACTGTTTGGTATTCTTAGGGACCGTCCATAAACCACGTGACGTTTTTTTAAGGTGGGAACTCGGAGCTAAGTTAATACTGAAGTTGATGTTATATATAAGGTTTTATTTTTTTTACGATTTACAATGGGATCAGATAATCTCAAATAGTGAACTACGTGAAATGTGGACTGCCCTTTACCAATCTAATTTCAACGCTTTCATACATGCTCCTGCGAATATGGGCTGCGACATTGATCTTTTTTCTCACTTGTCGAAAAGTTACCATACAGCGAACAAAACAATGACGATACCTCATCTTATTTTACTTGTCGAAAGAGAAGCAAATGTCAATACAAATTAGAAATACCAAACGGAATTGCTGATAAACAATCATCAGGGATCGGTGATCATATTGATGAACAGTAGAGTACCAGCAAATATTTTCAAATTCTTAATCACTCTTTGTGTCGTTTAGTGCAAATGTGTTCTAAGAAAAACGGTATGGATAACATACAATGAAATTTCTAGTTTTTAATAAATATTTTATACATTTTATAGAAGTTTACTTAAAAAGAAAAGACGTATTGGAGGGTGCTCTGAACTGTAACGATGTGCGTGTAGAGCAGAAATGCAAAGCTGTCGACGAATATGTATCGCTACATGTTGGATGTGCGATAGAAGGTAGTGATGAGATCGTTTCCAAGCTTTTTAAGGAATTTCAACGAAGATGGCAGAGTGCGAATCGAAAAAAGAATTAGTTTTTGATGACCAATGAGCAAGGGTTTGTAGTTATTGTTACATACTTTTTTAAGGTCCATTATTTTTTGCTTTTATTTAATTCATTAGGTTAGAAGAGTTCGTCGTTTTTGGTGAAGCAACATCATCTTTAACTAAGCGAAATCAAGGCATAATAGACCCTTCCCGAAGTAGTACCTAAAGCCGATGCCAGTGATTTAGTGGTAAGCGTGACTGCTACATGACACCCCAGTTGTCTGGGTTCAATCTCAGTCGAGGTCGGTGGTTTTTCTGAGGCGAAAAAATCTGGTCACGTCTTCCTTCGGGAGGGAAATAAAGCCGGCTCATGTGTTGATGAGTGCGATATTTAGGGTCCAAGTGGTGGAGTCGTCTTCCTGGCGTCGGTGGTTGTCACCACATTGTGAGAAAATAGGCCGACGAAAAATAAACGAATAAAAAAAAAGTAGTACCTAAAGGTAATCCCGAGGAGACCACGTCTAGAGGCACGGGAAGGTTTTTAGTGGGTCAAGGGTCTGGCAGCTCCTATCTTCAAGAGTCTTAATGCAGATTTTCTTTCCCGTTCAAAAAAAAAGGGGGGGGGGGGGGGGGGGGGAGGTGTGCAAGGAGCAAATATCTGTAAACAAACATAGGTGTGAAACGTGTGCACGACTCATAGTATGCACGACAATTCTCATAGAAGAAAGAACTTTTTAAACAAACGATTTATGAAAAAAAAATCCTGATCTAAGACTTATTAGAACCCGATGAACACAAAAATTGACAATCCCACCCCTTCAAGCGCAGCGCGTGTCGTTTCTAAATATTTCAGAGTATGATAAAGTCATGTTGAGTGCTGTGTAAACGAGTGAATGCACGTCTCTCACGAAGTAACATAATTCATAACCATCCTTTCCATCACCGTAAAAAGGGGGGTCGCTCTCAGCGGGCTTATTTATCTTCTTTCCGTGACGTGATTTTAATGTTGCAGTTATGAAGGAACATGCAAATTGTCACATCCACATGCATCGGGAATTAAGTTCTGACTACTGTCGTCATACTTTGCGCGGTTTGAAAATATTCCCCTTTGAAAGAGAGTGGCTGTGTGCCTCCCTGAGTATTTGGTTTGTGTGATACTTGATATGACTTTACCATTGTTCGGTACATTTTTATCAAAGCTTAAAAGGATAGTTTTCAACGACGAATTACAGTTTAACGCAAAACTAGTGGAAATTTTCTCGCAGTGTTTCTTATATGTAAGTCTTAGTTTACAGACTGCAATGAGTTATACATACCATGAAAGCCTAAGACAGCTTGATGGCACTATGATTGTGCTGGATCAAACTCAGCTGAGAACAAATATGAGTGTTTAACAGAGTATCTTGAATATATGGAAATAACTTATGGATCACATCTCGGAGACGGCTGTCAGAATATTTCCAAACATCAGTAATTAAATTGGAATCGAACAGCTAGATCTTGTTTAATACAGTACAATCCCTAAGCATGCGACAACGATGGGTCGTAACATATGATGTAAATGAAGATGATTAGCAGTTCCCTGCCAGAGGACAAATCGAACTGACGCAGCATTTGTTAATTTTGCTTCAAACTTTGCTTATTTTTACTGTCCAGGAAATTCATTCTTAAAAGACCATTATGTTTCTATTTTTCCTAATCAAAATGGTGGATTTAATATGTTTCTACAAATTACAAAACAATTATTTCCAATAGAATCATTGTCATAAACAAAGTCATGCTCAAAATATCATTTGAAAATTATACTCTGTAAAGGGCGAACACGAAATTATTGCGACACATTCAACAGGGCATAACTTTTTTACCATTGGGTAAAAATCAACCAAATTTTGCACACTTTCTCATTTATGTGTATTGTTTACATCCTGTCAAACTCGAAGTCGTGTTTTTCGATTCAACGAAAATGGAGGTGAACCAACGTGAGTCGAGAGAACAAATTCTTTCCAAACACCTGGAATTTCCTGACCTGTCGCACCGGCAGTTGGGAAAAATGTTGAACATTCACCATTCAACCGTCTCCAGAGTGTTGAAGCGGTTCCAGGAGCGGTTGACGTTGGACCACGGCAAAGGAGCTGGAAGAAAACCGGGACCGGAGAACAAAAAGACGGAGGGAAAGGTGAAGCGGATGATTAAAGCAAATCCCAACGTCTCAAGCCGTGATTTGGCTAAAAAGATCGGCATGTCGCAGAGCTACGTCCAGAATGCAAAGAAGAGAGCTGGACTACATACATACAAGGTACAGAACTTCCCAAACCGCGATGAGCGGCAACAATCGACGGCTAAAACTCGGGCACGGAAGCTCTACGAGAAGATGCTGACAAAATATGGCTGCTGTGTGATGGACGACGAAACGTATATAAAAGCCGATTTTAAGCAAAATCCGGGGTTGGAGTTTTTCAGCGGCAAGAGGAAGTTCTATGTGGACGACAAATTTAAGAAGAAGAAAATGTCGAAGTTCGCCTCCAAATATCTCATTTGGCAGGCCATCTGCTCTTGCGGACTGAGGAGTGAGCCTTTCGTGACAAAGGGCACAGTAAATGGCGAGATCTACAAATCTGAGTGCCTCGAGAAGCGCCTTTTGCCGTTCTTGCAGCAGCACGACGAAGCTCCGCTATTTTGGCCAGATTTGGCATCATGCCACTATTCTTAAAAGGTCCTGGAGTGATATGAGGCCTATCCTGTCAATTTTGTTCCAAAGGGTATGAATCCGCCAAACTGTCCGGAGCTGCGCCCGGTGGAGCAGTACTGGGCAATGATGAAGCGGGAACTTCGGAAGAGCAAGAAGACAGTCAAAGACGAGAAGGACATGTTAAGAAAATGGAAAAAAAACTGAGAAACTGGTACCGGATGACACTGTAAAGACTTTGATGGAGGGCTTCAAGCGAAAATGCGTTCAATTTTACACTCAAGGCTCCATCGATTAACTTTTCTTTTGATTTTTGAAGTAAATATATGTATAAAACTACCCTAAAATTTCGGTTTGATTCTAAACATTATAAGAAAATTGGCATGACATTTTCGGTGTCGCAATAATTTCGTGTTCGCCCTTTACCAAATTTAGTGTTGCTTTGAGTTGACAAATTCAAAAAGATTCCTAATATACCAGCTGGATATTTGATAAAGCGTATGTATTTGTAATTAGAACAGCCAACATCCGGACTTTAATTGATCAGCTTACTACGGAACCGTCAGAAACGTACCGTCAGAAACGACCTTAGCCTCAAAATTTTCAGATGCATGGAATAAATTTACCAGTTGCAGGTATTTAAAGGGGGCATCCGATAGAAAAGGCACACTGCAAATTTTCTGTAACCTTTGAACCCCGTGAGTCAACAACCTGAAACTTTGAGCAAATCTTATTCACAGTGTATTGTTCTTATCTGTCCAGTTCATAGTTATTCACACAGTAGTTACAGTCATGTCGTCGAAACAAGAAATTGTCCGTGAAAAAGTTTTGTGCCCTTACAATCAAAATCCAGAGGTGTTCCACCGATAGATTGCTAATAAGCTTGAAATTGCAAATACAACTGTGTCTCGTATGATAAGAACCTTCAAGGAGCGTCTGAATGCCCGAAGGAAGGAAGGTCCAATGAACAGTTGAAACATATCAATTCGAGATGTCGCTAAAAAGTCCAAGGTGTCTGTCGGTTTTGTGTAAAAAAAAACATGAAGCGTTCTGTGTTATGAGGTGCAAAAAGCCCCAAACATCACTGCAAAAACCCGCGCCCGGAGACTTTACACGAAGTTGCTCACCAAATCGTAAACAAAATAAGGACGATATTCCTTTACGTCCAAACCTCGGACATCTGGCAGCGGCGGTTTCACGTCGGTACTTGTTGCTCTTTGCATTGAAAACAGCCATTTCACACATTTGATGTATATAGAGACACTGCCTGTCAAAAGTGTTCGAATAGTATTGCAACACACGCCCTCAAAAGTATCGACTCACCGAGAACAGTTGATTTTATGATACTATATCTTGCAACCTTGATTACCAGCAATGTTGTTAATCAGGTTAAGAGCTTCCGGAAGGTGGAGCGAGTATGGTACGAAATTCAGTCACTACTAAGCGCTAGCGGGCATGCAAAAGAGAGAACTTTTGATCGAGTTTATATAATGATCCCGACTACCTAGGAAATTCAAACCGTTGTTCAGAAGAAGGACTTTCGGGAAAAGAAGAGTATGAATACGGTCACTATGTGGCGCTAGTGTGCATGTAAAACCACCTAGAAAATTTCCACCACCTAGAAAATTTGAACTTTCAGTAAAGTTGTTCAGAAGGTCAAGGGCCTCCGAAAGGTAGAATATTCTTTTTCGGAAATCAATCACTACTCGGTGCTGGTTCGAAATTCACTCACTACGCGGTGCTAGTGGGCATGTAAAAGAGTTCGTTTTTAACGAGTTTATTACCTGATCCCGACCACCTAGCTAGTTTGAACATTCGACAAACTTGTTCAGAAGGTGAAGGGGAATGGTCTCCAGAAAGTGGAGAGTATGGTTTGGATTTTCATCACTACATGGCGCTAGAGGGCATGCAAAAGAAAGTATTTTTGAACAAGTTTATATAGAGATAACGACCATCTAGAAAGCTCAAACATTCAGCAGAGTTGTTCAGAAAGTCAAGGACTTTTGGAAGATGGAGAGAATGGTTCAGAATTCTGTCAGTATGCGGCGCAAGGGACACGTAAAAAAGTGCATTTTTCAACGATTCTATATCGTGATCCTGACCACCTAGAAAGGTGAAACTTTCAGCAAAACTGTTCTGAAATTCAAGAACTTACAAAAACTGGAGAGTATCGAGAGTATTTCACTTTTTCCGCAACGTTCTCCATTTTCTGCGGTGAAATGAACCGGTCTGTGCGGCTGTTGGCCACAGCATCGATGCTGAAAAGCTTTTCGTCGGAGAACAGGATTATCATTTTTCCTTCTTCAACAAGGAAAGCAATCTCTTGGAACGAGTCACTCGTAGTTCCTTGACCCGGTCCGTAATCAAGTGGCGTTTCACTCTGGCTCTGGAAGATGCATGCAGGTCTTTTTTGATGATTCTCCGCATGGATTTCTCCGAAATATCGGCTTCCTTTGCAAGTTTTCTTATGGAACGCACCGGGTTGCGAGCAATTTTTGCACGGACCGATTTGATCACGTTCGGCGTGCGTGCAAAGCGCGGACGTCCGCTTCCCGGCTTCCGCTGCTTAGGACCATCTTGCAGGGACTTTTTTATGCGGTAAACTGTTGCCAAATGGCAATCTCTTTCGGCTTCTTCTGGGCGAGCAACAAATTGGTGATCACTTCTTTCGCGAACATTTTGACGAATTTGCAATAAAACAAATAGAATGTTTGGATGCAGCACTTGAAAGAAATTAGTCACGAACTAACCCAATACTCAAGTTTGAACATTTTCGCATTATTTTCTGCCGCACCCTGTATAATGTGCAGTCTTCTTCAGTGTCGTGTACAGATACTCGACTGATACTCCTTAGTACACGGCACTGAAGAAGTCTGCACATTGTAGACGAAATATACGTATTTGTAGACGAGATACGTGTATCTGTTGAAATTAAATGGAAATTACTATTCATTCTTCTCATTTTCTAGTTACAGGTATTCCACTAAACAGCTCACACTCTGCAGGATTGAGTTGCTCATCGTTTGGAATAATTCCAGATTCAAAGTCATGGCGGGATATAAATACAAAGGGCAATTCAACTTTTTAGGTGATCAGTATCACTAAATGAACTCGCTCAAAAAATCTAATATTTTCACGCCCACTAGCGGCGCGTAGTGACCGAATTATGAGACATACTCTCATTCTCCCCAAAGTCCTTGACCTTCGGAACAACTTTGCTGAAGGTTCGAACTTACTAGGTGGTCGTGATCATTATATCAACTCGATCAAAAGTTCTCTCTT
Source organism: Aedes koreicus (assembly GCA_024533555.2). NCBI lineage: Eukaryota > Metazoa > Arthropoda > Insecta > Diptera > Culicidae > Aedes > Aedes koreicus. The sequence goes on from JAHHFK020003718.1 coordinate 177,851, forward strand.
TTCCATGCCCACTAGATCGCTACGTAGTGAGTGAACTTCGAAGCATACTTTCCAACTTCCGAAATTGTATGACCTTCTGAACTACTTTCCTCAAGGTACGATTTTCCTAGTTGGTCGGGATTACTATATAATTATACTCAAAAATGCGCTCTTTTCAATGACCACTAGTGACACGTTGTGATCGAGATCCGAAAAATACCTTCCACTTTCAAGCGCAAATACCTTCCACTTTCAGGCTCAAGCGTTCTAGACGGTAGGGATCACGATATAAACTTGTTCAAAAATACTCTCTTTTTGCATGCCCCCCGTTGCCACGGAGTGAATGGATTCAATTCTGAACCACTTTGCTAAGGGTTCAAACTTCCTAGGTCATCATCATTTAGAGATATAATGTTATGAATTTACCTCGTTTTAGGTGATCCGATGCTATTTGAGAGTGATGGAATATTCAAGTGTGTGTTGCGATACTGTTCAAAGTGAGTCGATACTTTTTACTGGTAGTGTATGCGCTCGTAAAAACTCGTAACAATCCGATTGGCAATGTCGAGATTCTTAGGAAATATGCACTGATCGCAATTATCAAAGCTGATCTGGTAATATTGAGACGATCCCTAGGTTCCATTGCAAGAGTTAAATTGAGGGAATCACACTTTGGAAGCTTTGACTAAAAATTGGTTTGACCAATGAATGGTCGTCGTCCAGTAGTCCAGTATAGTGAGTTAAAGAATTCGTGCGTATTTGATGCTCTAGAAGCAACAATCAATGTGCAACTAGCGATTTGAAATTGGTTCACTGTTGTAGAACCCCTGGTTCTGAAGTACACCTTGCAGTCTGCACCTTGCCATACACTCTTGCGTTTTTCAGTACCTTTTGGTACAAGTATCTTTGTTTTTGTTTTGATTCGCTATGTTATTTTGACAGAATATTTGAGAGTGTATTGGTGTGAGTTACGGTCTTAGGGGCGAATCATTAAGCTTGGGACCAAGCTTGGGACAGGTGTGCTAGTACTTCCTGAGCCAAAAAAATATTCGTTTTCTTCATGACTATCCACCCGCTGCTAGAAGTATCGTAACCGAGTTTGGACGGACCAAAGCGAGTTACGACCCGGTTCGGGCTTCCGCCCGTCTTTGTCAAAGAATGTGCTCAGTCGCTGTCTGTTCCCGTCGCAGCGATTCTCAACCGATCCTTGATCGATGGAGTATTTCCGGATGCTTGGAAACTGGCATCAATAATTCCAATCCACAAGGCTGGAAACACACATTGCGTGGAGAATTTTCGACCGATATTTCTTTTGAACTGCCTAGCGAAAGTTTTTGAGAGTCTATTGCACGACGTGCTGTATCCTGCCTTGCAGCCTATGATATCCGAACATCAACATGGTTTCGTTAAAAAGCGGCCAACCACGTCGAACCTCATGATTTACACCCACAGTGTGATCAATGAGCTGGAAAAGCGGTGTCAGTTTGACGCAATCTACGTTGACTTCTTAAAAGCGTTTGACAAGGTACCTCACATCTTGGCAATTGAAAAATTGAACCGCCTGGGACTACCTTTTTGGATCATTCAGTGGCTGAAATCATATCTGTCTGCGCGCAAAGCTTTTGTCAAAGTGCACGATGCTAGGTCGATTGTATTTTATATTCCTTCCGGCGTCCCGCAGGGCAGTCATCTTGGTCCTCTGATATTTGTCCTCTTTATAAATGATAATTATGTGCGATCAAGTCTGGGAAACTGCTCTATGCAGATGACTTAAAGCTGTTTCGCGTGACTAAGTCGCTTGTGGATTGCGGTGCACTGCAAGCTGATATTGAACGTGTTTCAACTTGGTGCGAAATGAACGGAATGTAAATGAATGCGGCGAAATGTAAAGTTATGACGTTCACTCGATGTCGGACAACTGTATCTTTTGACTACAGGCTGAACAACTTGCCATTAGAAAGAGTCACATCGATCAAGGATCTTGGCGTCATACTTGATAGTAAACTTCGCTTTAACGAACACATCTCAGTGACAACTGCGAAAGCCAATACGATGCTAGGTTTCCTACGCCGGAACACAGCCCATTTCAATGACGTGCATGCACTAAAGGCCCTGTTCTGTGCTTTAGTTCGCAGTGTACTTAAATATGGAGTGCAGGTTTGGGCTCCATGTCATGCCGTCCATATAGCTAGTATTGAGAGAGTCATAAGGTATGGCCTGCCATGGAACGACCCAGTGAACCTACCGCCATACGAACATCGATGCGCACTCCTCGATTTACAACCGCTGGTGAGTCGTCGAGTGATGCTGCAAAGGTTGTTCATTTTCGACGTGCTTAAGTGCAACATCAACTGTAGCAGCCTTCTCGAAAATATGAGGTTTTATGTACCTACTCGTCAGCTCCGAAGTCGGCAACTGCTGTGGATCCCCAGCCATCGAACAAATTACGGCCTGAACAATCCACTGGATTTATGTTGTAGACGTTTCAATGAAGTGTGTGACTGTTTCGATTTTAATGTTAGCACAGTAGATTTTAAATTTAGAATTAAGAGTGTCGTTTAACCAGTCTGTGCGACTTTTGTGTCGAAGATGTTGTCAAATGAATAAAAAAATAAATAAAGACGTTGCACATTGGCACAATTCTGAAAAAAGACGGTCAAAAACATGTTCACTCTTTTGTCATCATTTAATCGACTAGGTGTCTTCAGAAGATTTGCTCAAAAGATTATTCCGCATCTTTTGAAAAATCACGCTTAACCTTTCATAAGGGCTTAACTACACTTTCAAATTCAAACTTTTTCCAGTTACGAGATAACGGGTTATTGTCTTCGACAAAGTTATAGAGCAAGTAATTTATGGAAAAGTTGCTGAAGGCTTTAAGTTTCTAGATCCTAACGTTTAAGAGATATAATTGGTTTTCTTTCAGCACTACCTTAAAACCGGTTTTTTGATATCATTAGCACTTTGTTAAAATTTGAAGATTTCAATATGTTCTAAAAAATTGTAGGAATTATTAAAATACACACTTTTGCTCAACACACCAATGCTCTCTGGTGACCACATTTTGATATATGGTGATTCAAGTGTCTGTATGACGTCATAATCAACCGCCTTAAAAAGGGTGGGTGGGTCCTGGCGGGGTGTTAAAGAGATTGTATTTGGAAGGTTATCTTATGAACTAAAATTCCTGAAATTTCCAGCGTTGGGTACTGAAGGGTACCTAGTAAAACCTCAGTTTGAAATAGTACAGGTTATGAGACAATTTATATGTCACATGTGACGTAATGTTCAACAAACTAAAAAAATATATATGCGGGTCCTGGCGGCGTCTCCAATTGATTGTATTTGTAAGATTATCTTATGAATTAGTAATCCTGAACTTTTCAGCGTTGGGTACCAAATGGTACCTGGTTAATTCTTAATACAAAATTGTTTAGTAGAAGAAAAAAAATATGCTCAGAAGTGTAATACTATCTATTTGACAAACGGGCGTTATTGAATTATTGAATAACTAAGTACCCTTCAAAACTCAACGCTGAAAATTTCAGGAATACTATTTCATAAGATAATCTTTCAAATACAATCTGTTTAAGACCCAGCCAGGACCCGCCCACCCTTTATAAGGCGGTCGATTGAGACGTCATACAGACACTTGAATCACCATATATCAAAATGTGGTCACCAGAGAGCATTGGTGTGTTCAGCAAAAGTGTGTATTTTAATAATTCCTACAATTTCTTAGAACAAATTGAAATCTTCAAATTTGAACAAAGTGCTTCAGCAACTTTTCTTAAAATTACTTGCTCTACAACTTTGTCGAAGACTATAACCCGTTATCTCGTAACTGGAAAAAGTTAGAATTTGAAAGTGTAGTTAAGCCCTTCTGAAAGGTTAGGCGTGTTTTTTCAAAAGATGCGGAATAATCTTTTGAGCAAATCTTCTGAAGACATCTAGTCGATAAAATGATGACAAAAGGGTGAGATGTTTTTGACCGTCTTTTTTCAGAATTGTGCCAATGTGCGTCGGTCTCGGTATCGGCGGCGGTAAGTTCCAAAAATCAACATGACCAGACAGAGGAGCCAACGACCTGCAGCTCGGCACGTGTATTCTCCAAGGTTCCCATTTTTATCGTGGAAGATCACCACGATGTTCTAACCTTTCTCTATCGGTGTTCCCGGCATCCACTTCGATTCACATCCGGATATGTGCATCCCAAAGCATATGCCCGCAGGATATGTATTTAACAAGGGGGGTCAGCTGGACAGTATCAGTATTGAAAACTGGATGATGCCAACGGTATTTGCCGGACATGTAGAACGCATCGTGTGGATTAAACCGGAATGGGCCAATCAGATGCCCAAGGGCAAATTCCACTTTCACGTGGGCGAACACAAAGGCAGCATCCGAACAGATTCAGCGCTGGAATACTTTGTCTCCGAGGGTTGCTACCAACCGGAAGAGCAGTTGGAGAACAAAAAGTCCCTCACTCTACAAGTTTGCGCCATCGAAGAGTACAAAGTGTCCAACGACGACGGCCTCAAGGATGGCTACATCCTAAACATCGACCTAGACTACTTCAGAACTCACAACCCTTTTCTGAAGATCTACGAAAAGGTTGGCCTCTACGACAAGCTGAAGGAGATATTCATTTCGCCAGAGCTTGCCGACACCACCGAGAACGATCTGGAAAAACTGCAACGGATCGCCAAAAATCGAGAAGAGAAGTTAGAATTCCTCGAATCGATGTTCCTGTACCTGGGAGGTGGAAAATTTGAAGCACTTCCTCGTTGACTATCAGCAGGAAATCAGTGAAGAGTATTCGCAACTGCTGCAGAAAGTCTCCAGTTTGGTTACTACTTTGAGGAAGGAGTACGCCGAAGAGGAAATAAATTGGTCGATGATCTACGATGCGGGATGCACGTGTGACGGGACTGACTGACTGCCACACCACGAATCCACCCGAGAGGAAATCCAAACACTGGTACAACAGCTCGAGAGCTTCCTTGTGCAACTTCCAGCTCCGCCAACCGTGATAACCATGTCACAATCGAGCGAAGACGATTACACCCCTGCCCATCAAGTGGAACAGATTCAGGAATTGGTGATGGGGGCACTTAAAAAGTGCCTTCCAACCGAACTGGACCAACCCATTCTTTACTATAAGGACCAGGAATTTAAGCTTTAGGACACTAAGAAATAGCCCTTGGGGCGCAACGGAGCGATACCAAGTTTCCTTCCTTTCTACATTTTCCTTATAAAAATCCGTACCCTACTTTTGTAGGACAACTTGTAACAACCAGTGTACCATTTTACTATTGATTAAATATTAAATACACTGCAACCACTTGAAATACTTGGTAAAGCAGTGACTAACGTTTAACTATTTAAACCAGTTAAGAATAATGATTACTACAAATAAAACCATCTGGCACTACACTTTCTACACTTTTTGCACCCATCATTTATGTTCTACTCAATACTCTATTGATTTGTAACTGCTGTCAGTAATCTCGTTTTGCAATACATACCTTTTCACACGCCAGAAAATACTCACATATTTCATCACAATCACAGTACCACATGTCCTCTCAGAATGAGTAACATATTACTAGCCATGATTTGTAGCTTCGTCCAGGCAGAGCGACGGCAAAAAATCGAAACATAAATAAGCTTTGACAGCCGGATATTAACGGAAGCACAAATCGGATACCGCTCGCCTCCTACGTTCTGCGCTTTCCATTGTTCCATTTCCAATGAAAGTTTTAAAGTTTCATGATTTAATAGATCCCCAGCGTGCGAATAAAGAACATTTATGGTTCCTTCGTATCGATCAAGCTACATGAGACATACACACTTCCAAGCCGCATAAAGGATTAAATTTCTATTATTGTTCATTAGAGCATACCGCATCGGTAGTAAACGACTTTGAGCCGCAGCCGCCAGCATAATGTAGCCTCTTCCTCCGAAAAGCTTTAATTAATCGATAATAAACCCACTGAATCCTTCCTACCCTTTGAGGTGCAACCTATTCTCCATTCGTTCCGTATCGGCGGTGATATTGTTACTCCCCCAATCCTTATTTTCCATCCCGTGAAAGGGGTTTGAGTCCCCAGTAAAGCCAGAGGGGCGTTTGGCGTTAATTCTATTACTGCGAGAAACCGCCCCAATCCGGAAGAACAAAAGGTGGCAATCAACTAACCCTTTGGTAGGCACCTGTGCTGTACTTTAGCTCGGTGTGATCTTCTATATAATGTTATCAACGAAGCGTCACTATGGGGGGAGGATTTTTAGTGCAGGAGCGTACCAATTGATTATCCACCCTTGTCTTCGAATGTCGGATGTGATACCTAATGGAACTCAAAAGGGTAGGTGGAAAATTCAAAACAAAGTTTTCCAAAGTGCACTTACTACCTCAATCTCTAAGTAGTATTCTGTAATCGTTTGTCACGTTGGTGGCTAATTTTTTAAGGGAGGTCTCTTTTCTGTCCAGAAAATCTTACTTCATTCGGACCAACTTGTCAATCAAATCGGATTTCATGGCTCGATCGTATTATAATTGAAAACGCCTCCTTTCAAACTTCCAAGGCACGCTTCAATGCTTTCAGTATTTCGCGTTTTCAATTCCGGAATGAAAGTTGAAAGTGAAACTCCAACCATAACGAAATGAACCGACGATAATCGATTTCGCCGCAGAATCATTTTCAATTTGCCCTAAGCTGATAACAAAGGCAAATGGTTTGAATTTCAATCATCATAAGATCACCCGTTATTGGAAGTTTCCGGAAAGACCTTCTCGACTCCAGCATCCATCCACTTCTATTGATCAATACCACTTGAAAAAAAAAAGCAAAACAAACACTGCAGCATGAAATTCCCCTACTCCCATGGATTCCGATAAGCAGCAGCATTGCGAAATATAAATAATTTCAAGTACCATTCGGAAGCATCGTTCCTTCTGCTTGCTGCATGCTAATGATTGATGGTTTGTACGAGCTGTGGGCAAAAAATCAATGGAAAAACTCATTTTTACAGCCACAGAAGGCAACGTCGATGGAGTCTAATCAATACACCCGGTGCCGGTGACGATGAAGGTGGCGGCGTGGGAAGCGATGGCAAAGGGTGTGCTTCAAGAGGCACGTGGAAAAATCTGCGTACCAGATGAGGAAACCGTTGATTTTTCCTCTGCGGCGGTCGAAACGGTCGAAATGAGGGCAAATGGGGAAAGCGGAACACGTGGGCCATCTACCGCTTGTTGGTTGGAATTCCAGACACGTCAGCATAAGTGAGCATAACTTGAAGTGAACGCAATCGTACATTTTTGATTAGTTTCGGCTGCGTTAAAGTCAAGAAGTTGAAGCTGGAGTGGCGATGGGAATTGTGAAACGGTGTATTCTTTTTTCTATGCATTTATCACGGAGGGATAGAACCGTTAATGCGCATTGATTGGCCAGACCATAATGAAGTTGTTCCTTTCACTTCGGAAAGAGACTCTAATGAGAAAATTATTATTTGCATATTAGTTATTTGCAGGTCCTCAACTTTGTGTAGGACTTGTTTGAAGATATCAATTTTTGTATAGCATTTTAATCAACTATTTTACCTGTAAGAACAACTATAATCAAGACGGGAGAAGACGGGAAATAGTTTTATCTGAAACTTGCTCAATAGGAATACTATAGGGTGTCATCTAGAAGCATAAATTGTTTTTCCTTTTTTTAAATCTCAGGAAGCTCAGGATATGTGGGGAAGAACAAAACCCCAACCCACAAAAAAAAACCTTCTTTTTCGGGGGGTTTTTTCCCCCCCGGGAGCCAGTGGACTAGGTTAGTCAAAAAGTTTTGAAAGCGGAAATGAAATTATTTTTTGGGAAATCACTTTTATTGCTCAGTATAAGGCTTGCTTCATTTAGATTTGGAACAAACTTTTGCTCATATTGTGGCGCTCCTGGTGGACGGATTTGGAAGTTCTTGGCACCCACGTGTCGGGAATTTTGTCAGCTTCACGTATGTATTTTTGACATTCCGCAAATCGACTGTACTTTGTAAACAATCAACATGGAAGCCGAAAGAAGGGAAAAAATTGTGCACAGTTATTTGGAAAATCCATTGAGGTCTGCATCTAGGCTAGCTAAACAGCTGAAATTGCCCAGAAATACCATATGGCGCGTTATCAAACGGTATAAGGAAACATTGACGACGATTCGGAAGCCTCAAGCCAATCGTCGGAGTGGAACTGTCGACCGGAAACTGCGTGGTAAGATTTTGAAGACGATTAAGAGGAATCCCAGTCTGTCGGACCGTGATTTGGCCAGAAAATTCGGTGCTGCCCATAGTACCGTGAGGAGAACTCGACTCCGGGAAGGAATCAAGCCGTATCGAGCTAGCAAACAGCCAAATCGGACCATAAAACAGAATAGTGTGGCCAAAATCCGTGCTCGGAAGCTATACGACCAGGTGCTGACCAAGTTCGACGGGTGTCTTCTGATGGACGATGAAACCTATGTCAAATCCCAAGTCAAAAATTTTACTGGGCAACGGCTCGGGGGGATGTTCCAGCCAAATTTAAATTTGTTTTTGCCGACAAATTTGCACGAAAATTCATGATTTGGCAGGGCATTTGCAGCTGTGGCAAAAAAACGAAAGTTTTCGTTACAAATAAGACAATGACGGCGGAACTATACCAAAAAGAGTGTCTCCAAAAACGAATTTTGCCGTTCATTCGATCCCACGACCATCCCGTAATGTTTTGGCCAGATTTGGCAAGCTGTCATTACAGCAAAGTCGTTCAAGAATGGTATGCAGAGAAAGGGGTCCAGATTGTTCAGAAAAACCTTAACCCACCCAACTGCCCCCAGTTCCGCCCTATTGAGAAATACTGGGCAATCATGAAGAGGAGACTCAAGGCAAAGGGAAAGATTGTCAAAGACATCAATCAGATGAAGACCTGGTGGAATAAGATAGCTAAAACGATGGACGAAGAAGGTGTGCGCCGCCTGTGCCGAGCCGTGTTACAGGACAAATTCGAGAATTCCTTCGAAACCGTGACGAATAATTTTATCCGTATTTTTTCTTAAAAGTATGAAGAAAACGCTACATTTGTATAAAAAAAGATCTTGAATTCAATAATAAATAACTGAAATACAGGCAATTGTTTTTGTTCCAATTCTATCTGAAGCAAGCTTTAGTCTCCCATTAGATCAATAAACTTGTTCCAACGATCTTCCAACTATTTTGTCACTTCACAGAACGGCGGCTATAACCTCTTCGTTTGATGAAAAATGCTTTACACGAAGGAATTTTTTGAGGTGTGAGCACAGCTAGAAGTCAGAAGGAGCTAAATCCTAGGGCACGATCTGCCAGCTCAGAAAGAGATGTCCTCTTATAAATTTATGTTTGCTATGATACGGGGGCACTCCAGTGTTGCCAGATATGTTCACACAGTAATCCCATGGAAAAAAAGTAATTGAACAATAAACAAAATTTGTCGATTTTTTTTTTTAGGTTTGGTAATCTATCTATGTATATAAAAATGGATTTCTGTCTGTCTGTCTGTCTGTCTGAACCTCATATGCTCGAAAACTACTGAACCGATCAGCGTGAAATTTTGTATGGAGAAGTTTTTGGGGTCGGGAAAGGTTCTTATGATGGTTTGAGACCCCTCCCTTCTCTGGAAAGAGGGGCTCCCATACAAATGAAACAGAAGTTTCTGCATATCTCAAGAACTAATCAAGCAAATGGAACCAAATTTGGCATGTGGGGTTTTCTGGAGGCGAAAAATGTTTCTATGGTGGTTTGAGAACCCTCCCCTCTCCTAGAAGGGGTGCTGTCATACAAATGAAACAGAAGGGGTGCTGCCATACAAATAAATTTCTTTATAACTCTAGCAAATGGAACCAAATTTGGCATGCGGGGATTTTAAAGGCAATAAATATTTCTACGGTACTTCGAGACCCCTCCTCTCTCTCTGGTAGGAAGAGGGCGGGGCTCCCATACAAATGAAACACAAGTTTCTGCATAACTCGAGAACTAATCAAGTAAATGGAACCAATTTTGGCAGGTTGAGGTTTTTGAAGGCAAGAAATGTTTCTAAGGTAACTCATACAAATGAAATACAAATTTGTGCATAACTCGAGAACTAATCAAGCATATGGAACCAAATTTGGCATGTGGAGGTTTTGGGGGGGAAAAAATTTTTATAGAGATGTGGGGCCCCTCCGCCTTTGGAAGGGGGGGGGGGGGGTTTCTATAAAAATAAAACAAAATTTTTTGCAAAACAGAAAAAAAATAAAGGGCGATAGGGTCAAAATTTGGTCAATATCAACTTGACGTATTTCTTTCAATTTTGCATTTAAAAAACCTGAACACTCCTCATTTTGAAGGTGTGTGTTTGTGTAAAATGTTGTTCCTATTTTGATTTTGGAATTCACTCTTCAGTTGTCAAAATGCCGTCCAAGCAAGAAGAGCAGCATATCAAAATTTTGCTCGCGCATCGCGAAAATCCGAGCTACTCGCACGCAAAGTTGGCAAAATCGCTAAAAGTTGCCAAATCAACCGTTACAAATGTAATTAAAGTGTTTGGGGAACGTTTGTCGACAGCCAGGAAGTCTTGATCGGGGGGAAATCGAAAACCGGAAGCCGCTGAGACGACAAAGAGAGTTGCCGGTAGTTTCAAGCGAAACCCTAACCTATCTCTCCGAGATGCCGCAAATAAGCTGGGTGTATCGTCTACAACCGTGCATCGAGCCAAAAAACGAGCCGGACTATCGACTTACAAGAAGGTAGTGACTCCAAATCGCGATGATAAATAAAATACGACGGCCAAAGCGCGATCCCGGAGGCTGTACACGACGATGCTGACGAAGTTTGACTGCGTGGTAATGGACGACGAAACCTACGTCAAAGCCGACTACAAGCAGCTTCCGGGACAGGAGTTTTATACGGCAAAAGGAAGGGGGAAAGGTAGCAGATATTTTCAAGCACACGAAACTGTCAAAGTTCGCAAAGAAATATCTGGTTTGGCAAGCCATCTGTACCTGTGGCTTGAAAAGTAGCATTTTCATAGCTTCCGGGACTGTCAATCAAGAAATTTACGTGAAAGAGTGTTTGAATAAACGTCTGCTGCCTATCCTGAAGAAACACGGTTGTTCCGTACTGTTTTGGCCGGATTTGGCATCTTGCCATTACGGTAAAAAGGCCATGGAGTGGTACGCCGCCAACAACGTGCAGGTGGTTCCCAAGGACAAGAACCCTCCCAACACGCCAGAGCTCCGCACAATTGAGAAATACTGGGCTATTGTCAAGCGGAACCTAAAGAAGACCAAAAAAAACTGCTAAGGACGAGCAGCAGTTCAAGGCAAACTGGCTTTCTGCGGCGAAGAAGGTGGACAAGGTGGCTGTACAAAATCTGATGGCAGGGGTCAAGCGTAAGGCCCGGCAATTCGGATTTGGAAAAGCGGAAGCCTAACTGAATATTTTTCCTGAATTTTATACTAATTGAACTTGAAAAAGAAATTTAATTTGATTTTTTAAATAAGCGATTTCACCAATTTACACGCGTTTTCCCTTGACCAAATTTTGACCGTATCACCCTTTAAATGGAACCACATTTGGCAGGTGGAGGTTTTTGAAGGCAAGATATGTTTCTATTGTGTTTTGAGACTCCTCCGCTCACTGAAAGAGGGGTCTCTCATACAAATGAAACACGAATTTCTGCATAACTCGAGAACAAATCAAGCAAATGGAACCAAATTTGGCATGTGAAGGTTTTTGTAAAAAATAAATGTTTCTAAGGTGGTTTGAGACACCTCCGCCTTCTGGAAGGGGAGACTCCCATAAAAATGAAACATAATTTTTAGCATAACTCGAGAGCCACTGAAGCAAATGAAACCAAGTTTGGCGTGTTGAGGTTTTTGGAGGCAAGAAATGTTTTTATAGCAGTTCAATACCTCTCCCCATTTTGAGGGGGGGGGGGGGGGCTCCCATACAAATAAAAAGAAAATTTCTACATAAGTCGAGAACTAATCAAGTAAATGAAACCACTTTTAGCAAATGGGGTATTTTTGGAGGCTAGATTTCTATACACATAAAAATGAATTTCTGTCTGTCTGTCTGTCAGACCCTCATAGACTCGGACAGTTCTTAACCGACCAACGTGAAAATTTATATGAAGGGGTTTTTGGGGCTGGGGAAGGTTCTTATGATTGTTTGAGACCCCTGCTCTCTCAGGAAGTGGGGCTCACCTACAAATGAGACACAAATTTCTTCATAACTCGAGAACTAATCATTCAAATCGAATAAAATTTGGCATGTGGGGGGTTTTGAAGGCAAGAATGTTTCTATGCTGGCTCAGAAAGGGGAGGGGTCAAACAAATGAAACTTAAATGTTTATTATAATCGAAGAGCCCAGTGTGATGGTTCGAGAACTAATCAAGCAAATGGAACCAAATTTGGCATGTGGGGGGTTTTGAAGGCAATGATTGTATCGCCCGGCAAAGCGTGGTCGACATGGAACTCGATGGATTCCATATACCGGCGGGGAACATTTTTGCGTTCTCATTCTTTGCGCTTCACCGACGAAAGGACGTCTGGGGACCGGATGCGGAAAAATTCGATCCGGAGAACTTTTCACCCGCAAGGTCCAGGGATCGACATCCGTATGCGTTTATGACGTTCAGTAGTGGTGCCCGGAACTGCATCGGAGCGCGTTACGCTATGATCAGCATGAAGGTGATGATCGTGGATTTTGGAAGGAACTTGAGAACGAATCTGCGACATTGTGATCTGAGGTACAAATTTAGAATGAATGAAATAAACGTTTGAAAATTGTCAATATTTCAAATGGAGAGGTCCAAGAGTTTAAGGCTCTAAGAATACAAAACTGCCTTACTGATGGTATCAAATATTCAAAAAAATAATACACGTTACTTTTGAATCTTCTTAAGCTTATTTTTGGTCTTTATTTTTCCAGAAAGTATCAGTTTTAGGAAGAGCGATCCAAAATCTCAACAGTTTATCATTTTATAGTATGAACAAGCTTGTGATTTTCATAACTCACGGTATGAATGAAATTTTTTTGCTAGCTTTAGCGAAACAACGTGGATGTACTTTAAGGATTAAAAAAAAAAGCGCAACAAGAAAATTAATGGTCTTTATATTTTTTAAATCGAGGAGCATTTCTCATTTATTATGTCAAATATGTTCTGGAACAAATTAAAAATTCAACAAATCATAAAACATTCTCCCTTCACCATTCCAGCTCTGCTATCAAACTTTTTCTTCCGTTGCTTACGTTTCTGCCCTGACTTTAGCCGGAATGATACGTAACGTCGCACCAATGTCACCTTCAAGATGAGCAGTGGTAAATGTTCGGAAAGAGTGCCAACTCATTTACTAGCTTCTGTTAAACATTGTTTTGATCCTTGTTCGAAGTGATATAGTTTTTAGAATTGCGATACACGGCCAACGCGATTTCCATGGCTTTGAAAGAATTGAAGGTATCGATGGATGGGAAGTGGATGTTTCTCTTAGTGGCGTTCGCTCGATATTAAGTGAAGTTTTGATAGCCGGAGTGAGCACCCTTTGGACTCTCCGTCATTTTGATACATTGTTTGCAAACAGTACCCTTATTCGCTAGACTTTTCAACACGTAGTCCGTAACTTAGAAGACGGCATTCAGCTCACTTCGGCCCAGCAGCTCACCTGAAACTTCTTGTGGCATTTCGTAATCCATATCTTCTGCATCACTGTTGTCGACAACTGTCACCTGTCGATCTGATGCTGTTGATTTTGCTCGTAGGATTGCTGTAAATCCTGGGCGTATCTCCTTAAATTCATAAATATTAATACCCCTAGCATATACAGGGTGACTAGCAATTCGTGTTACACTTAAAAGAAGGTGATCGACCTCATTTGCAGTCTAAAATTGTATGGCGAAAAACAACTGCCAACCGAATTGTTCTAAACTCTTCCTGTCATTTTGAGTTTCCAAAATGACCATTAATGGAATGCAATTTTATACTTCACACAACCTTCTACAGAAATGTTGTTCGAATCTGAATGTCTGTTTACTATAGTTCTAATGAACAAAATTTTCAAAATATTTTCAGAAGATACCTTACAAGATCAATTCTAATTGCTTTACAAATTTGATAATTTCAGTAGTTTACTTTGAACTAAAAGAAAAAGTATTCATTTGATCCCCGTAGGTATCGATACGTTTAATTCGATATTCCCCGATCGATACTTTCTTCCGCTACTGCTTTGAAGTAAAGGTATCGATATTTTGATGATATCTTTTCATCCTTACCTGTAAAGCTTCTGGGTTTTGATTGGATCTCTTGAGAACCGATGAAAATGGAGACCCAGATGTGACACGTCACTGCGACCACAATTTATCACTTTGCACTTCATTTCAAACTGATTTAAAATAAACCACTGCAAAAGTGAACTTTTATTTCTGCATTTGTTCTAGCTGTCACAAACTAAAAAAGTGAAAAAGCAGTGACTACTAGCAACACGGTCAAACTAACAACAGACTGCCTGCTTGTAACATTACTCGACGGTGGCGGTAGGGGCGATTGTCACAGCGATCAATAAAAAACGGTCTTTTTGACATATAAATGGTGATGTTTTTGCACTGACAGCTGGCAGGTCCTGTTCTAGGCTAAATCTGACGAATAAGGTGGATGCTGCAACAATTCGTACTCCAATCCACTGATCTTCGCGATGATTTTTTGAGCTATGTGTGCAGGTGCATTGTCTTGATGAAAAATGCTTTTTTTCTTCTGCAAACCGGGTCTTTTTTCACAAATTATTTCATCCAACTGGTCCAAAAGGTTACAATAATAATCAGGGTTGATTGTCTTACCAGTTTTGAGATAATCTATAAAAAAAATCATTCCTTTTGTATCCCAAAAAACTGACGCTAATACCGTCTTGGCCGATTTCTGGATCCGAAATGCCTGGTTCACCACTAGCCTCTTGTTTAGATTCAGGATCATGGTGGTAGACCAAAGTATCAACCATAGTTATGAATCGACGCATCCTTTCGAATTTTCTCCATATGTTGCTCAAAAAGTCGCATTCGAACATGTTTTTGTTGCATTGTTAGCAAATGCGGCACCCATTGTGCACAGTTTTCTGAAACCCTAAACTTCCGCCAAAACACGCCACCTCATTCCATGTGAGATGCCTATGGTGTCAGGTATCAGATTCACAGTCGATCGATGATCTTCCAAAACCATATCCTGTATTTTAGCTATGATGTCTAGACATGATGTTGATGCACTTCTTAGACGTCCCGAGTGTGGATCGTCTTCAACGCTTGTACGGCCACGCTTAAACTCCAAAGTCCATCGATGAACGGTTGAAAATGAAGGAGAAGACTCCTTTAATACTTTCACAATCTTTGCGATAAACCTTCCAAAACAAATAATTTAATCACCGCACGATATTCGGGGTTTTCTATTGTTTAAAAATACACTGACATGTCAACTTGTATGGCTTGTAAACAAAAAATGAATTGACAGGTCAAAACGAAATTTTGAGTACGTTCGTTGCGACTTACATAGCTGCAAATTTATTCAACGAAGGGCACTCTTCACTACTGAAAACAACGACTACTATGGGAATTGCTGTTGGGTTGGAAGCAAAACTTTTCGCCAGCGAATCTGATGAACGACGCGTGCAGGTTGCCGAATACTGCATATCCAGCTCCGCCAGATCGGCTTTACTCGCCAAGAAAAACGAGGCAATTGCTCGGAAGGAACAATTCGAGGAAGAAGAAGGATTGATGTACGGTCCTGGAATAGCAGACTTAACGAAAGTAACAAAAACAATTTTTTTCGGTCAAAATTGAACAAAATAAACATTTTGGTCTACCATATTGTATCCGCCATTTTGATTTTAAAAATTTTACTCCAAATTCATGTTTAGTAATCATAAAAACCTTTATATCTAAATTTTGGTTGAATTCGCGTAAGACTGACTGTTTTTGGTCCGCCGTATTCAATCCGCCATTTTGAATTTTGAAAATCTATCTTCATATTCGTATTCAACGACCTCGAAAATATATCATAACATGCAGATATTGAGCAAATTGAACGAGTAATGCATCGAAAACTGTTCGCCAAACATTAAACGCGTTTTTCTCGAAACAATGTTTTTCAAAACTGCGTGCACGATTACAAAAAACGGCTCGACCAATTAACTTCTACTTTTGACCCCGAAAAAATTAACACTTTTTATTGGAGCTTGTCGATCTTATAAATGTAGTTTTTGATGGCAAATATTTTTATACAGTCTTAAAAATTTAAAATAACACGAAAAAACGATACCCAAACTTCAACTTAGCACCAAACTTCCAATTTTAAAGCTATTCAAATTTCGGCTTCGTCAGACTCCGTCAAATTTAATGCAGAATCGACCATTTTTGATTCCAGCAAACGTGTGAGCAGCTACAATGCACGCAGATGGAGAACAACCATTCAGCTGCAAGTGACATTGCAGGCGCCATTTTGTTTTTTTTGTAAAAAAAAATCGAAATTAAATCATAACTATATCCAATCGAAATTCTTAAACAGATTTTTTATACGTCTTTCCATCGCCTCAAAAAAAAATCCAAACTTTACCAAGTTTTACCTCATTTGAATGAGAACCTGGCCTTAAAATGGCGTAGAAATTTTAATTTTTGTACTGTTGCATAGATGTCGCTTTCAAAACTTTTTGACTATCCTAGTATTACTTCGGAAAGGGTCTATGCTGTTTAGCATCCTCCTTCCAGCGCTCGTTGCGCATGGTTGAGATGAGACCGATAAGAAGTAGCCAACTGTCATAACGTGCTCTCCGTCACAGTCTGTCTCTTCTTCAAACACGTTTTCACACCGTCAACTCATCTGTTAACCCCTGGCGGTGGATCTAGCCTACTTCGACGAAGAGTTCCCCGACGGTGGAATTTCTCCCGTTAGCGTTTCAATTGCCCTTCTTTCAGTTTTGTGGTCACCCGTCATCTCGCCACTTTCGTTGTAGGTCGAGCATGGTCTTCGCTATATCTCCATTGACCGCGTTCCACGTGTTTTCGTCGTGGCAAATTCATTGGACTATGTTGTCCGGAATAGTGTCTATTCCACTTACGGCGACCATTCCACTACGGGCTGCCTCGAAACGTGGGCAGTCGAATACCACATTTTCTGTTGTTTTCTCCGTATCATTCCCGACATGTCCGACCCTGTGCAGGTATTTTCTGAAGCAGCCAAGACTTTACAGGAATTGCGTCGGATAAAAGTTAATCTCCCCGTGTTTTCTACTCGTCCACATGATAACATTCGGGATTAATCGATAGGTCCATCTGCCATTCTCCGAGATGTCCTACTCGTGCTGCCACTTGGTCATCGTTTCTGTTCTTATAGTCTTACGTATCCTCTTCTAGTGCGATACATATGGAGATCATTCCAGTTTTGACGCAGACTTCTTCCGACGAGACTGTCCTGTATGCACTTGCAAGTCGCATGGCCATAAGTCTTTGTGTTTTGTTAAGCAATGCACGGTTTCACCCATGACGCAACTCCGTATCTGAGTGGCGACGTCGAAACGTTCGCCAGAAGACGTCGCTTGCTGCTCCTTGATCCACTATTTTTTTTTTTTTTAATAGTCGTTTATTTGCACAGGCTCAATTGAATCAACTTTACAGAGCCAAATTTTCATATATATATTTACATCATTTTTCTTAAAACTAAAGTTAGGAGGATAGAGCCGATTACTCGCGGCCGTCTCGAGGTTAATAGGAATTACAAATTACGGATGGGAAAGAGTGTGGGAATTTAAAGTATGGTTTACATAATACATTAAACTTAAATTCTTAATTATCTAAAAACTTATAACTATACAATTTATGGTTTTCTTTTGACTTGAACATTTATTGAAAAAGAAAAAAAACACACACATACACACATACACAGATAAAAAAAACTTATAGTAAACATACAGGTTAAACTAACTACAATCTAAGGCTAATGTTAGTCAAAAACACATAAATGAGTTTCATGTACTCCAAATCACGTACAGCCAAAATATCTCGAATTGGCACATTGGGTTGTCTACCTCGAGCCCGAAGGGAATCACAATGCTCAGGTTTGACTCCACGATGCTCAGCACAAGACCAAACAACGTGATCTGCGTCCTGATAGCCTTGTCCACACTCACAGAAATTGCTGTCGCTCAGCCCAACCCGGTATAAATGAGCGTTCAAAGAATAATGATTGGACATGAGGCGAGACATGACACGAATGAAGTCTCGACCCACATCCATCCCCCTAAACCAGGAACTTGGTCCACTATTGTTCAACATAATTCTCGCAATTGCTGTGATTACCTTCGATGCCTTCTCCGAGACAAGTTGAAGTTCAACCGGTCGTCGCATAAAGTCATCGGTAGAAAGCATCCTTCCCAAGCAACACACAAGTTTTATAGCGGTTGAAAATACTTTTATATGACTAAAATTGGTTATACAGAAGCTTCCTCAACATAAAATCATGAAGATGTGTTACTCGGGTTGCTATCTTCAGTGCTTCTAAGATTGGGGCAGTGCACATTAATTATGCTTCTGCAGAAGAAATAGCCTTGAAGGCTTTTCTGAACACTCACATTCTGTCAATAAACGGGTGCCAATCAAGCACACGATTCCTCAGCTTCCCCATCACGATCCTCAGCTGTGCTGAGCACGTATGCACTAATTCCAACAAACCTCCTGCAGCGGTACCTCCTCGAATTTGCGGTACCCCAGCCAGCGCCACTGACGCGGTTGATCAAAGCAACGATGGATCGAGTGATGTGTGTCATCCGAGTATCAGGGACGCTCTCGAGTCCCTTCGAATCTCGGAGAGGGTTACGGCAAGGTGATGGATTGTCGTGTTTGTTGTTTAACATTGCACTGGAGGGTGTGATTCGAAGAGCTGGGAAAGACACGAGTTGCACGATCTTCAGGAAGTCTGTCCAACTATTTGGCTTCGCCGACGACTTTGAGTAACTTTGAGACGATGGCGGAAACGTACATCAGACTTAAGGCTGAAGCTGGTAGGATTGGGATTGGTGATTATTGCGTTAAAAACAAAATACATGAAGGGAAGAGGCTCACGAGAAGAAAATGTAAGCCTCCTAGCACGAGTTCAGATCGACGGTGATGAAATCGAGGTAGTAGACGAATTCGTGTATCTGGGCTCATTGGTGACTGCCGATAACGACACCAGCAGAGAAATACAAAGGCGCATTATGGCTGGCAATCGTGCCTACTTTGGACTCCGAAGGACGCTAAGATCGAACAAAGTTCGCCGAACCACAAAGTTGACCATCTACAAGACATTAATTAGACCGGTAGTTCTCTACGGCCACGAAACAGGGACATTGCTAGTGGAGGACCAACGCGCCCTTGGAGTCTTTGAACGGAAGGTGCTCCGTACGATCTACGGTGGAGTGCAGATGGAAGACGGAACGTGGAGGAGGCGAATGAACCACGAATTGCACCAGTTGCTGGGAGAACCTCCCTTTGTACACATCGCAAAAATCGGTCGTCTTCGATGGGCTGGGCATGTCTCAAGAATGTCGGACTACAGCCCTGTGAAAATGATTCTCGAAAACGAACCGACAGGTACAAGAAGAAGAGGCGCGCAACGAGCAAGGTGGATTGATCAAGTAGAAGGCGACCTGCGGACCCTCCGCAGACAGCGAGGCTGGAGAGGTACAGCCATGGACCGATTACAATGCAAACAACTTCTGTGTACAGCAGAGGCCACACCGGCCTTAGTCTGATTGGTAAGGTAAGTAAGGACTGGACAAAAGGCTAAGGACCACAGTTTGGTCTATATTACAACTCACAAAACAAGTTTGGTCTATATTACAGCTCACAAAAGAATTTACAAGAACGACCCCGTGTAGGACAGCAACCATTCATAAAACATTATTATTTTGTGTGGTGTAAATAATTTGAGGCTTGTTATATTTTTTTTTTTTTTTTTTTGAGTGGTTTATATTTTTTGTCGTTTCTTTTCTTTTTATTTGTGTGTGTGGTGTGTTTGTTTTTTTTTTTTTTCTTTTTTATTTTTTTTTTGTTTGTTTTTTTTTTGTTTTTATTTTTATTCCGCAGCATATCTTGATTGATAATAGGCGTATCTTACGTAAAAATATCTAAGGAATCGAATGGGGCTCGTTTCATGCTGTACTGGGATCGATAAATAGTTCATTTTGCCCAATTTCATCCTAAATATGCGTATTTTAGTTTTTATATCTAGAGCTACAAGTGCCGTCTGGAAAATTGAACAATACTTGTTTCGTGAAGTGTCATGGTCGAGAAATAGTTCATTTTGCCCAACTTCACTCTAAATTTGAGTTTTGTTTTAGTTTTTTCACCTATAACTACAATCACTGCTGATTTTTAACATAGGACTACGTTTCTCTTTTCTATACCGGGTGTCATTTTAAAATTTTGAAAAATGAGAGCGTTACGCAAAAGTGAAAGGTTTTTGAACGCTAATAATTCTTGTTCGACTAAACAGAATGACTTCATTCATACGCCATTTGATCAGAAAAACTCACAAAAAATTTGCATTGAAATTTGAAAAAAAGTTCCATTAGTGTAAGTAGTTCATTTTTTCAATTAAAAATGACCTACTTTTGCTGCCATACAAATTTGCAAATCAACAGGTTGAAAAATTGTTTTCCCTGGCACAGTCTTAGGAAACGGGTAGCAAATGTCTTCTTCTTCTTCAAAATAACTTTGCTTTGTTGCCGGTGTCTGATTTATTAGTTGTGGTCCGGCCCCTATTATTGAATTTGCTTCGTGCTGCATCTTTGTGACTCCCTTCTTCTTGGTTATGCTATTAACGCTAGTATATAGCCGTGGGCGAACGAAATTTGTTCAGTGTTCGCCAGCAGCTTCATGCTGCCGGTTCGAATAAGGCTTTGCTCTCCCGACACAGTCCATTTTCTCTTGAACAAAAGGTCACAAATACAAATTAAGCCCTCTTTAAAGAAGATGAGCTTTATCTCTACCTGCTGATAAATACAATTCGAAGGAATTGTATTCAACTTCCGATAAATTAGAAAAAGAAGTGATTGTTTACAAAAGCAGAAACGCCTTAATTAAATTTTAGCGATAAATTGTTTCATTAGATGTTCTTATTCTTCTAATGCTTTGATTTTCTGTGGGCATAAAACAAGAGGGTGACAAGTTTCATTGTCCAGTTTGACTACTATGTTCACAGAAAAAATTTCTCAGCAAATGCAATCGAAGTACGTTGCGGAGTCTCGCAAGCGGAAGCGTGAAGCTATTAAGAAACAAAGCAAAACCATAATAATTGCAAAGAGTTGGATTTTAAGAGTTTATAAATTCTACAACCACATATAAACCCAAATACTCAAATTAACAAGTTCAATAATTATCAACCAGATGTGTTATGATATGCATTTATTATTTGAATAATACCATCATTACTAAAGGGTGTATTCGATAAAATGGCACACAGAAAATCTTCTGTAACTTTTGAATCGTATGAGTAAAAAACCTAGAAATTTGAGTAGATCTTATCCATAGTGTATTATTTACATCTGCCAAGTTTCATAGTTATACATTCAGTAGTTCCAGTCATGTCGTCGAAACAAGAAATTGTCCGTGAGAAAATTTTGTGCACTCACAATCAAAATCCAGGGGCGTCCCACCGGTGGATTGCTAAAAGGCTTGGAATTGCAAATACAACTGTGTCTCGTGTAATAAGAACCTTCAAGGAGCGTCTGAGTGTCCAAAGGAAGGAAGGGAGTGGTCGTAAAAGTGGTCCAATGGACAGTAAAATGGCCAGGAAAGTCGTACAACAATTCAAGAACCGTCCAAACATGTCAATTCGAGATGTCGCTAAAAAGTCTAAGGTGTCAGTCGGTTTTGTGCAGAAAACCATGAAGCGTGCTGGGTTACATGTTTACAAAGTGCAAAAAGCCCCAAACCGGAATGAAAAACAAAACATCACTGCGAAAACCCGCGCCCGGAAACTTTACACGAAGCTGCTCACCAAATCCGGTTGCATCGTGATGGATGACGAAACATACGTCAAGGCCGACTTCCGTCAACTTCCTGGGCAAGAATATTTCGTTGCCAAGTCGAAGTTCGATGTTCCGGAGGATGTTCGAAAGAAGAAACTATCGAAATTTGCAAAGAAGTTTCTAATCTGGCAGGCGATTTGCGGATGTGGTGAAATAAGTGCTCCCTTCATCACTTCCGGAACAATAAACGGTGCGATTTACACGGAAGAGTGCCTTAAGAAGCGTCTCTTGCCATTCATTAAGAAGCACAAAGGATCAACTCTGTTTTGGCCTGATCTAGCATCCTGCCACTACGCTCGAAACGTATTGGAGTGGTACCGAGCCAACGGAGTCAATTTTGTGCCAAAGGATATGAACCCACCAAATTCACCGGAACTTCGTCCAATTGAAAAATTCTGGGCAATTATGAAAACGGAACTTCGCAAACATCCCAAAACTATAAAAACAGAGCTAGAATTGAAGAAAATTTGGGTAAAAACAACAAAAACACTGGGAAAATCGGTTGTACAAAATTTGATGGGTGGAGTGAAAAGGAAGGTGCGGGCATTCGGGATGGGAGACGAAATTGAATAAAACAAATGTTGTAAATCAAAACTCATTAGTAGTTCTTCATTCCCTGAAAATTTCAAGAAAATCCGATAATCAGTTTAATTTTGATGAGTATATATGTGTGTGCCATTTTTATCGAATACACCCTTTATACACCAACGTGGTCCTACGAGAATCTCGCGGTAATAGGTTATATCCCTGATATAACCCACCTCTAATTTTTTTTTGTCTAAAAAGTGCTGTCACCCTACATTATTTCATTATCATATTTATCAAGATGATTCATTAATTTATCCTAAAACTTGGAAGAAACCTTCAAACAGCTCGTTAAGATAGAGATTCAATTCCCTAAGCACGAACCCTTTTCTCAATCAAGACAAAATTCGTATTACGTAGGATTATGAAGTATGCTTTTTGTCCAGAACATGGATCAAACATGGTACGTCCATTGAACCATTCTAAATATCAAGTTGATCCGACTGGAATGAATAAATAATTACTTCAACAAACATTTACCTCATCTCGATACCAGACCACAGAAATGTAAATACTAGTGCTGCTATCTGCATACCAACCCCACCCAACGTACGTTTTATTTGGTTAGTGCGTCCTCTTTGCAAATGCGAATTCCAACGAGATGCACTTTTCCTCGTTTCCAACGTTGGAGTTGGATGCATCGATAGAACCATCTGTTATTACAACTGTAATCCCTCCGGAAAAGTGATGCAGAGGTAATAAATTAATTGGGAATGTGGAAAATATACAGAGCCCCGTCCTTGTACAAACGGACTAGACTCCCTTCGGTTCAATGAGTGTATGCAGGTGAGCAAGAAGAAGGCACTTATGTGCAGACATTCGATGATTGCGTAGAACTCTGAAAACAAACCAGAACATGGAGTTCTACGTCATTGACGGAACATTACCATCACACAAACACTATTTCAATGTTTGGATTGCATTAATACCAATATGCCGCCATAGCCTCCCCTGTATACAGCTCGTTGCCTTCGGTTGGGTCAACTAACAGTTTTCCGAGTTTTAATCAACAGTTCTCTGTGCTTGTGTGGATTAAATTTCAATTTAATGGAGAAAATGAAAATTCTGTTCGGTACAGTTTATCAGCATTTCATTGGAACTATCTGGAGTGAAAAATAGGTGCATTCAGACGGGAAAGTGAAAGTTTTTTGAAAGTCTTGAGTCTGTCGTGAATTCTTGAAATCGTTTGTCCTCCCTCGCCCCCACCACTCCTACAGGGTTAAACAACAGACACATGGCTGCTTTGCCTGTCTCTTCGATCATCGTCATGTTGTCACTTCCCTGCACGAAGCATCTGTCGCACGGACGAGGGTTACGTTTCGAGTTGTTGTGTTGAAATAGAAATTATCATAGAAACAATGCCAGCACGGTGACGGCCGACGGAAAAGACGCAGACATTTCATTGCGCTTCTGAATGACTAACTCTTGTGTGGAAGGGACAACGACGACGATTAGTTGGGTGAGGGTGATACACAGAGACAAATTTGATAGTCATTTTTACCATTATTGGGGGCTAGGATGACTATTGCCGCATAGTGATTTTGAACCGACTATTATCATGGTCAAAACGACCATTATAAATAGTTGATTCTACATTTACCATAATGTCGGAATAGTCCTTGTTACCATGATCATAGTCAAGAATGCCATGAACGTGATGAATTCGTCCATTTTCAAGGTTATTGTAACCGTTATATGCAATAGTTATCTTGACCATGATTTAATTGTCGGTCCGAATAGAATCGTGGCAACATCACCCTTCCGTTGATTCAACGAGCCTCTAACCGCCTCGAAGAATTGACAGGTACAGCGCTCCCCGCTGTCGGTTAACTTGTGAGGCAAAGTGATCGTGTATGGCACGCACGGAAGCCTACGATTGTGTGGGACGTGAAGAAATGCGTACGAGCCGATGATCCGCCGGAGAAAGTCCGCCCAATCGTGCAACATTTGCTGATTACCCGTTTCCATCGATCGACTGTCGTCTACACCGATGGCTCTAAGGATGAAGATACGGTAGGGGCCGCATTCTTCAACGGAGGAATTGCTGGTACCTACAGTCTCCCAAAAGCATGCAGCGTCTTCTCGGCGGAGGCATACGCCATAAAGATGGCTGTCACGATCCCGAACCAGAATAACGAGTTGGTTGTTCTATCGGATTCTGCTAGCTGCCTACTGGCATTGGAGGCGGGAAAATCTCGGCACCCATGGATCCAAGAAGTGGAAGAAATAGCGCGGAACAAACCTATTCGATTCTGCTGGATTCCTGGGCACGCCGGAATCAGTGGCAATTCCGAAGCCGATCGACTAGCCAATGAAGCCAGGAGGGAACAGGCCATCGATATACCAATCCCAGGCGAAGATGCTCTGAGAGAAGTTAAACAACTGGTACGTCATCGGTGGGATAACCAGTGGTATGAGACTAGGGAGTCAAAGTTGAGGGAAGTTAAGGAAGATACCAGCAGGTGGACGGAACGCGGGAGCACGGCCGAACAGCGTGTCCTTACACGTTTAAGGATCGGACACACGCGTCTAACACACACATTTCTGTTAAAGAAGGAGCCGCCGCCCAATTGTGAATGTTGCGGCACGGTGATGGATGTCCGGCATTTAATTCTCGAGTGCCGGAAATTTGTTACCGAAAGGGAGAAAAATAACATTGGGACCAGCCTACGCGACGCCCTGGGAAACACAGAGGAGCAAATAACACAAACGCTGAACTTTCTAAGGGAAACAAGACTGTTTTCCAAACTGTAGCGAAAACAGAAAATGGAAGAAGCCGAAGAAGTAAACAAGAAAAAAGTGAAAGATGCCAAGCCGGATAAACAAACAGAAGAAGATGAAGAAAAACTGGAGAAAAGTAGCGATTAAAGTACGGAAGAATAAAAACTGAAGAAGAACAGTTCGGAAATAGCAGCCGTAGCCGTAGCAGTAGCCGAAGAAGAAAAAACGTAACGGAATCAGCGTAAGAAGAAAACCGAAGCGGATGGAAGAAAAATTAAAAGCAAAGGAAAATGAAGGAGTCACAACGGAAGAAGTAATGCAGTTGGAAGAAGGAGAATGAAAAATTGAAATAGAAGAAGTCAACGTGAATGAGAGAAACGCAACACAATCGAAGAAGAAAAAATGCGAAGTGGACAAAGTGGACGAAAAGAAGTCGAAGAAGAGAAACGGAAGAGCAGAAGCACAAGAAGTTGAAGACGTTGAGAAACAGAAGAAAAATAAATGGAAGAAGATAAGCAGAAGAAGAAAAGTGGAAGGAGTAAAAGAAGCGTAACGGAGTCAGCGGAAGAAGAAAACCGAAGCGGATGGAAAAAAATAAAATAAAATGAAAAGCAGAGGAAATTGAAGGAGGTGCAACGGAAGAAAAAATGCAGTGGAAAGAAGCAAAACCAAAAAGGGAAATAGAAGAAGGCAACGTGAATGAGAGAAACGAACACAATCGAAGAAGAAGAAAAGCGAAGCGGGTAAAGTGGACGAATGGAAGTCGAAGAAGAGAAACGGAAGAGCAGAAGCACAAGAAGTTGAAGACGTAGAGAAACAGCAGGGAAAAATTGGAAGAAGATAAGCAGAAGATGAAAAGTAAAAGGAGAAAAGGGAACGTAACGAAATCAACGGAAGAAGAAAACCGAAGCGGATGAAGGAAAATATTAAGAGCAGAGAAAATCGAAAGAGGCACAACGGAAGAAGCAAAGCAGTGGAAAGAAGCGAAATAAAAAAGAGAAATAGAAGAATACAACGTGAATGAGAGAAACGTAACACATTTGAAAATGAAGAAAAGCGAAGCGGACAAAGTGGACGAATAAAGGTCAAAGAAGAGAAACGGAAGCGCGGAAGCACAGAAAGTTGAAGACGCAGAGAAACAGATGGGAAAGAATGGAAGAAGATAAGCAGAAGAAGAAAAATGGAAGGAGAAAAAGAAGCATAACGGAATCAACGGAAGAAGGAAACCGAAGCGGATGGAAGAAAAAAGGAAATGCAGATGAAACTGAAGGGAGCCCAACGGAAGAAGCAATGTAGTGGAAAGAAGCCAAATAAAGAGTGAAATAGAAGAAGACAAAATGAATGAGAGAAACGTAACACAACTGAAGAAGAAGAAAAGCGAAGCAGAAGAAGAAAAGTGGAAGGAGAAAAATCAAAAACGAAGGAAAAATAACAGAGATAAGAAAAGCAGAACAATCGCAAGAAGCAGGACAAATTTGGAGCAAACCAGCGAAGGAACAGAAGGATAAGTAGATAAGTTGATGAATAAGGGTTGAGAAGGGCGGAATGAAGTGAAGTGGGAAACGAATTATTGGATTATTAATATTATATGTGAACATCAGAATTTCGTTAGACACGAATGCACCCTTCTGGTGTAAAGTGTCATTAATAAAAAAAATAAAAAAAAAAACAAAAAAAACAAAATCACAACAAATCAAGAGGAACATTTTGATAACTTATCTAATAGACGGTTTTATGGATACACATGATGTTGTAGGGTACAGACACGAAGGCACGTTGAGTAGAGTGAAAGTGACCATGCGACTTGCATGAGGAATCCAGAAAGAAACACACACAGAACCGAGAAGAGGAATAAACGTGACGGAGAACTTACGGTGCGATGGCAATGCATCAAGGACCATGCGTCAGCGAGGGAGACACATCAGTTGATGCTATTCGTTGCGTAACATGCATGTGCGGTGTTTGTTTCTAGTTTGTACGTGAAAATAGGTGGTTTCCTTCACGCACCGTAGAATCATTTTTAGGTACAAAACACATATCAAAAAAACACATTTTATTCTTATTCTAAACCAAAGTCAGGGTATGGTGCATTTTGTTTTCTTTTCTATCGTTTGTTGGTTGATGTGTCGGATGTTTGTTGTTGTGCTCGTGAAAGTCAACAGACAGCGACAGGTGATGTGAGTGAGTGGGGCGGGCGTGTGTGCTTTGTAGGGGGTACTTTGTGAATATGAAAACACAAAACACAACAAAAAGCAACGTGCGAGGAGGGGGTTTAACGGGGCGGGGGAATTTTGGGGCGAGGGGGGTGTTAGGGACCTGCGTGTCGGGCGGAGGAGCTCTCAGTTGTGATGTTGTTGCGGAGTAGCGGGGTGTGGTGTTTGTTGTTTGTTTGTGAGTGAGGTGGGTGGCCTTCCGCCGCATCGAGCATTTTTGTAGATGTTTTTCACATAGATGAGTCAAATCACAAATCATGAAAAAATGTGGACGAATGATGTCGGGCAGAACCGGAGAAACGTAGGACTATTGGAGTTGTTGACTCAGGCAGCGGACATGCCGCCATGTTTTCGAAGCCCACATCTCAAGTATCACAAATGTCAAAAATGTTTGTTTTGATCGTTTTAATACCATCGAGTGTTCTAAACGATTTAAACTAATTTAATGCTTAAAAGTTTAAAAGACAGCAACTGTGACCGAAAATAAATCCCAGAATCTGGAAGGAATATGTTAAAATCAGCAGGTTACACGCATTGTTTTATTTGTGCACAATCGAATACATCATAATTTTTACAGATCCTGGATTCCTGAGAACATCCGCATGAAAATAATGAGCTGTAATATTCACTGCATATACTTACGGTACATCAACACCAATACCCTAGAAGCACATTTGTTGCAAATTAATCAAAGTAACTGTAATGTACCTCATTTAAGTCACAATCAAGTTACTACAACCAATTATGACAGGGATGTGTTGCTTGGGTAGTAGAATATTGTGACCAAAACATGGGAAACTCGGAAAATCAACTTTAAAACTGTCGGTAGTGTTTGGACAAAGCTAAAAACTAGAAAAAAATATTTCAACCGATTACTTGGATCCAGTGTTAGGAAATCTATCCATGATACTGCTGAACCATCATGTGTCAGGCTACTGATAGTTCACGAACATATTTTTCAAATGATACAAAGGATCAACTACCTATGCCGAATAAGAGTATTCAGTTGTGTAACACCGAATGAATGATGCCCCCGTTTAGCCAACAAAACCAATAACTTAAATGATCATTACTTTGGAAATATCCAATCGATTTACAATATTTTAGCAGCCTTGGATTCAAGAACTCAACCACTTTCTCAAAATTGTCTCATATGACCGATGGTCAACATCCGCCTCCGGGAAAACCGGATTTTCGGAACCTTGTTCTGAAAATGGTATAAATATTTATCGGATTTTAATAGAAAATCTAAAATAATGATACTAAAAGTCGTGGAATGAATACACAGGAATGTGTGTGATTGCCATATGACAATACGGAGACTTGATCCTGGAACGGCCATCCGGTCACTTGGCTTTTGATTGGCTTTTTCAGAGAAGGTTCATTTGGGGTCACGGATGGCTAGAAAATGATTTGGATTGAACAGTAGCAATATAGGTGCCGAAATTCTTGGAATCGTTCCAGAAGAAAGTTATAGAAGAGTACACACTGAAAAACATTTTTTTGTTACTTGTATATTCAACTTCCAAAATATAACCCCGACAATGTGAATGCAAAGATTTCATAAAAGAAAACCATTATAATTTTTTATTTTTTACAAAACAGTTGCTGCCAAAAATAATGTCTATGAAACTAAAAAAAATGCTGCGGTTTTAGTTGATCTTTGGAAATTGAAGAGATTTTTTTTTATTTCTAATATTTCAATTGTCAATTTAACCAGTTTATGTTTTATACCGAAATAATTTGAATGACTTTGGTTTTGTTTAATTTTAATTCAATAATAAATGAATTAATAAACATTCCAGCTGCAGATAAGTTATGGGCTTGAGCAATGAATATGGCAATAACGACTGAAATCCCTTTTATTTTGAATGAAAAAGCATTGATTTAAAAATCTTTGGTTTTGTAGAGTCGTACCTATCACACCCCTTAAGACTTTATTCCGTATATGCATTTCGTTCGCTAGGCAAGAAATGGACCTACGCCATTAATCATTCAATTTTCTTCCGTGCGATTTCAATATGTCTTTAATATTTCAACGGTTTACTGATTTTCTGTAAATAAAAATCGTCAGTGATATACACATTTCAAAATAAATTTTCAATTTCTTACCAAGGAAGCAATTCACGGATTGCTCAGAAAGTCTAAAACTAATCAAAAAATCGACTAGCGCGCCGTCAACTTCCTCGAACTCCTCAAATAATATTTCCTCTGGTGCGTCCATTTTGCTTTTCGAACAAAGCGTAGAAATTGAGGCTACAAAACTGGCACATCGGCAAATATTAAAAACATACGCAGTCACTGACAACTTAACAGTATTTGTTACGTAGTTGTTGTCCGGGATCGCTGGTTTGTTGACAAATTTTATCTGAATTCAACAGCTGTCAGTGGGGCTCTCAGCTCTTTACAAAGCAAGGCAAATAAGAAAGGGGTTCCAAGTAGCTGTGTTGACATAGATACTGGCTCACAAGCGCTGGTGAAACTGCGATTGTTATAACAAATCTGTCGTAGTTAAACTCAGCATCAAAAGAAATGTTAGATCTTTTGCCGTGTGTTGAGAAAAATCTATCAAAATCGAAAATAAAGCTTGAGGCATTTAATATCTGGACGCAACAAAACGGATCTATCTCGGAAATAAAAAATATGAGTACTTAAAATAAAGGTCACTTATTGCTAACTTGAGTGGCCATTTAGTTACACCATCTCTTCATCTCTGTTGCATTCTGAGTCACATTTCCAATCTTCTTCAATTTCTGTGTGACATCTGCCCAATTTCTGCAATTTCTCAATGGGGCGGAATCGAGGGCAGTTTAATACGATTTTCGGAACAATTAACAATTAATTAGACATCTTTAATTAAACTGTTTGTTATTGTTCTTAAACACATAGAATGACAGCGAATGCATGAGCGCACATAAATGTTAAGAGGGTGAACACACTAGTATACATAAGTAAGGGGGGGAAAGATTCTTACACTCTCGCTATTGGGGGAGGGAGTTGGGGGGGGGGGGGCGGGGGGGGGGGTTGTGGCGGGGGGGGGGGGGGGGAGGCCCCAAGTAACACCACAAGTTCTATAGAACAAAAAATAATTCTTATCAGACTCACTAAAATGTTTTTTTATTATGTTAACAAACTTTTATTTTGACTACTATGTTATCAAAATAGCGCAGAAGGTGGAGCTTCTGCAACGTATTTATGCTTCACAACATGCTAGATGTGACTTCTCCTACACTAAATAATGTGTCACAATATGTATCAGCAAACATAAATCTAACAAACAATTGTCAATAATAAGTCTCCAAGATGCCATGTTGATGATTCAAACCTATTTGAATTACTTCTTCCTTACAAAGTGTTTTGAGCTCACACAAATTTGAAAAAACAATTGTGTTTATATCGTTAGGAAGTAAAACAAAACAATAGGAAGTAAACTTATTGAGGAAAAATCTGCACGAAAAAATTTGCAAGTTCTCGCTATCAAATTTATGATTAAATCAAACCTTATTTAAGTTTATGTTTGAAGTTATATGCAAAAATATTTGATGCGCTTTGAAATTTTTGGTAAAATTAGTAATTTTACCTCGGAAAATACAGTGCGCCTTCATAAAAACAAATATTTCGATAAATTGTTATAAGAATTTTATTAAAACATACAACTTACTCCCATTTTATTTGGATCTTCTGTATACTTTAACAATGTTTTCGTTTTTATCATTAAAAGTTTAAGGATTCATATGTATCCAAAATGGCTAGAAGGAATAATATATTAAAATATTGTTTTTCACCTTCAGTGCCAAATGGTTTCAATATGGAAGAAAAAATAACATTGCATGCTAAAAACTTCGGGACACCTTATGAAAACAAAAGATATGAACGATTGTCGAGATATTCATGGTAAAGGCTTAAAGCCAATTGTAATGACTTTTAAAGTTGATTTCTATCGAACCACAAGACTCCTACGATATCCAACTACATCATATAGTACTATTTATGCGAATTATACGACACAGATTTTTCATTAAGTCTGGTCCGTGATCATCTCTCCAAATGTACCTGGAACTGAACTAAATTACCAATGTTGACTACCATGGACTAAACATATTTCACGCATGTTATTAAAAGAATCTGATTAAATTAAAAAAAGACTATTTTGAATTGAAAAATACATTTAGATGGGCAATTTTAAATAGTATAGTTATAGTACAATGAATATCACAAACAAATCGTTGTCCAAAATGTACGGAGTTAGGCGACACTTGAATAAAAGGGCACCTTGCGGATCTTTTTGCAAATTGCAAGTCCTAAGTTGATCAAATTGTCGGAAAAAATCAGAGCTTCAAATTTCAAATTTGAAGCTTAGTCTGATTTGTCTATTACCGAGCATGTCGATAACTAATTAGAAGCTGCAATATCAAACAATAGCATTTTTTACTAAGAACAAAAGATTTCTAAGGACAGAAAATATGTCTCGGCAGAAAATTGAACAATACGGCAAATACGCCATGACAAACGAACACACACCATTAGATTTTTATATACTACTAGTTGAAGCCGGTGCGAGTGTTGCTACGCTAAACTAAATGAATGAAAATTTAATAGAACTGGCACGTTGTTGGTTGTTTACCGGAATGAGTTTTTTTTTACTAAGAAGGGGCTCAAACTTCTATCAGAACATGCTTCTTACCCGAGAAATACATATTTTGTGTTTTAGTTACCTGGATAATTGTCATGTTTGGTTGAAAACCCCCACATGCCAAATGTGGTTTCATTTGTTTGAATAGTTCTCGAGTTATGCAAAAATTTGTGTTTCATTTGTATGAACCCCCCCCCCCTCTTCAAGGGGGAGGGGTCTTGAACTACCATAGACACATTTCATGCCTCCAAAAACCTCCACAAGCAAATTTGGTTTCATTTACCTGATTTGTTCTCGAGCTATGCAATAAAAATTGTTTCATTTGTATGGCAGCCCCCCTTCCAAGGGCGGAGAGGTCTCAAACTACCATAGAAACATTTCTTGCCTTCAAAAACCTCCATCTGCCGAATTTGGTTCCATTTGCTTAATTAGTTCTAGAGTTATGCAGAAATTTGTGTTTCATTTGTATGGGAGCCTCCCCTTTCAGAAAGGGGAGGGGCCTCAAGTCACCTTAAAATTTATTCACTGGTTCCCAACCTTTTCAGCTCCACGGCCCCTTTTGTGAACAATTGGATGTCTCGCGGCCCCCTGGAAAGTACCGTGAATAAATTTCGTTGAGATAAATAAAAACAATTGATTTGATCTGTTACTGTTAGATATTCGTTTTATTTCAAAATAACATGTCAATAACAGGAAACAACTGATTCAGTGCGATTGTTGCACCTGCTTTTGAGCAACTAGTTTCGTAATACGGGGCTGTGTTTGCGACAATGCCAATCTCATATCATCCTCAACGTTCAATCTGTTTCTGGTCTTGGTCTTTATTTGGAGAAGAGTTGAAAATCCGCTCTCGCAGAGGTACGTAGAAGCAAACGGGACAAGGATCTTCAATGCCAGCAAAGCAACTTTGGGATACGACTCGTACATGATACACCAGAACTGGTTCAAATCTTTTTCACGGAACAAATCACGAGATGAGGAATCATTTCTCAGGTCCAAATATTCGTCCTGTATTTCGTCAGGAAGACTAGCCACATCCAGCGAAGAAGAAAACGGATTCCGGACTAAAGCAGCATCTTCTTGCGTTAGCTCAGGGAAGTAGCGCTCAAATTGTTCATCCAGCGAGTCAAGATGAGAAATAATTTCTGATTTCAAAACCGAATCCAGCTCGTTCGCTCCTTTGTCAGTCGTACTGCTGAGCCTATCGAACATGGCAACATTTCCAGAACTAACCTTTCGGCGCCAGTTTTTCAGCTTTGCCACGAATGCTTGAAGGTTGTCTTGAAAGTGAATTAGATTGGTTTGCTTTCCCTGTAGCTTCAAGTTCAGTGAATTCAGATGTTCAAAAATATCTGCTAGGTAAGCAAGGCGCATGTGCCAACCATCGTCACTGAAATTAGCAAGCAAGTCGTTTTTCCCTTGATTTTCCAAAAACATTTTGATCTCGTCCTTCAATTCAAAAACTCGGTTGAGAACATTCCCTTTCGACAACCAGCGCACGGCAGTGTAGAAAAGAAGAACCTCATGATCTGCATTCATTTCTTTGCAGAGTTCTTTGAATAAACGAGTGTTTAGAGCCCCAGATTTAACATAGTTCACAATTTTGATGACCGAATCAAGTACCTTTAACAATGGTTCCGGCAGGGTCTTGCTGGCAAGGGCATATCGATGAATCATGCAATGAATACCTTTGGCGTGTGGAGCAAGGTCTTTGACCTTTTTCTGAAATCCTGATTTCTTACCAAGCATTGCTGGAGCGCCATCGGTGCAAACTCCACCGACTTTTTCCCACTGTAAGCCACCCGATTCAAAAAATGTCTTGATTTTAGCCATAATATCATCACTTTTGGTAGTAGTTTCCAAATCGCTACAGAAAAGAAACTCTTCCTTCAAATCGCCAGAGTTAACGTACTTCACAAATACCATAAGTTGCGCACATGAGCTGACATCCGTAGATTCGTCCAGTTGAATTGCAAACAAAGGGGATTGCTTGATTTCTTCCAAAATTTGCACTTTAACATCTTCGGACATATCGGCGATTCGTCTTTGAACGGTGTTGTCCGACAGTGAGACTTGCCGCATTTTGGCCGCACTTGCTTCCCCAAGAACTAAACTCACCATTTTCAGCATGCTGGGCTTGATGAGAGTTTCTCCGATTGTGTGTGGTTTTTTGTTTTTCGCAATTTCCAATGCTGCCTCATATGATGCCTGCACAACTGCAGTACTTTGTTGTTGGATGCTACCTGTAGCATCCAATCGCTGCCGTTTGAGGCCAGCTTCATGGCGTCGAAAAAATGCCACATCCTTGGTGTTATGCTCGGAATGTTTCGTGTCCAAATGTCGCTTCAGTTTTGACGGTTTCATAGCTTCAACACTCAACACAACGTTACACAATACACACTGTGGTTTATCGACTCCATTAACCGTTAGTATCGTAAATCCGTACTTAATGTATTCTTCGGAATACTTTCTTTTCTTCTCCATGTCTGCGACTACCTGCGATAAATCGTTAATTTTTAGTTCTTTTACGTTCCATGTTTATTTTTATTTTCAAGGCTAAATTACCGATTCAAATTTGCAGTATTTGCAGAAATAATCACTCGTTGTAATCCTCCGACGAAAACAAGAAACAAGATCTGAGCAGCAACAATTTTAGTTCCGAAAATTTTAAATCGTGCAGTCAATTGATGTGACTCGACCCATGAATGGCTACACTTCGTTGTACAGAGGGACAGAGCAAGAGATGCTCATTCATTGCTGCCACTTTTTGACGTTTGATCGTCTTTCTCAATCTAGCACACATGAATTAGTGATGGTTTGTTTTCCGTCTGCCACTAATCTGTTTCCCTCTTGCTCTCAGTTCTT
The DNA here is from genome assembly GCA_024533555.2 of Aedes koreicus. NCBI lineage: Eukaryota > Metazoa > Arthropoda > Insecta > Diptera > Culicidae > Aedes > Aedes koreicus. The sequence goes on from JAHHFK020003718.1 coordinate 212,926, forward strand.
CGTTTAAGATCGTGCAGTAGTGTGCTCCGATTGAAGGCCAAAATACTCAATTGACTTGCTTGTTGTGTTGGGAGTGTTGCTCTCGCGGCAGAGAGCCGACGCATAAAACAGAAAACTATTTGTCTCTTTTTCTCCCTGTTCGAGAGTTGCAGACGTTGCAGTCGGAAAACAAGTGCTGTCAGACAGTACACGGAGACAAAAAGATAACCATTCTTGTTTAACTTTTTACACTTTCAACTAAAATGGGACTTGTCAAACTTTTCAAAAAGGCGTATTACTAAACTAGCGGAAAAAGATTAAATTTTTGTTTAAAAAACCAAGACCTTCGCGGCCCCCCTGAGAGGGCTTCGCGGCCCCCCCTGTCGGCCGCGGACCACCGGTTGGGAAACCCTTTTTAGTTACGAATTGCCGATTCCAGAGTAATGTTATCAGGGATAAATAATACAGATCGCATGATGAATAATTCGGAAAGAACAGTCGAAACCGAGCAAAGACATGGAAAAATAAATGAACCAACCAACGAAAACGGAACACCCATACTTGTTGAAGCATTTTCATGCTCAGGAAGTTCCTTTCCAGCAGCTCCCAGCAAGGTGGGTATTTTTTCGACTTTATTATTCATTACTGTTTACAACAATTTAGAAATATTTATATATTACTATTAGTAGTAAACGATACACGAGTTTATTTCTACTTAACTACGATAAATATGACAAAAATGCCATTTTTTTCATTATAGGATAAACCACAAATGTGGAATATAATAACGTCCGTAGACGGACGTCAGTACCTTCAAATTGCTGATGGATCCTACGTGGAGATTGCAATGCAGCCATGCGTTACAGCAACAGAAACTTCAGGTAATGCTGAAATAGTGCAACCAGCTGTTACATGCGATTTTCTTCAGTCGACTAATCCGGTTGAAATGTCAAATCCCACAATAAGTGGTTCTTGTTTGACAGTGACAGATGCACCGACAAATTCGATGATAAATGCATCTGAAATTGAACTGATGGATCCGGAAATTTATCCAGCCGACGTAAAAGAGGCCATAAATACGGTACACAATGATGGAAGTGAAGTTGAAAAAGTGCACGATTCGGAAATAAGCGAAAAATTGAGTGAAATCATTATTCGACTTGAAAGGATCGAACCAGTACTTGAGAAAGTTGTATTTTTTATGGCTGATGTTGATCGATACATGAAAACGACAACTAAACCATCAAATATCGTTAACAGTACTGAGAAAAAGAAATTTCAAGAAGACTATTCTGAGTTTGAATGCCTTTTTCCAATTAACACCGAAGAACAACTGCTTGCGTTTGAGAGTAGTTTGAATAATCAAACCATGAACAACAAACTATTCAACTATTTTGAATCGGTATATAATTTAAATGGAAAACGAGACAGTAGTCCGTTTTTTAAATCTTTGTTACGGAAAATTCTCGTGGCCACTACGATCCGAACGTATTCGTGGAAAGGTCAGTCGCGAAACAATAAAGGAACCCCAAAAACATACAATAAATCGTTCAAAGACACCTTTCCATTGTTTGTAAAGTTTATTCATCGAGTAGTTCGAGCTGCTGATTATGAATTTACGGAGGAACACAACGATGATGCATTCAGTGTCTACTTGCGGAACAAAAATACGGAGATTCAACGGCACGAGAGAGGAGGATATGAGCAACGGGTTGCGCGTGTGCGCCGCACAACAACACCCAAATCAGCTGAAACTGTTGCTGGAGATATTGTGGATTTAGATGGTTCAGAATCTGTGTGTGCAAACTCTCTTGATGATAATGACAGCAGCAGCTAGAAGATACTGAGAAAATGAAAACAATTTATCAAACGAAATGTTCCAACAATACGTTTAAGGGCAATGTGAGTTTTGCTTACCTTTTTTTCGTTAAATGAACTACTTTTTAATCTATTTTGCACTTTTTAAAATAATAACACAGTTATTTGTTTTTAAACTGAAAGGAAGGAACTCGCATATATGATATATATATATATATTACAAATAAAACACAGAATCCTTGTTATTTTTGCTGATTTCTACCATTTAATTATTGTTATTGAAAATGAAAACAACTCACGTATAACATTCGAAAAAGGCAGATCCACTCTCAACAACGACTTTCTCTTCTGTAAACAACGCAACTGTAGATACATTTTCTATTTAATAAATTGTTGAATGTACAAACTAACAAGGTCATCTGTCGACCTAAGTTGCAAACAGGACCGCACATTACTTTTGCTATGCAGTGGGAGGTGGTACTAGAAAGTGGATTAGGAGAAGCGATCATTAAGTATACGCTGTTTTCTAAAGTAACACAAGAGCTTTTTCTTACACTCTCGTTTCATTCTACTCAATGACTGAGTAAAATTGTGTTTATTTCCCTTTTTCTCTCACGGAAATATTACTCATTTTCAAAAAGTAAAAAGTGGATCAACTCTAAATTGAATTGATCCACATTTTACGAAAATTGAGTAACTTTTTTGTGAGAAAATAATGGACAGTAATACAAGTGAAAGAGAGGGTGTTTTGAGCGGGTACCTTAAAAAATCACTTTATGCATACTTGCAGGTTACTTTAGAGTATGAATTAATGGAATAAACACTGATTTTGGTAACCTGTTGTTTTGACAATCAATCTTCACCATTTTACATCTAACGTGGTTCAATTCATAGTATTGTGGGGTTTTAAAATTTAAATTAGATCCGTATATATATAGTGATGACGAAACTATTGGCTTAGTAAAAAAATCCATCAGGTCTAGCACTGGATAACCGTAGAGGTAAATATTATTTTTAGTTGCATTGTGAATTATGTGTTTCACTAATAATAAGTCACATGAGCATGTCAGAATCCACCGATCAGTATCAGATCCTGTGTCTAAGCAGAAGTTATTAAAATTTACGAACGAATAAACATCGTATTCATTGTTTTCCACAAAAGTACGAAATTGAGTGTTTTCGAACGTAGTGCATCTTTTCTTTAGAATCGGTTTATCAGGATTAAATTTATTTTGATGTAAAGTGTTTGACTGCATTTCTGTAATTCGTCGTGCGACTTGAGGTAGTGGTAGATTCCCGCTTCGAATAAGTTTTTTCAATAAAAATAACTTCGACTCAAAAGGATATGCATCAAATGAATCAAGAGCACCGAATCTCTCTACATCATCAATCAAATGCACTAAACTGTGCATATTGCTTGAGAATAACTGAAGTCCATACAAAACTTTAACTCCCTTGAGAAAATCGTTGATTAAATTTCTTGCAACGACATAGTTATCCGAAGGTTGATCATGCCTCGAACAAATCTGAATAGCACAGTAGAAATTCAAGAAATGTTCAATGATCTCTTCTGACTCAAAGAAGCTCTTTAGTATAACGGGACTAATATATAGTAGGAAAGTTCTAAATTCAGTTCCCTTCCATCGCGCTAAATGATCAAGGCTTCGAGCTGGACGTTTCATTTCCCGAGGCAGTTTACACCCTTCTAAGAAACTTGAAACTTTTTCAATTTGTCCCGATGACCATTTTGCGTTGATGTTGTTTAGGGTTCCGCCTTTCCATCCGTTGAGAAAACGTTTGGTGATTCCCAAATCAATGAGATGCAATGCATCTCCAATTGGAAAATCTTTGATCATATCTAGGCCATAAACTTTTTCCAATAAACTCTCACTTTTGTGATGCCCTTCATATACACGGGACCTAAATCCTGCATCCGTTCTTAAAGGAGCATTAATTTGAGGAAAAATCATTGTTTTAAATTCATGGGAATATTCGCCTTCCGTTGTGCATTTCAAACAAGAACTGTATCCGTTATGGCCGATAACACCTGAAATTTTTCGAAACTGCTTATTAAATAATTTATCGATCTTTTAGACATAAACTAAATTTACCTCGCAGCATTGACCTCGCAGGAGTATCACAAATAAAACACCGAAGTTGAAATTTTAGATGTGTTCCATTAATGATGATTCCGTTCTGTAGAACTTCATTTAGTTCGTTAACGAATGGTTCAAGGAATGAATTTACATCTTTTGGTTTATCTGAAATAAAACATGTTGTTTTTCAAGGATGTATGAAGTTTTTTAGGATATATTTACTGTTCCCACAAAATATACCAACGACTTGAGGTGGATATTGTGTTCTTAGTTCATGAACATTCACGAGAATGGGCCAAAAGGCTGAAGAGGAACTTTTGAAGGTTGGTAACCCATCGATGTTCACATTTAGCGATAGTTCTGGTAGAATTTCACTGTTGACAATTGTTGACAACGCCTTTGTTAATATTTTGGTCAAGCCGTAGTGCCAATATTGTCCACCAAGGCGGTCGTCCGAAACAATTCCAGTAGTTCGTGGCGTTTGAACCAGAGTTCTTGCATCTTTTGGCAAATTGTTGTGAGGTATGTGATCCCTCAGTATGTGCATAAGTGCATTGATGGCTGTGTGTTTTACTTGATGAACTATCGCCCAATTTCTCAGGTCGTCACATAGTTCTTGTGGATCAGTTGTTGAAAAGTTGTCTTCTGGTTCTTCGTCACTTCCATTTTCCTCATTATGTGTTACTAGCTGGATACTTGGACCAATTTCCGGATTCATATGTTCGACGGGAGTTTCATGAGTTGACGCATTTTTTAAAATAATGTTACCACCAACGGAAGAATCTTCAACGTATGATTTTTTTTCTAGTTTTTGTTTGGTTTTTAGCAGTTCACTCTTTTTCTTGTAAAAATTTCCGTTCCTTTTTATTTTCTTCCACAATTCTTTTCTGTTTACCACAGATTCGTTTCTAGACGACATTTTGATAATTGAATTTATGCTCTATGAATGTTCCTGTATGTTTTGTTTTAAACTATATTTTAGATATTAACTTCTTTCAAACATTTTTCATGCACCGTGGACTAGTATTTTACAACTCAATTGAAACTTCAATAAAGCATATCATCTTTTTATATATAATGATCTTGAATGGTTAATATAAGTGCTCTGAAACAAAACATGTTGACAACTTCATCGCATGATTTACCAATTTATCTAACAGAAGTTAAGTACCGAACAAGTGTAACAAATGATGATCTCAAACACAAACAAAACAAGGGATGTCTGCAAGAAGCTATTATATATTACTGTAGAACAAGGCAACTTAGAACTGTTCTGAATATAGTTGGAAGTTTTTGCAAATCACAAATAAAAGCTCTGTGTGACTGAACTAGTTAGAATGAACTTTTATGTTGCTTTCGTGTGACAAATATAAAATTTAATTATTTCAAATCATGTTTTCGGTGCTACTTGGGACGAAACACCGACTAACAGGATATTGGCTTTCGATCTTTGGGTAGCTTCACCAGGGTCCATGTGTTGTTACGGTTCAAAGCGTCGTTTTCTTCACGAATGGCTGCTTCCGACTTCGGCCAATCCACCCGTCTTTGTATCTCCTTTACAGAACTAGGCAAGTTTTCCACAAAACTGTCTGCATTGAATGTGTAACCAGTAATATCCAAATCATAATCACGATGCCAGGACGGTGCGCTGCGATTCCGTTGTGAATGTCGTTCATTGGACCTCGCTTCTTGTTCTTCAGTAGCATTTGAATCACGGAGCATCTAATCGGCACAACTTGCTTAACCCACGTATTTTTTTCTTTAGAGAACACTCATATAATTTCCAACAATGTTGACTTCGACGGGAATTTTATCCAACAATGTAACGCTTAATGATTTCTGGAAAAAAATGGTCCAAATTTAGCATAAGGCTATTGTAGTATATAGAGAATCACGGAGCAAGTAAAGGTAAACGAAGAAAATCGGGAGATGTGTGGACGGCACTGCGAAAATCTAAGAGCTGACAGCTTTCTGCAAATAACGTATCTCTTTTTGTATTTTATTTGTTTTGTAATCTGTCTGTCTGGCTGACCCTTATAGTCTCGGAAACACCCGAAAAGACGAACTGAACACTTTATGTGCCCGATGATATCCGGCGCAAATTCTTCGTACACGTATACTTTAAGTAATGGTTGACCAAACTGTGCAAATTTTGGCTGCAAAAGTTTGCCGGTTCTGAGATATTGTTGTTGAGAAAACGTATTTTTTTTTACTTAGAACCGCTTTAAAACTCAAATAAAGCCATTTAGACAGTTGACGATTTCGGCAAAGTTGTGCGTTTTGATAATATTGATAACTTTGTTGAACATATTAAATCGATCAGGTAAGGTTTTAAGCACGAAACAGACAGTTGAAGATTTCGGCAAAGTTGTGCGTTTTGATAATATTGATAACATTGTTGAACATATTAAATCGATCAGGTAAGGTTTTAAGCACGAAAAGGTAAAAAAGCAAGCTTTACGTTAGTCTTCTTATATACTAAATCAATTCAAAAATGATGGATTCAAAATAAATCTGAACGCACGGTTTAATACACCACCGCGTCCCTGGTGATTGGAACAAAAAACGTTTGACAGACATTTGTTGATGTTTCATTGACAAAGAAATTGATGAACATATTTTATCGATTGATCGACGCATCTCGAAATTACGGATCATGGAACTTGAGAAAAGAAAATTAATTGTGCACAAACATCTAGAGAATCCATCGTGGTTTGCCTCAAAAATAGCAAAAGTGTTAAAATTCCGAAAGTCAACGGTGTGTCTTGTAATCAAAGGTTACAAGAATACTCTGAGTGTGGATAGAGCACAGCGCATCTATCATAAAAGTGGCACTAGGGACAAAGAGCTGAGGAGAAAGGTGTTGAGGTACGTGAAAGGCAACCCAGATGTCTCCATACGTGATTTGGCAAAGAAATACGAATCCAACTTTTCCACCGTGCGTAACATCCTTTCAAGAGAAGGATATAAGTATTTATGTGCCAGTAAACATCCGAATCGCTCCCTGAATCAAAATTAAGGGGCCAAAAAGCGAGCACGATTACTATACGAACGAGTTTTGACGAAATTTGATGGCTGTATTTTAATGGATGACGAAACATATGTCAAAATGGATTATAAACAAATCCTCGGACGAAAATTTTACCTCGCAAATGGTCGTGGGGATGTCCTTTTAGGTATAAATTTGTTTTTGCTGATAAATTTTCTCGGAAACTAATGATTTGGCAAGGAATTTACAGTTGTGGCCTTAGAACCAAGGTTTTCATCACATCTCACACAATGACGTCGAAGGTTTACATTAAAGTGTGTCTGAAAAAGCGGATTCTACCCTTCATTCGGCAACACAAGATCAACGTTATATTTTGGCTGGATCTAGCCAGCTGCCACCTATCTAAGGAGGTACTAGAATGGTATGCTGCAAACAATGTTAATTTCGTCGCCAAAGAGATTAATCCTCCGAATTGCCCTCAGTTCAGACTGATCGAAAAATATTGGGCAATTGTCAAGTGAAAACTTCAAAGATGCGGTAAAGAAGTGACCGGTACAGTGTCACCAGCGACTGTGCAGATCACGATGGCATCGATCACAAGTAAAGTGCGACAGTTCGTTCGAAACTGTGAAATGTAATGACTTGTTATATATCGTTTGAAAGCTGAATAAATACCCTTTTGTTTGACGTTTTGATCAACCGTGTATGTTGTTTAATTCTTGAGTTATGATCACTTGAATGCGTCCAGATTTACTTTGAATTGGGCTTCATACATCATAATTCTTTCGATATAGGTACTAACTATCATCAGCCAAGTTTCGTTAAATATATAGTTCTTAGACTTTGCTGAAGACACTTACCTTCTATTTCGTACCACACAAAATTAGTTCTTTTATATAAAGTATCACTTAAGTAAAACTTTTGATATGTATTTAAAAAAATGTGAAATAACATTTCTAGAAACATTTGCATAGACACCAAAGCGCTTAAATGTCAGGAAAAGTGTGAAAACACTTTTGTCCGTCTTTCTTCAGATTGGTCCCAGTGTGCGTCCGATTGAAACCTATTGGGCTACATCGATACATCACTTGCAATCAATCGGGCTTAAATTTCAGAGAAATAGCTCATGAAATTATGCCAAAAACCAAAAACCTCAAACCCGCCAAATTGCCCCTGAGCTACGACCAATCGAGAGATATTGGGCTCCGATGAAGCAGAAACTTTCTGGAAAGAAGCAAGGAATCAAAGACATCAAACACTTCCAGCAAATTTGGACAAAGACGGCTTCTACGATTTCTGAAGAGTTTGTACAAACCCTAATGGACGGAGTTAAGCGCAAAGTTATAAAATTTTATGCAAATAGCGAATAACTATGTTTTGTCTTCACGAATTGTTAAAACACATCCCATGAATCTGAAATAAACAACTACGACGGAAATATAATGCGAAATTTATGTTTTATTCGTGTTTTGAAGTGTTTGGATTATTGCGGATACAGACCTTATAAATACTAGACCTACTGTGATGTTCCTTTCAAGTCGAGCACTTGACACTGAAGAAGTCTGTAAGTCGCAGACGAAATAGGCCTATCTGTCAAAAGAGAAGCTTCCTATAGTGGAATTTAAAGGAATTTGCTCGCGTTTACTAGTGATAATTTTGAAAAAGTGCTTCAATATTTTATTTTTATTTTTGTTAAAGTGATCATATGAAGTGTTAATTTTAAATTCTCCTAGTTTCCCAAACACAATAGTTCTGCTAATACGCTCAAAAAGTTTTTTTTAAAATGGTGTTTTTAAAAAAAGTGAAAGTCATGAAATTATGCCAAATTTTGCTGTCGCCGCGGATCAATAAATTAGAATAGAATAGATTTCAGAAAAAGGATCGCTGTTAACCTCGAAATTGCAACCAAATTGAGAATGAGACATGAAAAGTAGGTCAACCATGTTCTTGCGTTGGTTGCATATTTAGCGCGAGAATGTTTATTTAGGCACGGTAAGATCCTCCTAAGCGTGTCTCATATACGCATTCAAATGCATAGTTTTGATATTTTGCTCTCTCTTCCCTTTAAGAAGCATATGCAGTAAGATTACAACGGTACAAATGCTTAGATAAGTTATTGGTACACCATTTCGGAACTGAGATAAGAAATAGTGAAAAAGCATAGAACATAACGAGAATTGTAGGTTCCGAATAGATATCACTCATAGGATGAGAAAATACATAGTTTTGCCCTTCCTAGGTCTAATTGAATGTGAAGAATCATTTTGAAAAATAAGTGAAAACTAAGGCATTCAAATGACAGGGTTAAAACACCATTCATTGGATGTAAATCGCTGTAGCGACATGTAGATTAAGAGTTTCGTTTGAAGAGAAAATCAATAAAATCAAGTTCACCTGATCAGTCTACGTTCAAGGAATTATCAAGTGAGTGAGTTTAATTTTTGAAACGAAATCCCATCAACGAGGGTAGTGGTTCTAGTAGGACAACGCCGGGAAATGGACAACGTCTTTGCTCCAGAAATAAGTATAAAAACAAAATTCCATTTTGCATTAAAGTACACAGAAAATTATATGTTCCTTTCGAACTGTGTAAAGCGAGAAATTCGGAAAACCAAAAAGGGGAGAAAGGCGAAAAGGAAATGTTATCGAAGTGGTAAAATAAATACATATACTGTACTACTGCAAACATTTGGTTTCATTTCTATAACTACACACCCTTTATAATCTGAAGAAAAATATCACAATGTAATTTTAAGCAGCGCTTGAAAAAAAAACTATGATCGTTAATCATTAAAGCACTGAAAACCCTCACGTGAAACAGATGCAGCTCGACAAAATTTCGAAAACAATTAAACTCAATTATCCACATACACAGGCAGAAATTTCCACATCACCAAAAACGTTTTTCCAAATTACACCTGGACCCAGCCAAGTGCGCTTAGGCACGATTCAACTTAATCTCTTCCATTTCACACTATCAGTTTTAATTGTCGTGAGTGCAGAGGACTCCGTCGCCGGTTGTGATGCACCATTTGCAGCACGTTGTTGCCGGGAAGGACAGGTGCAGGTGCGAATTGTGTGTTCCGATTCCAACCAGAGAAACAATGACAACGATGCCACACGGTGTAGTGGTTACCCCTTCTTCCCTTTGGTCGGCTTCAGTCAAGTAAGGGTCGGAAGTCAAAAGGACATACCACCCACGACCGACGGAACGGCACGGATTGAGACCGTCCTTCCCTGCGCTGATGTCGGCTGGGTGGTGCGGTGCGGTTCGTGAGGATTTCTCGTTTGCTGTTTTTGCTTCAGGTTATAAAGTGAGAAATGGGAATCTCGACTCTATTGTGAACCATTTTTCATTCAAGCTCTCCTGTCTCTTGTCCCTAACCGGAAGGACGTGACTCGCCTACGACGACTGCGGTGGTTTGCTGGAAACTATTATAAAAGCTTTTCAGTTATAGAGAAAAATGGATTTTTTATTTAAAATATGATGATTATTCCGGTTGACTGCTGGGAGAAAGTTGACTGGTCCCGAAGGGAAGTGCTGCAATATTTAATACTCAACGAGATATGTGGTAGAGGATTGGAAGAAAGTCGTGGGTTGAGTTCAAAATCCTCACCGTCCAGAATATTGAAGCTAGTTTTGGATGCTGACAAAGGTCAATCTTGTCTTGCCAAATGACTGAGCTTTATAGAGGTTAGTAGATGGCCCTCCCTGTCAATACTGAATATGATAGAACTCCAAGCATGGATGGTTGAGAATAGTCGTAAAGCTTCCCCTGCATTCCCCTGGATGATTGTTTATCAGAATTATGATTCGCTGCTTCAGTGTATGTTTCTCGCCTACTCGTCCAGCTGGGCGACTGTGCCTGCGTCTGACATGTCACTCGATGAAGGGGTTTCACTATGTGGGAGAAATTTTCATGTTTAATCAGTGCCATTTAGCAAAGTTTATCCCTCGAACGAACATAACAAGCACTACAGAAATGGCAACAGCTTCGGCAGCAAACAGCAATGCTGATGGATAATATCCAGGCACCGAAATGTGGACATATCATGCAATGGGTAAATTGGACAGGACAGTGGAGAGAAAACGACCACCCACCGATAGCATCCGACCAGCAGCAGCCAGCGGGAGGCGGAAGTTGCGAGCCGACTATTGCTGATATTGTGGTAGATTTATGCACACATTCCAACATACATATGTTGCTTTGTTCGGCTCAGCAAATGGGACTTTGCAGCTTAGAAGTTGTAGTTTGGTAGTAATTAAAATATGTACATTGGAACAGCGTATGGAAACTTATCCAATTAGCGATGGAGTTAGACAGCAAAGTGTGATTTATTTGCAGGAAAAGGACTTGCAGCCAACAGCTCTGGCGGTCGTCTGCTGCTCTAATGACTTTCCGCCAAAGTAGTGTCTTGGGAGTTTCCTTCCTTTAGAAGTGCTCTAGGAATTTCAGAAAGGTCACTATTAAACTTCAATACCCTGGTTAATTACACAGCGCATGATTCATCAGCGCTCCCTCTACTTTGGCAAACACTTCCCCGTATTGATTTCCATCGTTCAACCATCAACCATCAAACGACAGCCCCCGAAAAATAAAAGGTGATCTATTTCCTGCAATAACGCATCCCTTGTCACTTCTCTTTCCCGATAACCGTATTACGAAACGCGTGAGGATTAATTTCTGATCCAACCTTTCACCCTCCTGTCCCTTGATTGCTAGGAAAAGCGTGCCTTTCTTCATCCTTCCCCATCCAATATCCACCCCTACCAGTTAGCGTACTTCAAGTGTATTTGGTTTAATTTTCTTTTCATTTGCCTTTGCCATTTTCCATTACCCGTCTGGACGTCTTGAAGGAATGGGGGGGTTGGTGATTCCATGGTGCAATAATAAGGTTAACAACCGGCCCATGGCTCAGGCTGTCCCAACGGTAGGTCCCTAACGTATCTACGTATGCTTCCTCCGAAGGGGAGGCACGGGATAAACAAGAGTCCTGATCAGTTTTGACGAGGGTAGCTCTGAGGTTGTCACTGGGAAACATGGCTGCCATGGATATGGATTGTAACCGATAGGGAATATTTTTTGCCTGACTGGCCACCGGGGCCGGTACATAGGTTGCTGTGTTTGTTGTGTTTTGATCATGGGACTAGTTTGTTGCCGTTCGGGAAGGTGAATGTTAAACATGAATCATCGTTCAATGGCACGATTGCCTATGTTTTTATTGAGGTTGTTCTATGAATTGAAGAACTTGAATTTAGGGAAAGGTAGCTCATCAAATCTTCCGGCCCGCTTCTAAGTACCTTGCTATGAGGGATGAAATGTTAACCCACCGATTGCCTGTCGATCTGGAAAGTTCCCAACAAACATCGGTGTTGAATTAGAGCTTGTTCAAACGAATTTGGAGAAGCTATTCAGCTATTCTAGAAGAAACAGCTGAATAGCTTCTCCAAATTTGCTTGAACAAGCTCTAATTCAACACCGATGTTTGTTGGGTTTGGAAGACGTCTGCATTGTGTTATCTCAAATTAGTTATGCCCACACAGCTCGAAAAATTAATGTAAATTTCTGTTCAATAACATGCACACACACTAAGAAAATAACATCGATCTCGGTTCAATTTCCTACCCAACCGCATCGGTTACCAATAAGTTTTTTTTTATTCAAACCCGAATTACTATATGATATATTTGACAGATAAAAATGAAAGATGAACCGAACAGTACGGTAGAGCAGAGATATTCAAGAGTTCGGGACACAAAAACCGAAAAATAAACTTGGTAAACTGAACCGAGCATTCGCTGAATATTCTTAAACGTCAAACACTTCTCTTCGAGTCAATTCCGCGACGGCTATGTCTACCGAAAAACTCGGTTATTGCAACTAACTCGATAAGGTCTGAAAAATAGTCAGCCATTTTTTTCGTGTGTTGCGCGAATGTGTTTTTACGAAAATTCTCCGTACTATGTTTTTTTTTGTCAGGTGAAAAAGGAAAAAAAATGACCGAGAGACTACAACAGGAGGATGCACGTTTATTTGAAATCTTCAGCGGTGATCTATTTTTGGAACAACTTTATACTTGATTTGCATCAGCAAAACTGTGCTGTATTTCTTGTTGTTAAGACCGACAACACCTGACATCCTGTCAATCATTCAACATCAGAGATCAGAAGTTTTTTTTATCAGGGATCGCAGATTTTTCGCAAACTTCACAGAAAAAAAATATGAATATTAGCAACAGCGTATTCTAAAATATCGTACAAAAATATATCGTGTAGTCATATATCTCGCGTAAATTTTAGCGAATGGCCATGCACATAAATGGAACACTAAACAACGTTGAACTGTAAATGTTCTCGGAAATGTACATCATTTGTCACGCATTCTGCGAAGGCAAATTGTTTTTACAGGATCCTACTCGACGTATAGAAACGGCGAGTTTCCTTTGAAACAAATCAGACGCCATATTAGATCGTTGCTTGAGTGTTCGCGGTCGAGGGATTTCAAAAATATCTACGCTCCCAAACAACTAAACATTTGTGAACCTGTATACGACTAGCAGGCATAACAAATCCTTCTCTAAGATGATAATAAATAAGAATAAAGGGAGCTTCTCATCAGTATTAGAAAAAGCGGTAAGAGGATTTGCAAACATACGTACTTCAAAAGCTCAATTAAGTTACTCATACATATCGACATTATTATTAGATAAAAGATGAAAAGCTTTCTTTGCAAATGCTTTTATTACTTTTGCCTGTACTGATCCAGAACCTCCCTTTGTTTCTATTCATACGTTGGTTTAAATGAACTTTACATGTTCAACTGTTCCACAAGAGTATGCATTACATTACACGACGGTATTAAATTCAGCTACGACTGTAAAGTTACTGTGAAACGAAAGTGAATCATGTAGTAAAAGTTTCTCTCATAATTTTACATTATTTACCGCGTTCCCTTTATGTGCATTATTTTTGGCAACATTTTAAATGTTTAATTTTATCTGTGTTGTTACTATGGATTGGTTTTACCAAATATTTTTTTCTGTAAGTAGTGCGTCGTTAGTAGCTCTTTTGTTTGCCTGGAGGTTAAATAACATCTCGAAAATGCTATTTATTCCACAGAAATTCCACCAACTTAATAAAAGTTTAGCAAATAGACCAACTTCCCAGATTATTTACAATTTTTCGTAAATTATTGATGTATTTGTGATATTCTGCTATCATGAGAGATGTACCAACAGGGAGTTCAAATACCTTCTGGGAAGCTAAATTTTCTTCTAAAAATTTCGGTTATTTCCAGAAAGTTGTTTCTATTCCACGGATGATCAGCAAACTTTTTGGAAGTTCAACCATGTTTCCAGAAACGTGGAAACGGTTGCTTGTCAGTAAAATAAATGTTAAAAAAAAACACAGAAAATGTCTTAAAATCAACGAACACCTCGTCTCCCATATAATAACACTTTAATATTAAGAAATTACTTCTTACCTTTTTCTTTTATGACCAGTCGTAGACGTGTCTAAAACGTTTCGCAACTGGCACGCACCGTTTCTTGAGGCATATTGTCCCAAGTATTGATCAAAAAAATCCAAAGGATTGAGATCTGGCGGTGAGGCAGGCGACCCAAGCAACGCCAAACCGTCATAATCAGTTGCAGCAAGTTGATTGTTACCTTATTAAGTCACATTGAAGTTAATTCATCATTTTTGTAATAAGTGTGCTGCTAGGGCATTCTTATGATGACATGAAACGGGGCAACATTTTGGCGACACCACTCCTGTGTTGCTTCCGATTGATGAGAAGAGGCAGAACACAGTTGAAAACAGTCTGGAATCCCCTTCCGTCTGGAATCAATTTCGGCACAGGGAGCAACAAGTGATTCTTCAAAACATGTTCGATGTACACACTTAGAAAATTTTACAGTATTCGGTAATTTTTTACCGAACTTTCAACAGCTGAACGTTCGGTAATCCGATTTAACGGATTTCGGTAAAATTTGACAAGTTCCGGTAATTTTTTTACCGACATACTGTAAAATTTCACCGAAATCCGGTAAATTGGATTACCGAACGTTCAGATGTTGAAAGTTCGGTAAAAAATTACCGAATACTGTAAAATTTTCTAAGTGTGTACGATTAGTGTTGATTTCTACTACTGACTCGATGAAAAGTCGTGGAAGCTTGAAGTTTGTCTGAAATTCCACCCCATACCATTACTCTCGACACATTTTGAAACCGCTGGCCAGCCAACCTATCTTTGGGAACATCTGCAAGCTTCACTGCATATACTCTATCAGTCTGTTGATTGTGAGTATCTTGCAACACAAACCATTTTTCATCGGAAATGAGAATATCACAATAAGCTGCAGCAACTCCTGACTTCGAATCACTCTAACCTTCTTTTGATTTTCTTTTAATCCGTGAATTCGCTGTTTTTTAAACGTTTTGAGTTTCAAATCACAGGTGATGATATTCTGGATCAACGTATGGGAAATATTTAGATCCTTGGCCATCGCTTGCCCTGATTGTGTCGGATTTTGGAGAAATCGCACCCTTCCGCGTTTCATCATCATTTTGGTGTAAACCGTTTGTGACTTTGCTTGATTTTATACGTACCCGTCTCGTTTTATCTTATTTTTGGTGCGTAAGATATATGATCTCACGTGGTCTAAATTTATTCAAATATAAATCTATTATTGCGGTCATTTTACGAAGTTGTCCGCTGGTCGTCTTCTACTTGATCGATCCACCTTGCTCGTTGCGCACCTCTTCTTCTTATGCCTGTCGGTTCGGGTTTGGAGAATCATTTTAACTGTTTTGTTGCGTTCGGTCAATGCACTGGACAAAGGAAACGGATGAAATCACATTAAAGCTTTTCGACCAGTTTTTTAAGGAGGTGGATGAACTGAATGCCTCACCCATCATCTTCGACGCTGGAAACGTAACTTTGCGAGTGAAGATCAGAGCAGTATATTCGATGATAGATGGAAAGGCGGCAATTGTAGGCCATTGTAGGAAACCGAAACACTAAAGTATCCCAAGTAACATTGCCAAAACCATCCAGCTTTATTAAATTTTATTAAAGTTTTATGAAAGCCACTAGAAATCAATTCGGCTTTATTATGGCAGCAAGAGATGCCAATAGGTTTCAAATTTTAGTCAGGTTTATAAGAACCTACACAGCTTCTTTACAACGATCTTAAAACCTTGACTTCTAAAATTCCTTTTACTCCTATCAAAGGTTTTATTTTGACTTTATTAACTCATAAAATGCTGTTTTGAAATGCCGTTTTAGGACTCATTCGTATTATCTTATTATGGTCAGTTGAAAAAGCATTTTAAAACCATTTTGCCTCCAGTAAATGCATTAAACGGCTAACTGGCATTGAGGAAAGCTACCAAGCGACCAGATAGTTCTATAGTAGCCATTGCTAAGATAAATTGGCTTTTTTGGCAAAACTGTGATTTCTTGCAATCGCCATATTGAAATATATGACATAATTGAAATGTGAAAAAATAAATACACCAAAATTTAAATGTAATACAATTGAACTGTAGATCTGAGACAAACTTCGGTATTCGTTTAGATAACCTTATTGAATTCTATCAATTTTCAGGAGTTTCATGATTAATTTACGAATATATTTCTTTCAATTTTGTTTTTGTTGTTGTAAACTCGCATAATTTCCAAGGCGCATTAATTTTCAGCTCTTATCGTGCCAATATTCACCATAAAATTTAATGCGCATATGATTTGGAGCATGATACGCTATAAAAAAAAACTCAATTTCTTTTGTATATTTTGCTATCAATCATAATTTTCCGCAACAGTAGAACTTTTTTCTTAGCCATTATTTACTGTTGAATGAATCAGAACAAAACAACAAAAACCAACCACGATATCGCCGTAAAGTTTGACAGCTGTGGCCATTCAGCCCTATGCTGGTTTTGATGGCGGCCAATAGGTTTTATGATGGTTCTCAAGTGGTCATAACATCTTTCACTAGAACATTTTCAAAATCTTTATGGTCTTAGAAAGGTTTTATTAATTTGTTTTCACAACCGTCTATAGAGTGGGCCACTTTGTACACATTTCGGCTTTAAAGATGCATAGAGGAGGTGTTGGTGGACAAAACAGTTTTGAATGTAGTGTCATCAACAAACGAAATAGGAATACAACGAAAGTGTTACGGAGCCACTATGCTGAAAGATGATGAACGAATCGGACCATCCTTCATTCATTCAAGATTGAACTTGGTAGAAGACCTCACACGGAATTCTGCTAAGAAAGCTGTTCCTAGCCATCCAGCCATGTCCCACCCATAAGTTAAGAAGAAAGTACGCCGAATTGCAGATGAGCTTGAAGCACAAACTGAACGTTAATCGCCCCAAAGTTGGAGGCTGCGGAAGCTCCAATAATTGCAACAAGGCGAGGAGGCTACTTGCGCAACCTCAAAAGTTTGCTGAAATTCTTGGGGTTGACGTGGATTTGATAAGTAACATTCGGCTCATCAGCAGTCTGGCACTTTCATCTAAAAAGTTGGACAACAATAAAATCAGTTGTACACTGACATTGAGCTACAATACCGTTGTGAATTTCCGTTTGTACGGCAGCTCCCTGCATAAATATGAGCATCTACCGGAATTGATTGAACGTTTGGTAAATTTAATAAAAAAATAAGGTATGTGGAAGTATATAATGCTAATAAATGTTTTGATATTTCTAGCCATTTACGATGAACTTCGTCGACGAGTAGGCTGGAGAAACAAGTCAAAAGCGAAACAAGTTCACCCGATTGCACATTGCACGGAAAACTTCTGCGGAGGATAACCTTACTGATATGATGAGATAAGCTTTGACTTGGTCTGATCCCAAGAAGGGGTATCTATCGGTCAAATCAAGCGGCAAAAAACAATTCTGGAAGCATGACCCAGAGTTTGAAGCGCAGATGCTACAGTTCTGTGTATCTTACGAACAGGAACACGAAAACATTTCCCAATCTAGCGAAAACGATGACGAATATAGTGAAGATGAGCGACAACTTTGAGTGAAGATGAATTATCTGATGGTAATGGATAATATACTGTTTTGTGGTGGTCCGAAAGGGCCCACTTAACTTATTTTATTCCAAAGACATCTGAAAAACGTATGGATAAATGGGCCATATTCCGAAAATATGGGGAATTGGGGCAAAATAATCACAATATCTCCGTTACCCGACCCGTGCGGTGGCTGCAACTACCTTCATTCGATTTCTAGGAAAATTGTACATAAGAATAGGCCTATTTTGACTACCGCAGACCCCTCCAAGCATAGATTACTGGGCATTATTCGAAAATACGAGGGAATTGGGGTAAAATAAGCCCAATATCTCCGTCCACTGAATTTTGCGGCAAGTGGGACCCCTTCCATTCAATTTCCCAGAAATTTTCACATAAAAATGCTATTGTTCACTAACCTTGTGCCACTTGGAGCTGAATTATCGAATTCAATTTTTCGGCAATTCATTGGACTTCTCTGAATTTCCACCACACACTACCAAAATGTCATGTGAATTTCTATTCCCTGAGACCGACACATGCAAGCGTCCTTTAGCACATAAGAATGAGTTCAAAGAGATGAGGAAATAAATTCAATCAAATACATCTTTCGTCGATTTGCGTATTTTTCAGTTTTAGGAGACATAATTTTACACGAAATCTTCCTTTACGTTCCCCGACTTTTTACATACATGAATTAAGTCTCGTGTAAATTCATAATTTCTTAGTGTGTAGGCTTCTCTAAAATGTATCTGTATGAGCTATTTGCGAGTGCTAGTCTTGACCAGTCCATCAATAAACCGATTGTTCACTTTGAAGACTTCATTACTTTTCGTTTCCAAGCAATCGAAATTCGTAAAATCCACACTAGTCACACTTCCGGGAGCCTCCTCATTTTGAACTAGTCAGCGTTTCCCGGAAAATGCAGTGGCTGTAAAAAAAACTTTGAAAACTATCCGTTATTCAAGAATGAAACGAAAAGCAATTCGCTAGCACCGGGAGCAACTTGAGGTAATTATCAGCATCCGAGGCGAGCAACACCACTTTCTGTCCGGTGCCAGCATCACCCGCATCAAACATGGCCACTTTTCGGCTCATAAATATATCTCAGCAAGCCTCAATGCTTTTTCGGAACAACAAACACCGGAACAATATCTGCAACAACTAGAAAATAACAGACATTCGGTTCATGGGTCTGCATTCAAAATTTTGTTGGTTTGGGCGAGTGTTTGCGTTAGTAAACAACACGGTAGAGTTTTACTCATTAATTGGTATTATCAAGTAGCGTGTAGTGTTTTGGAACGGTATTTTTCTTGTTCCAAATGGCTGCAAGAATAGATCAAAAAATAAACCAATTTTAAAATTATGCAAAATAAATCCGGTATAAAACCAAATTTATAACACTAGTGCAGCAATGTTTTTGCGTTTGGTTTAAAAGAAATCCAAACAATGATTTGGATCGCCGTTGAAGATGCCCAAATAATTCGATCGTGTCTTGATTGAATTATTTTTGCGCTAATCCAGAGGTTTTTACAATTGCCATTTTATTTACTCAGTTTTTAAAATTTTACAAATAAAAGATGTATATTTTCACGTCATATTCATCAATCTGTATTTGTAAATTTAAAGAATGTTGCGTTCCGGCAAGTATCAAGAAATTCCCTATCAGGAACAACGTTTTGATTCTCGAACATGATATTCCGATGTTACATTATCTGCACATTCCAATTAGTAATGTTATGAATAGTTAGACTTCCGTAATTGCAACAGCAAAGTCGGTTTGCTTGACAGCGTTCAGTAATATTTGAGTAAAGCGATGTTCGGTTATAGTTGATTGGATTTATTTTTGTCAACCGAATTTTTCGGTAAATTTGACAGATTGTGAGAAAATAAAAAGAGAGAACTCGGTTGTTCCATTTAAAACCGACCAGACTACCGAGCGCTTAGCAGATAAAAACTCGGTTGAAATTTAACCGAGTTTGGTATTATTTTCTAGGTGTGCATAAATGGAGCATCATAAAACATACAAATTACGTATTGAATCGTGTACTGTTCTGAGAATTTTTTAAAATTGTTGACAAAATTGTATCCAAAAACCTGCCTCTGTCAGCAATATTTCGTGCTGTAACGCTTAGCGTTTTTCCCTGTAAATATAATTTTATTTTGTTAATACACTTCTGGTTAGAATCCCGTTTAATTGATAATTTATATTTTATTACGATTTAATTAAGGTAAGAATTAAAATATTTCATTAATGTAAATAAAATCAGATATTCACTGTGTCGAGGTTATAAATTTGCCATAATTAACTTTGCTATAAAAGCTCAATGTTGCATTAGGCTTTTTGACGTTTAATTACCTTTCCCTCTCTGGCGCATGAAGAGGAATGATGGTTTGTTTTCCTCCAAATGATTTTCCTTCTTACCTACTACACTCCTTTGATCTAAATGGCACTGTAGTGTGCGTGCGTTAAACGTCACTAAGCCTAATTGGGTTGTTTCATGCGACACATTCTTCTGAGGACGCCATGAAGTCCATCGCCATTCGAATAAAGGGTGTACCGGTTAAAATCCGCACGCACAAAATTCATTCTCAAAATTTGAGTTTTAATCCGATTATCACCATATTTTCAGAGAGTAAAAAGAAACAAATAAAATTAGTGTTGGCACCATTCATTTGATTTATTTCGCATCTATATCTGATTGCACGATCCTTGGCCGTAACCCCAGCCATAAGGTTCTGCATGACCTCAGAATTGACAGTTTTGTTTTTGCATATTAACCCATGCTTTCTTCATTTCTTCTACATTTTTCACCACTTTAGGTCGCTTTAGAAGGTGCTCCTTCATAATGGCCCAGTATTTTTCTATTGAGCGCAGTTCCGGAGTGTTTGGGGGGTTCAGATCTTTTGGCACAAAATCGACATCATTTGCCTCATACCACTCTAGCACGTCCTCCGTGTAGTGGCATGATGCCAAATCCGGCCAGAAGATCGTCGTTCAAACAGCTGAGTGTTCAGTAAGCAGTTCAGCAAAAGTATTTTTACTGAACGATCGTCAAACTAGTGATGAACTTTCAACTGTCAAAAATTACTGAACAACTCAGTAAGCAATACCGAAGTTAAGTAAAATTAACAGAAAAAACTGTTAAAATGGAAGCATCGTTAGCTACCAAAAAGTACTAAACTCATCATCAATTAAGGCCGAAGTTCGGTAAAATTTACAAAAATAAATGTTATATTAGGATTGCTGCAGAATTCTACACAGAAAAAAATCTTGTAGTAAAAATTACCATTTTACCTGACAATGCCTATCTTTAAAACTACCATGAAATTTCAGTCAAATTTACTACGTTTATGGTAAAACCATCAAAATCTGTGGTATATTTGACAGACCTCATATTGATATCAACCGTACCATGGTCGATCTTATCGCAGGCATGGTAAAATCAAACGCATTTATAGTCAGCTGAAAATGGTTGGTGTTTGCGCTTAATTTAACCCTCGAAATGGTAGTTTCGGTAATTTAATTTTTCTCTTCCTAGCATTCAGATGCATAGGGGGCTGATTCAGTATCAGAATGCATGATAAAAAAATGAAGCGCAGAATAATTGTCCGTATATTGTCTATTATATTATATGAAACTTTGTCGAAACATTGAGTTTCATAACCTTTTCAAATGGATTCTTCATCGAATCCCGGAACCAGTAACCTACAAAAAAAGGAAATTATGGAATTGATATTCATTTTGTTGGAGTGCTAAAAATGAGAACATTTTGAAAACATTTGAACTGTACTTACTGAAAAGCTCCTTTACTTTGACATCCGTAACCTCTAGTTTATAAGAATTCAAAATCTTATCTTAAATGGCTTTCACCGCATGAGCACGCAAAAATGGAGAGGTTTGACAGGTATGATATGTACTGATACGTTCAGTAAAGAACTCAAGTGATTTTTACATCCTGCGTCAGTATTTTTTATGGTTTTACTGAAAATTGGTAAAACATTTACTGAACAGCGAATGATCAATGACAGTTCATTAGTTTACAAACTACATCTGTAAAATAAATACAAATTTTCAGTAATATTTTCATATGAATTACAGAAAATTTGTAGTTCTTTGATAGATATCTATAAATTGAAGAAATTTTACAGAACATTCAGAAGAAACTTTATTTTACCGATCAAAACCGTAAAATTCTTTACCGAACATCAAAACTGGGATTTAGTGTGTACTGAACCCTCAGCTGTTTGAAAATCAGTAAAACTTTTACTGGCTTCAGTATAAAAAGCTTAGAGTGAACATATCAGGCCCTACGAAAGGGCTTACTTTAGATCGATTCAAGAAACATTTGGTTGATATTTGAAAAGCGTTTGCGCAAAGTTATCAAGGATAAGGGTGAGAGATTCGAATTGAATTAATATGGTTTATTTCTTTAACATGTATCTTTCAAATTAAAAATAAATGCTATGATTTGGTTGATTTGTTTTGCTGTAAACCCATTTTGTTTTAGTGATACCTATTTTGAGACACCCTGTATTTAAATCCTTCTTTTTCGAAAACGTTTTTCTTTTTTTTTGTGCAGTTAACTTAAGTAAGAATTGAATTTTCGCGTCAGCTAATCAATTTTATTGAATTTGGAAATAGAGTACATAAAAGGTAATTAATTCAATGCGTTAATGCCTTAACGAGGTATCAGATCTACCACCGAACCCTGGCCTGAATTAATTAAAACTAGGGAACATATTTGTTTTTGTAGCCAAAGGAACGTATATAAGTCCTAATTACATTTTATGCTTAGTGAAAAGTGACATTACTCGGATTGAGCCACCGAGGATGAGCTTGGAATAAGGAAAACATGTTTAGTATTCATTTATATGAGTCATCATTTTCTATTTGATGTTCTATAGTTTGAATTGGTTTTGACTAGGGTTCTAATGCATGGTCAGTATCGGAGTCATTGTTTGTTTTCTTTGCAATGAACCCGGTTTTGCTGATAAAGGGGCACTACTTTGAAGAGTGCTCTCACTCCTCAAAGGGTTTAAATAGCGGAAACTTTCTATAAAACTCGACTCAATGCCAACAAAACAAACAATGACAACTGTGACAACACCGAATATTTCATAATTTCTCAATAGTGATGAAGTAACTCGACATGCACTAAACAAGGGATACGGGATATACTACAATAGATCAAATTACTGGTCGCAGTGGTTTATGTCCCGAACAGAGGAAAAACAAGGTAGTTTGAAACATAGATTTCAACCAAACAACAACATAAGTAACAAAATATCAGACAGCCATCCAGGTATTTGAAGAAATGAACAAAAATATAAAAGAATAATTATTGTATTTTTTATTTTCCGATGGACACATTTGAGAATGGGAATAACTTATGCAAGGCAGCTACGAAAAAACAATAAAAACAAAAACTTAATAAAAAAAATTAAACTCTACAATTGAAGTCACACATTAGCAAACGAAAATATTTTAACAAAACTCACTCCGAACAACAACTATAATATTTCTATTAAATTTTCATTAATTTAGTTGCAAGCGTAGCAACGCTCGCGCCGGGTTCAGCTAGTAACCTAAAATATTTTTAGAAGCTGTTTTACAATTTTCTTTTTGTTTTTCGAAACGATCCATTGAACATCGCCCATGTAAAAATTTAATCAAACCGGATGCAGATTGAACAAATGCCTCAAAACACCCGCCATTGGTATCAGAGACAAGCTGCAACTCCCTGTGAAAACTGTTACAACACTCATTAGTGGTGCTATCGACGTTACTTCCTTGTTCTCCGTAGCCATATTGCATCACAGAACGAGAGGAAAATAAAGGTTCTGTTCTGCAAAGAAAAACTAATTTTCCACTTCGCTATCATCGCCGCCACTACCACCACCACCACCACAAACTGACTGGAACTGTTCATAACCCATCCCCCGGTCCTTCAACCCCAATTGCTCCCATTCCGCTTGTTTGCCCCGCGTCGGCAACTTGGCAAACAACAGCATTTCACTCAAATTAATTCATTTTCCCTTTTCTTTGCACAAAATACCCATACTCTCTATTTTCCGAGTTAGCCTCTCCTCCTCCGCTCGTCTCCAGGGGGTGGTGGTAATTGAGGAGGGTGGAATTTTAAATTTCAACAGCAAACCGGAAGAAGGAAAATGTGTCACCATATTTTGTCGAGCTGTCGTCGGTTGGTCGGTTGGTGCTGCCACAATGATCAATGGAACAGTGTTGCCAAATGCTTTGGGTGAAATTATTTAAATTCGAACCACTTCAAACAATGGATACTTTGGAAGTTATTCTCTGACAGTAACACTTCCCGAAGAACAACATAAAAATCCTTCTTAACTTTCCGCATTTATTTACATTGGATCGTCTTGGGTGGTGCAAACACATTGGACACTACCGACTTGGGGTGGGAGTAATTTGAAAGTTATGTAAAACAGCTTCACTTTTACCAATAAACATTAATTTGATTATTTTATGAGAGACTGGGGAAATTTACATTCCAATGGAAGAGGGGAAATGAGCGAGCCGTCGGAACCAGATATGATAAGTGAATACAGATTAGAACTCTAGCACTCGATTATTGAAGAAAACCTTCAAGTACAACTCGTCGGAAGGAAAATTGAAGACGTAGTAGACTTTTGCATAAGAAATTAGTTTCGACTCTTCAATTCAATTTCCATACTCTATAATTCTCCGAACCATCAGCGATTTCACTTGAGAGCGAACACTCAATCCTAGAATCCAAGAAAAATATTCTCAACAACGCACAATGACTCGTTAAATCAGAACGGAAATCGAATACTTGCCCTATGAGAGGCCTATCCTTTTGAAAATTGGACGGGATTTTTTACCTCCTCGGCTTGCCTCCATTGGACGGAAAGGCATCAAGTGGCTTCACGAACCAAATCCAATCCAGCGAAGCCTCGCACGTATCGTTTTTGTTGCAGTAGGCAGAAATTGAATGCGTTGCCGTGGCAAAAAAATATCCTGTGGTTGGAAGGATTTTTTTTTCATTCAGTGAAGCTCGGGTACTTCACATTCAACCGGTTGTTTGGCAATACGTGTCTGAAGAGGCCATTCGACGAAGCCGGCTGGGGATGACTGGTCCAACTAGCTGTTGCTGCTCTTGACATGCATATTTGGCAATAAATCGGATTCAAGTTCGTATGGTCTGGTTCGTATTACCGCATCGTTTCCACTGGTACGGGCATTGCAGATTTGAGCGATATTCGATCGTATTGAGTTGTAGAAGATGACTGAAGGTTTTGTTATATGAGCTTGGCAGGTTCCAATTAGTTTTGCACTGATTTAAAGCCTACTGAGTAAATGGATCAATCATTGGTTTCGAAAAATTGGGAAGTTTTGTTGTTTCTTAAACAGCGTAAGATGGGGAAGGTTTTTTAGCTTGCGCATTTTTGTTATCAAAGCGCTTTCCAGGGTTGGCCGGGTGTTTTTTTTTCTTTTTTGTTGGGGTGGGTGTATTTGGGGGGCTATTCTGGGGGCAGCACTCCAAGAGCCTTCTTTGTAACCCCCCCCCGTGGGAATTTTTTTTCCCCTCCACCCCCCCCCCCCCCGGTGTGGTTTGGGTGAGGTGTATTTTGGGGTTTGGTTTGTTTTTGGGGGGGGGAAGGGGGGTTACCCCACCCCCCCAAAGGTTTTAATAATAAAATATTTTTTTTTTTTTGACAGTAACGTTTGCATTAAAAAAAAATGGAAAAAAATTGCCAATTTTTCATGAGTTTACCTTCACCCGCACTGATGAAACTACCCATGCAGCATCAATCATAGTAACCCATGAGTCAGTAGACAAAATTTGACAGCTCTATCAGTCAAACTCTAACCGTGATGGCAAAAACAGTGAAACAACTCCGTTCAGAAGTGTGCGCGTTCAAAGAACGGCACCCCGCCACGTCGAAAACGGATATCGTGTGGCACTTTGTGGACGCCGGATACGCCCGTTCCGGCATCTACAACATCTTGGCAATATTAGACAACAATCAGAGCATCGAAAGAAAGCCCGATTCCGAACGGCCGACGACCCTGAGCGACAAGAAGCTCCAAAGGATGCTGAAGAGGAAGACCGAGGGAAAAGTGGCTACAACGCTGCGTGCGCTTGGCCGGGAGGTCGGTTCAACCGGCCAAACAGTGAAAAAGTACCTGCCGAACATGAACATACATGTCACGAAGCGGAAGTCGCGTCCACTGGTTTCGGAGCTGCAGGCAATGACGCAGCGGCAGCGGCTGAATAAGATGGTCAACTCGATTTCCCGGCGAATCGCGACGTGGCGATGGCGATGGACGACGAGACCTATCTCACCCTGGATGGCAACGACTGGCAGGGCACTTCGTATTTTACTTCCCTCACGAAGGAAGTGAGCTCCGAGGTGAAGTTCATTTCACACACCAAGTTCCCCAAGAAGGTGCTGCTGTGGCTGACAATCAGAGAGAAGGGGATGTCAAAGCCGCTCTTCTTTCGCTCCGGACTGGCCGTGAACGGGGAAATTTATAGTACGAAATGCCTGCCGGAAGTTGCGTCGTTCATCAAGAAATACCATAAGGCGAAGACACGGTGTTCTGGCCGGATCTGGCGTCAGCCCACTACTCGAAGCGATCGTTGAAGGAGATGGAGCGGCTGAATATCGATGTGGTACCCAAGTCGGCGAACCCGCCTAACGTCCCCCAGCTGCGTCCCATCGAGAATTTCTGGACCAACCTGAAGCGTAAGATCTACTCCAACAATTTTGTCGCGAAAACTGAGAAGGATTTGATAAATAAAACGAAGAAAGAACTCAAAAACATGCCTACACGCATGTTTTCGTCCGCCATGGTGAATGTTCAGGTTAACTGCCTAAAGGCCGCTTGCAAGGGCGTAGAATTTTTTTGCAAGTAAGCTTAAATAATTACCTTCTATGGGAAATTTATCAAAAGCAATTATCTGTCTTAGCTTTTTTTTTATCACCACCCGAAAAAATTCCATTTTTAATGCAAACGTTACCTATTATTAGTAATTATCAATTTTACCATTTCGAGACACATCATACCCACAGTGAACTGTCAAAATCGAAGAAAATAAACAAAACAAACGCAAGCGTCGTCGCAGCAATACCGGATGTTATTTTTCGATGGTAGATTTTAACGTCTTGACAAATAATTAAGTACAGAAATTCAATTCCATCGATCGCGTACTTTCATTTACACTGTATCTTACTGCTGAGATTTATTGAAAGGTAATTCTAATCAATTATCTTTGATTTACGGTGTAGTTCAGAAAAAAAGTGCCATGTTTTTGGGGTAGGGGGGGGTTGGTGAAATATCGAATATTTTTTTGGCCCCCAATAAAAAAAGAAAAACAACCGCGGAAAGGCCCAGCTGATCCAGGCAAAGAACGCAGTGGATCGCGGGATTTCCGTGAATCGTGCTGCTAAGATGTTTGGAATTCCGAGAACTACGTTGGCAGATCATGTTACGGGAAAGGTGGTGAAGTCCAAACTGGACTTATGAGAAACGGTTTTCACGCCGGAACAGGAAGCAGAAATTTTGCAGCACCTGCTTGATCTGAAAAGTCGTTTTTACGGCATTATAAAGAATGATGTCCGTGAGCTGGCTTTCGAGCTGGTTGAAAAAAAAAAAATTAGATTGCCAATCCGTTCAACAAAAAGAAGAAAATGACAGGATGCGAATGTTTGGCGGGATTTTTGGAGCGCAATCCGAAACTTTCATTCCGCAAGCCGGAGCCCACGTCGGCTGCTAGAGCCAGGGGATTTAACAAAGTTTCAGTTAATGCCTTCTTCGACATGTATGAAGCTGCCCTTGGAAAGAAGACCTTTCGTCCGGAATGCATTTATAATGTCGATGAAACAGCAATTTCCACGGTGCGTAGAGTTTTTGCTTGATCGGAGCATATATAAATGCTTTATGTTCATGTTTTCAGGTGCCTCCTAGTAAGAAGAAGATAGCTGTCTTTAGTGCAAAGCAAAAGCTGGTTGGCATTATTTCGTCAGCGGAACGAGGAGCGACCACTACCGTTGTCATGAGTATGTCAGTGAGTGGCCATCATCGTCCTCCATTCGTCATTTTCCCGCGTAACGTTTGCATTAAAAAATGGACTTTTTTCGGATGGTGATAAAAAAAAAGCTAAGACAGATAATTGCTTTTGATAAATTTTCAATGGAAGGTAATTATTTAAGCTTACTTGCAAACAAATTCTACGCCCTTGCGAGCGGCCTTCCGCCAGTTAACCGGAACATTCGCCATGGCGGACGAAAACATGCGTGTAGGCATGTTTTTGAGTTCTTTCTTCGTTTTATTTATCAATTCCAGTTTTCGCGACAACATTATTGAACTAGATCTTACGCTTCAGGTTGGCCCAGAAATTCTCGAAGGAACGGAGCTGGGGGACGTTGGATACCACATCGATATTCAGCCGCTCCATCTCCTCCAACGATCGCTTCGAGTAGTGGGCCGACGCCAGATCCGGCCAGAACACCGCGTCTTTGCCCTTATGGTATTTCTTGATGAACGCCGCAACTTCCGGCAGGCATTTCGTACTATAAATTTCCCCGTTCACGGACAGTCCGGAGCGAAAGAAGAGCGGCTTTGACGTCCCCTTCTCCTTCCCCCTTGCCAGCCACAGCAGCACCTTCTTGGGAAACTTGGTGTGTGAAATGAACTTCACCTCGGAGCTCATTTCCTTCGTGGGGGAAGTAAAATACAAAGTGCCCTGCCAGTCGTTGCCATCCAGGGTGAGATAGGTCTCGTCGTCCATCACCATCGCCACGTCGTGATTCGTCGGGAAAATCGAGTTGACCATCCCAAGCAACACACAAGTTTTACAACGGTTGAAAATACTTTTATATGACTAAATTTGGTTATATAGAAGCTTACTCAACATAAAAACATGAAGATGTGTTACTCGGGATCTTATTCAGCCGCTGCCGCTGCGTCATTGCCTGCAGCTCCGAAACCAGTGGACGCGTATTCCGCTTCCTGACATATATGTTCATGTTCGACAGGTACTTTTTCAGGTCGGAGCCAAGCGCACGCAGCGTTGTAGCCACTTTTCCCTCGGTCTTCCTGTTCAGCATCCTTTGGAGCCTCTTGTCGCTCAGAGTCATCGGCCGTCCGGAACCGGGCTTTCTTTCGATGCTCTGATTGTTGTCTAATATTGCCAAGATGTTGTAGATGCCGGAACGGGCGTATCCGGCGTCCACAAAACGCCAAATGATATACGTTTTCGACGTGGCGGGGTGCCGTTCTTTGAATGCGCACACTTCTGAACGGAGTTGCTTCACTGTTTTTCCCATCACGATTAGAGTTCAACTTACAGAGCTGTCAAATTCTCTCTGCTGACTCATGGGTTACTATGATTGATGCTGCATGGGTACTTTCGTCAGTGCGGGTGAAAAATTGGCAATTTTTGTTTATTTTTTTAAATGCTAACGTTACTCGAATGCATGATGGTCTCAAACACGGGGCACCATCGGGAACAAAATTCGCATGTTCAGGATACATGACCGCTGAGATGTTCGATACATTTTTTTATAACTTTTTTGAACATGCTCATGCTTCAGAATCTGATCCAATACTGCTTTTGGTGGATGGCTATTCATCACATACCAAAAACCAGTAACCGAGAAGGCTCGAAAGTATAACGTGACCATATTTTCGCTTCCACAGCATTGCAGCAACAAACTCCAACCGTTGGATGTCTCGTTTATGGCGCCGAAGCATACCTAAGATACAACCCAGGACACGTTATCGGTCCGTACAATATCATGCAGCTTAATGAGATCTGCTTTTGAAAAAGCTGCCGCGATGTCAACTGCAGTTGACGGTTTCAAAAAATGTGGATTATGGCCGTGTGACGAAAGCTCATTTGCACCATCGTTGGTCACGGACCAGGAATTGGAAAACACTGGAATGGACTCGGCTCGTCAGAAAAAGGATGCAGATACATCGACGGCAGCTGGGGCGGCCAACGGTAGCATGAATGAAAGTGTGAAATTTGGTGAGTCGTCTTTCACGATTCCACCAGATGACGTATTGCCTCTACCAAAAAAGACAACAGCGCGTGCCACAAAAAGAAAACGACGAGCAGAGAAGGCTGAGGATATTACGTCCGATGATTATTGTCAGAGCTTGATCGATGCTAAGGCTACAAAGGTCCGGATCCATACGCAGTACTATGATAATTCTGATTGGATTTGCATTTTCTGTTCTTAATTTTTTTTTTTTTGCTTTGTCAGTGGGATCTGAGCTTAGAGCCAGAGAACCCATCACGTGAATTCGTAAAATGAATTGAACTCGTTTTTTTTAAAGTAATTTAACTAGCAGTCGCTTATAAAAGGAATAAAAAGCTCCAAAAGAATAAATAAACAATGCTTGCCTTTTTCTCACAAACATTTCAAATCAGACCCATATCAAGAGTTTTTTGAAAATTTTCCTGTTTTATAATAAATGACTTCTGGCAGTATTGAACTTGTCGCACATGTTTTAAACCTGAAGATTTTAGAGTCTCCGGAGTCTGTTCCATATAAAAGGCTGTCCATATACTACGTGGATATGATTAGAGCGCTCAAGAATCAGATAAAAAGATTACTCGTACAGAAAAACAAGATTTCAATCAAAATTATGGCACAGGGGTATGTATGAAACTGAAACACTCTAAAATATGCCTCTGTGGTAAACGGATGACCCCTTATGAAATGGCCAATGCATATTGTCTGATAAACCATCACAAGAGATCAAAAATATCTACCTGTTCAAAATTAAATTTCGTTCGCAGAAATCTTCAAAACCATTTTAATAAAAGTGTATGCCGGTCTTACCCCATTGGGTGACGAACTTACCCCTTAGGGGTGACGGCCATACCCGCACTGATTGAAAAATTTCAATATTTACCAAGTTTTATTTACGTTTGTTGTTTGACCGAAAGTATATAATTTGACACTTCTAAAATGTATAAAATAATACTCAATCAAAGATTATGCGAGGGGTACATGTCATTTGGAGTGTTACATTAACTTTAAAAAATCGCAATGCTTAAGGTGACAGGGTTACCCCTTCCTCCCCTAGTGTTTTCTTTTCGTTTGCATATTCCTGATTGACAGAAGACAGATGTAATAATCATATTTTACTTAGTCACTACTAGATATTTTCCAATACTAAAATAAGTGACTTTTACATGAATATCACATAGAAAAAGAAATTCTAGTTGACTAATTATTTACATTTCACTGGATACATAAGATTTACTAGCAAAACATTACCCACTACCTTAATCACATGAAAGATAAGTGAATTTCTAGTGGATATTTTCCACGGATTATGTGAATATTTTTTTAGGTGTATAACCTTTCAGCACTCGCGCCAACTTTTGCAACACGACCACTCGCGCCTTGTGATTTGTGCAACACATTCCTTCCCAGAACGAAACACAGAGACAGCAAAGTTATTCAGTAAGTTTCATTGGTGAACAGTTGAGGATTATCGCACTACGTGGCGCTAGTGTGCACATTATTTTCAGAAATATGCTTGGTATTTGACCAGATATAATGTTCCTGTCTTCGACAACGTTGTTCTGTGGGTCAAAACCTTTAAAACCTTTTGAATGGTGGCTATCAGTTCAAAAATGTATCGCTACGCAGTGCTAGTGTGTCAACGTATTTCCTGAAGGTGCCATCCCTAGGGATCCTTGAAAATTTGGAAAGATGTTGTCTTCGGATAAGTTTTTCAGTAGAACAAGACCTTTTCATTGATGACCAGCAGTTCACAATCTTTCCACTACGTGGCGCTGGTGTGCAACTGAATTTCCTATCCAATCTGTTACATGGCATTTTAACCATTAAAAAGGTTTCTATCTTCAATGAAGTGGTTCACTAGGTCAAGACCTTTTCATTGGTGACTATCTGTTCCGAATCTGTCCGTCACACTGCGCTGGTGTGCTTGACATTTTGGAATATGCTGGATCCGTCTCAAATACATGTATTCAGACTTCAGCAAAGCTGTTCAGTAGGTCAAGACCATTACATTACATTGTTATCTTTAAATCACTGTTTGACGAATTTGGAAGTGTGTTTGGGGTCCTTATCTTGTTGAAATATCCTTTTTCTTGGCATATTCTATTCTGCATATGGTAACATAACATCTTTGAGAATGCCATAGCATATGAAAGGATCCATAATACCATCAAATCGAAGAATCGGAGACGGACCGATCGTAGAAAACATCCCCAGATCAAGGCATCTTTCTTGGGGGCTTGAAATGGTGAGTTGACAACTTCGAAGGAGGGTGCGACTGACCTCTTGTTCTCACATGTTCCTACCTCACGCCTCCACGAGTCATATCATCACAAAAGAGTTCCAGCTGAACGCTGGTTGGCATAGCCAGGGCAATGTTGTCATTCTGAAGTGAGGGGATGCGACCTGTAAATCATATCATACAATAAACCATTCTTCATATCAATTAATAATTTCAGCTCGCTTTGGAATCATCTTTGCATTCCAAAACCATTTCTCTCAAGAGCCTGTACCAACATGACATGGGTGGAAAGCTCAATTTGTTTTTCAGCATTTCAGCATAGCGTTTAATTTAAAATTGCACTTCTGAACTTTAACTATTATATTCATAAAAGACTTGCATGCGCTTATAGGCGGTATAACACGAGACGTAATTCATGTTTGCAAAAAGTCGGGGAATGTAAACAAAGGTGTCGTGTAAAATTGTGTCTCATGAAACTGACACATACGCAATTCGACGAAAGATGTGTTTGATTGAATTTATTTTCTCACCTCTTTCAAATTATTCGTATGTACTAAAGGACGCTTGCATGTGTCGGTCTCAGGGGACAGAAATTTACATGACATTTCGGTAGTGTGTGATGAAAGCCGAAGATACAAAGAGAACTACGGAACCTTACAGGGAGCTGGTGGGTTGCTTAACCTATGCTTCCGTAACAACCCGTCCTGATTTGGCTGCAGCAGTGTACAGGGGATGATCAAAGAGGAGAAGACTAGCAAAATTTTGTCCAGATTCAAAGTGATACAGTTCGGTGAATAATTAACCGATTTTGATGAAAAGCGTTCGACGGGGAATTTATTCTAGTTCTAGCATGTTTAATCAAAATTTGATTTGACTTCCGGGCACCGGAGATATCATGGATACTTTGAGGTTATGTCAAATGTTCTAATTTTCTGCAGCTCGTTATTTTTTATGTTACTTGAAAATCGGAAATATTATATTTTTCTCAAAAACTAGAATTCATAACAAGTCTGTCAGTGGTTAAAGATCGTAAATCGGCCTATAAACAACCGAGATATGGCTATTTCCGTAAAATGTAGTTTTTTACCCAATTGCCTGACACTTCTTATGTTGAAAAACTCCTTTTTAATTTATCTGTAACTCTGCGTACCCTTAACCAAATTAGATGCAACTTTTTCCATACGATCACAAATTTATCCTAGTTTTTGGAAAAGTATCGGACATTTCGTTATTTTCCGTAGTTCCGGATTCATTATCGGGAATCGTGAAGGAAGTACCCTACCAGTGTCATGGCCAGAGTTAGAACTGTATCAAACCTGGCTTGCGACATATCAAACTTCATGATTTTACAAAACAATACCACTGGTAGTCAACCTGAGAGTATTCTTTCACATTGGCCACACCTTTTGACGTTCCGGATTCCGGGTTCCCCCAGGGAAGTGGCCAGATTTCGAATGATGTCAAACCCTGGCTTGCGACACATCAAACTTCATGATTTTACAAAAAAATACCGCTGGTGGTCAACCTGAGAGTATTCGGTCACATTGGCCACACCTGGTGACGTTGCGGATTCCGGGTTCCCCCGGGGAATTGGCGAGATATAGAACGATTCCAAACTATGGATTGCGACACATCAAACTTCATGATTTTACAAATCAAGATTACTGGTGCTCAACTTGAGAGTTTTCGGTCACATTGGTCAGACCTGGTGACGCTCCGGGATCCGGGATCCCCCAGGGAAGTGGCTGGATTTAGAACGATGTCCAACCTGGCTAGCAACACATCAAACTTCATGATTTTACAAACCAATACCACTGGTGGCGAATCTGAGGTTTCTATTGTGGGCATCAGGATTCAATGGCAAATTATTCAAACATAGTTTCGAAAATATATAAAAGTTCGGATATGCTAACAATAATTCAGTTATTTTGATTAGATAGATCGTTTCAAAGGAAAATCGCGTTTAATAAGGAGTGGGTCCACCATTCGCATTCAAAACGGCTAGGATACGCCTAGGGATGGAATCGTACAATTTTCGGATTGTTTCGATAGGTATTTTATACCACTTATCGATCAAAACCTTCTCTAACGCTTTTAGAGACGATGGTGGTGGAAATGCACTTCTCACGCGTGCCTCTAATGTAGACCAAAGTGGTTCGATAATGTTGAGGTCTGGTGACTGTGCTGGCCAATCAAGGTGATGAAAGTCTCTTCCTACCACGCCTTTATGATTTGAGATTCCTCTGCCATCAGGAAAGATGGTCTTCATCATTGGCAGCACCTGTTGGGCAATTGTGTTATTTTAAGTATATTGTGAAGGTTTTCTAAAAAATACCTGGTCATCCAATATTTCTTGATAATCTTTGGCCTTTATTTTTCCCTTCATAGCAACTAAAGGCCCAAGAGAATGCCGCGATATTGCACCCCATACCATAACTGACCCCCCGCCATGTTTAACGGTTGGCAGAAGGCAGCCAGGGTTGTAGGCTTCTCCAGGAGTACGCCATACGCACACTCGACCTGTAGTTGGAAACAAGGTAAAAGATGATTCGTCCACACAACACAACTTGGTTCCATTGATCTGGCGTCCATTCCTTATGATCCTTGCACCAGCGCTTCCTGTTTACCGCGTTTTGCGGTTTAGAAATGGCCACACGAGCGTAAAGATTCATGTCGTGCAGCTCCCTTTAGACAGTTGATGTAGAAACTGGTTCTTGAAGCGCATTGTTCAAAACAGCAGTTGCTTTAACAGCACTAATGCGTCTGTATGCTTTGACTATGCGCTTCAACGAACGTTGCTGACGGTCATCCATCTTCTGCTTCCGTCCACAGCTACTTTTATCAGGCGATGTTTTTCCATGTTTTTTATATTCCGACATTATCCGGCAAACTGTGGCCCTGGCAACACCAACCAGTTTGCATGTTTCAGCGATCGAAGCACCGGCTTCTCGAGCACCGACTATACGGCCCCGTTGAAATTCCGTAAGCTCTAATGGCATTTCGAACTGCACACTTCAGCACTTAACCTTGATTTGTCCCATGCGCAAGCACTCAATCCTGTCACCTTTTGTCTTCTTCTATGCAAACATGTACACGGATAAAAAATAATACCCAATTTGAGTTCTATTCCGTCAGGTCGATGGTTCCGTACGCCAAATTAATTTTGAGTTATTTTTCAATTAATTTTGAGCTATTAATTTTGAGTTATTTTTAGTTTAGGTATTGTTTTGCAAAATCATGAAGTTTGATGTGTCGCAAGCCAGGTTTGATACAGTTCTAACTCTGGCCATTACACTGGTAGGGTATTTCCTTCACGATTCCCGATAATGAATCCGGAACTACGAAAAATAACGAAATGTCCGATACTTTTCCAAAAACTAGAATAAATTTGTGATCGTATGGAAAAAGTTGCATCTAATTTGGTTAAGGGTACGCAAAGTTACAGATAAATTTAAAAGGAGTTTTTCAACATAAGAAGTGTCAGGCAATTGAGAAAAAACTACATTTTACAGAAATAGCCATATCTCGGTTGTTTATAGGCCGATTTACGATCTTTAACCACTGACAGACTTGTTATGAATTCTAGTTTCTGAGAAAAATATAATATTTCCGATTTTCAAGTAACATAAAAAATAACGAGCTGCAGAAAATTAGAACATTTGACATAACCTCAAAGTATCCATGATATCTCCGGTGCCCGGAAGTCAAATCAAATTTTGATTAAACATGCTAAAACTAGAATAAATTCCCCGTCGAACGCTTTTCATCAAAATCGGTTAATTATTCACCGAACTGTATCACTTTGAATCTGGACAAAATTTTGCTAGTCTTCTCCTCTTTGATCATCCCCTGTATTTTCTCAGCCAATTTCAGAGTTGCCCGAACGTTGAACATTGGGTGCATTTGAAGCGAATTTTGCGTTACGTCAAAAGCAGTCTCGATATGTGTCTGGTATACAAGGCCAACAAGGAGGCGCCGTCATTGGAGGTACGGTTGGGTGGTCTACTCGGAAGTAGAATTCGGTGTCGCTGTCTTCTACCGAGGCGGAACTGGCCGCTTTGTGTAGCTCCGCCTGCCCCGTGCTGTGGTTGGTTCGTCTATTGAACGATCTGGGGTGCAACATCGAACCACCGATCACGTTCTGCGAAGGCAAACAATCAACGATACGAATTGTGAAGGAGTCAAAGGATTTTGGTCGGCTAAAGCATGTCAAACTGCATTTCTTGCGAGACCTTGTGAAAGAGAAGAAGATTTGTTTGCAGTATCTACGATCAGAGGAGCAGGTCGCTGATATGATGACGAAAGGTTTGGCGGCCAGTGTTTTCCGTCAACATCGTACCGGGCTTGGACTGGTCAACTGCAGCGATTGAAGGGGAGTATTGAGGATGCAATCCCTGTACCTAGCGTCGCTCACTGACTTTACTGTAGCACAGTGTTCATTTTTAACAAGCTTGACTGTATGTTTTTATGCAGTGAGTAAACAAACAAGTATTGTAATTAAACGTGTTTTTCCCTCGATAAAACGTTGTGAGTTTTATTTAATTTTATTTAAGTGTTCCATCGGAGTTTCCACTTTATAAAAGGCAACTGTTGAGTTTATCTGAGCAATTGAACATTTCGGCTATTGTTTACGCGTGCCTTGGCATGCAATTGAACGTGAGGAAATTTGACTCGTATGATTGTATTCTTTTTTTTTCTACGTGTGCTATCTTTTACAAACTTTATAAATTCGAAATGATTTAATCCGTATTCAGTATTCGGTAGGTATTTGTTCTACCAAAAGATAATGTTCAGACAGACAGAACTGGTCTGTCAAATCGCCAATGGAAACCAATGTTAACGCATGCAATTACGTCTACATGAAAAGTTCCTGTAGAAATCCGTCTCAATTGCCTCGGTCACGCAGTAATCAATCGGAATTTCAATAATCAATCTGCCTGGAATGCACATTCATTTGATCCGCACAAATACCTCGCCGCTTCCAAGTGTCACGTGCAACTGAAATTCCGTCACTTTCCAATGTGTTACCAGCGAGCCTTCAGCCCCTCTTCCATCCAAAATGAAAGGAAATCGGCTTTAAACGCATCAAGTTTCAACTCACTGCCAAGCCCCTTTCAACCGATTGTCAAATACCCTTCAACCGGAAAATGTCCATACCTTCTCCCCTTATTTGACGTCGTACGTCTCTCATCTTCCACATTGGCGTAAATGATACCATGTTCACGTACGGAAATGCCTTGAGTAGAGCGATGGGTGGTATCCATTTACCACCGTAATTAGTCGTCTTTCGTACAATCAGCGGGAGGTTTTTTTTGGCAGGTGACAAGCTTATGGCTGACGTAACATGTAACGTACAAAAACTTAGCTTAATTGGTTGAAGGTTGGCTGAGAAATTGTGATCGATGGAATGCAGTACCCACCGAGTTATTCGGCAGATCGCTGTAGTGTGTGATAACAAACTCGTCCATGTTGGATTGGTATCATATGCATGGTTCTACTTGGGGTAGTTGGAGGTATTCGTAGGCGTTTCAAAGATCACTACCCCTGTCCTCCATCAACTCAGGAAGCTAATGGTTCCGATGAGACGATGGAGAATCGTCACGGCGGGCGTATCTGAGGATACCGTACGGAACCTGATGGCGGGTGTACCACAGAAAGTTTGGGATTTCTGTTTCTAATGTAGATATAACTTAACTCCATAATGGTGATCCTCTCCAATCCTCTCAACCTCGAATGTTTGAAGTTCATCTCAGAGAAAAGTAATTAATTATAACAGACGCGTAAAATTTCTTCTCGTTCAAATGTGAGCCAAAGCAAGCGTAAACAACGAAATGGTTAGTAATCTTTCTTAAAGAGACCTAATTTAGACGATATCAGGCTTAAATTTACATGAAATATCCCATGCATTAATGCCAAATCTGGCATTCCATTTATGTGCATAAGATAACGCAGAAAATCTCCGGATTCCTTCAATCTGTGCAGCGCATTGGTATCTAGACATATTTCTAATCATACATAAAAACAACTCCTCCATCATATTCACAAACCTGGCTACACCATTGAGCTTATTTTCGCCTGAATTGCCACGCAGAACCTTCTAATTTGAATTGTGTTCGAGCGCCCGACGGAAGGTAATGCCGTGCGTTCATGTTGTACTCATTGCGCCACTGTGATCATTTTGAACAGTCGTTTCACACATTCCCCACCCGGTGGCACATTCCGATGGCACTTGAAGCGCACTCATCATGTATTATTAATCCTTGTGATGTATAGAATCTATCGAAATGTGCGTCCCATTGTCACCACTGCCTGTTATCGCGTTGTGGGAGTTGAAGTGTTTGGGTGAAAACATCCACCCTCCGACCCTTCTGCCATCAGCATCGAGCGCGTTCCATGTGTAGCCATATATGCAGTCAACCAGTCAACCCAGGCAGTGCCGCCGCAGACCATTTTGATGAATTTCCATACAAACAGCTTTTGTTGTTTTGAATTTCCCCCACGAGAGGGTAAACTTTTTGCCGATGCCGATCGGTGGTGGTGGTTTGGGGGATCGGCTGGCACCGTAAATGTAGGAACGGTAGACCCTTCTCTGCTCTAGCCACCTATCTATCGCTCTGTATGGGATATTGATAGAACGCATTTGGGATGAGTAGGGATTTCGCTTTATACTCCTGGCGGGATAGGAACGATGGCCGCCGAGAAGTTTCATTTATTTATTGTCTGCTAAAGGCACGGCGAAACGACACCAGCATGTGAACACATGCACATTATACGACAAGCTTGGATCGAATTCCGTCGGCTCTATCCGGGATTGGCGATTCAATGCAATCACGGAAGTATAATCCTCGCGATTGGACGCATTGAATTTGAATTATAACCGTGTGCAGCTGGTGAAGTTTTTTTTGTTTTGTTTCGGTATTCGGTTTTTTTTTTTTCATTTGTATGCCAATGTTATGAGTAAGATGTGCTCCTTTGTCTTTTTTTAATGTAAATAAAATGGATGGAGTGAAAACTTATCGATTGTGAAGCACAACAACGCTGTGGACTCTAGGGATTTTGAAAAGTTGTGGAGTCAGATCTAAGCTTTATGATTTCTTTCGGGCTCGAGGTAGACAACCCTGTGTTGAAGACCATTGGGCACGCGAATGTTAGCGACTGGTAAATCCCATAGCGATAGGCATTGACTGGCCGAAAATGATAGGTCAACCGGACGGAAGAATAAAGGGAAGCAGAAAAAAAACGTAAATAAAAACAAATATAGATAGTTGCAAGTGCAGGTGAAATTATTCTTGCTAATAAAGTTAATAGAACTAAGTTAAGAAAAACAGTTTAATTAGTACACAGGAAAAAATCTTGTAGTAGAAACTACCATTTTACCCGACTATGCCTATCTTCAAAACTACCATGAAATTTCAGTCAAATTTACTACGTTTATGGTAAAATCTTCAACATTTGTTGTATATTTGACAGACCTCATATTGATATCAACTATGGTTGATCTAATTGCAGGCATAGTAAAATCAAATGCATTTATAGTCAGCTGAAAATTGTTCGTGTTTGCGCTTAATCTAACCCTCGAAATGGTAGTTTCTACTGCGGTGTAGGAAATTAGTGCAACTGTGAAACTTTTCCCGATCATCAAGTACAAACTACATTTGGGTAAAATTTGTTATCCTAAACCTTAAATTTAATTGTTAAATAGTGCTACTTATTCTAGATTCACAGTGCTGTTCCGAACATTTGTATATTTTGGATAATAATTGGATTATATTTCCTTCTTGTGTATACAAAATACTAACGTAAGAGATACAGAGATATATGTCCTATAAAAAAT
Organism: Aedes koreicus; assembly: GCA_024533555.2. Classification (NCBI taxonomy): domain Eukaryota; kingdom Metazoa; phylum Arthropoda; class Insecta; order Diptera; family Culicidae; genus Aedes; species Aedes koreicus. Next base: position 252,958 of record JAHHFK020003718.1, read on the forward strand.
GCAAAAAATCATACCTCAGTATCAAATAAGTTTGTTTTTCAGAGAAAGTGATATGAAAATCATTATTTTATCTAGGGAATCGTTTATTAAGCCTTTCATGATTACATTACTCACTATGTTCACCATTTTTCTCGATCACCTTCTCCAAACGGGCACGGAATCGAAAGCATACCTTCTCAATGTATGAGTCAGTCATCGAGTTCCATGCCTTGGTAATGGAAGCTTTCAGGGCGCCAACACTAGGGGGGGGAGAACGTTCACAAGCCTCAGCCTGAACATATGCCCATATTGAGTAATCCAGAGGATTCAAGTCCGAGCTGCTATGAGGCCAAATGCTTTTTCCATGTTTTCGTTCAGCCACTCTCGAGTCCTTTTTGAGGTATGACACGGTGCTCCGTCCTGTTTGAAAATGACGTGTTGGTGTGCTCCAAAGTTGGCTTTCATCCATGGCAGAACGTGGTCCTTCAAAATGTTTATTTAAACCTCGGTATTAACTTTTAATCCAGCTTTGATAAATATTGGAGACATTTTCAAGCCATTGGATCCAACTGCCTCGAAAACCATGACTCCGGCCGGATGTTTGGTTGTAAACTTGAATTTCACGTTCTCTGGAACATCCTCAATCTTCTTCGGCGAAATAACCCTGTCTGTACGTGTGTTAGATACGGGATCGATGGTGAACATTTTCTCATCGGAGAATACGATGATGGTATGCTTCTTTTTTAATGCTGACACCAAACGGTTCGAGCGCTAAAGCCGTAGTTGTTTGATTCGGTCCGTTACAAGGTGGCGCTTTACTCTTGCCCTGGACGAACAGTTCAAGTCATCTTTGCCCAATCGTTGTATAGTTGTTTGTGATATATGGGTTTTTTGCGCCATTTTGGGGGTGGATGTGATAGGTTTTCGTATATTTTTGTCTCTCGTGTGGGTGTGGGGGGGGGGGGGGGGGGGGGGGGCGGGTGGGGTTGTGGGGTGGGGGGGGTATGGGGGGGGGGGGGGGGGGGGGAAAGGGGGGGGGGGGGGGGGGGAAAAAGTGCGGTTGGTGTTGTGTGGGGGGGGGGGGGGGGGGAAAAAAACAAATATACTATATTAACAATATAAGTCACTTCACATTTTTTCAGGCGACCCTTTTTTTGCGCTTGTGGCGCCATAAGTGAGAAACGTGGCAACTACTAAATGCACACGCTCAATCTAAGCTATCCAGCTTTTGTTATACCTAGCGTAATATTCCAAAAGTACTCAACAGACAAATTGAAACGAATCACAAATTGTTAAACTAAGGCCCTAACTAAGGAAACGATTTCCAAACAACTCGCCGCAACTCCGACTTGTTGCCAGCTGCGAATGTCATGACAAAAGCAACACGCAACTATGGTTTGCTGCAACTTGAACAGGATAGGAAAAAGATCGTCTGTTGGAAAGAAAGCGAGATTTACGGCTTGCAATTATTATTTTTGATTACCATAGAATGATTTTCAAATATTACGAAGTAGAGATACTTTGATCCAATTAGATAAAATTTTGGCCTGAAAATGATCCTCAATTCACGCACTGAAAAAAAAACCACAATATTTTTTTGATCTTAGTTGCCAACAAATACATTCGCAACATTTTATTGTTGGCAAATGGTTGGGACAAACACATATCGACCTGCTCTTTTGTTGCTAGTTTTTCACGGTTTTTGAAGAAAAATTGATTCCTTGGCCCTAACACAACGACATCGGAAACGGAACCGAATTTAAATCATACTTGTCAACCTGGTGTTGGTCACTTCCATTGTTAAGCAGCTCAGACAAGATGATGTTTTTGATTTATGTTGGCGGAACTTGCGTAGTTTGTACACCCGTGACAAAGTCATAAATGAGTAAATATTACTGTCAAAAGAAGTTTAAAATGCGTATAATGTGTTGGTAATATTGGCGTCGACGTTTTTAAAAATGCGTAACGCAATTATCATCTTGATTAAAAAATAAGGTTATATGTATTTGTTTCAAAAAATAATACAGTTTGGATAAAACTAGTCTTGTTTCCTGACATTGTTTCATTGAAATGGGGAAAAGTAATTCTATTCTAGGAGTAAAAAAAGCACATTTTGACGTATCTGCGTTATTTTCAAAAGTGCTCTGAGAAAAATTATATGGTTGTACCGACAATTAAATCATGGTCAAGATGACTATTGCATATAATGGTTACAATTACCATGAAAATGGTCGGAGACATTTTTTCATCATCACATTATTGACTATGGTCATGGTTACAGGGACTATTCTGACATTATAGTAAATGTTGAATCAACTATTTTGAATGGTCATTTTGACCATGATTATAGTCGGTTGAAAATCATTATTTTGCCCTAGTCATCCTAATCCCCAATAATGGTAAAATTGACTATCAAACTTTTCTCTGTGTGAGCAAACAATACTCATAAAAAGAGTATATTAGTTTTACCGTGGATACACGGTAGAATGAATTAACCAAATTGAAAGGTAAAATATATTTTGATTGCCTTTTTTATCACCAGATGGTTCTGTTGGCAGCGCTACACGGGTCGCCTAACATGTATATGTGGAAAAAGGAAGTGACTTATATTGTTAATATAGTATGGAAGCAGGTGAAAATTACGCAAAAAAGGCAGCACAGGTGAAATTAGGAACAAAGTCCAAGAAGTTAGCTGTCCCGGATGACCAGTCGGACAAATCCAGCTTCAAGTCCAATCGCAACGTTTCTTCGTTGAACAAACGGCTAAAAGCACTGGAAAAGGAGCAAAAGGTGAAGGAAAAGGCGATCGAAGCTGAGCGAGTCCTGAGGGAAAAACAGATGGAAATGAACCGGATCCTGTAAGAAAACAAGCTGCAGATGGAGAATGAGTTGCGGGAAAAAGAAATACAGCAGGAGAAGGAACTGCTTGAGAAAGCTCTACGAGACGCGCAAACTCGCGCCAACCGGCTTAAAAAGATGCGGTCTGAGTATGAAAAGGCGATGAAAGGTGTAAAAAGCACAGCGGCTAAACCGAGCAAGTCAACGGGTGGAAAACCTGTAGTAAATAGAACCAAGTCCGGGAGAACGCACATCCAGAATACTTAAATCGTCAAAGGCAGCAGGTCTGAGCACATTCAACGATCCAACAGCAGGACAAACGAGTGCCGGAATCGTCATCGGTCACCACCACGAAATCAGCAACGAGGATCTGTACAATCTCCTCAAAGATAATAACTCTTTGGATGAATCCACAGTGGCAGTAGTCCAGGAGACGAAGAGTGAAAAAAGAGCTAGGAAAACCTTGGAGCTAGGAAATCCCCGTACGCATCAAGGATTGTTTTGAAATCGGACTGCTGTGGAGCGTCGACGACCCTACGTTCCCAGACAGTTTTTCTATGGCTCGTCGGCGAATTAAACAGCTGGAGCAACGGTTGGAGAAGTGTCCGGCGCTTTAAGCGAAAGTTCGACCACAAATCGAAGAATACAAGCAAAAGGAATACGCTCATCTGGCTACATCAAAAGAGCTGGCGGAAATCGATCCACAAAAACGGTGGTATCTCCCTCTAAACGTTGTCTTAAGCCCGAAGAAACCGGGGAAAGTCCGTATCGTGTGGGACGCTGCAGCAACAGTAGATGGTGTGTCCCTCAACAGCCAGCTGCTTATTCCGTTGATAGCTGTATTGTGTCTTTTCCATGAGCGCCGTGCTTTCGGGGGAGACATCCGTGAGATGTACGACCAGATGGAAATTCGCATAGCCGATAAGAAAGCGCAGCTATTTCTTTTCAGAAAAAATGCCGAGGATGAAAAGCCGAGCGTGTACATAATGGATGTCGCCAGGTTTGGGGCAACTTGCGTCCCATGCTCGGCTCAATACGTTAAAAATCTCAACGCATCGGAGTTTTCATCAGAGTATCCAGAAGCGGCGGCGCCGATAAAGGGTGTCCACGATGAAATTGCCACACTATGAAATTGCTCTAACTTTTTAACCGTTGGGTAGAATTTAATGAAAACTTGGGTGAATTTAGTTCGTAGTGCATTATTTACATCCTGCAAGTTTTAAAGTCCTGTGATCAAAACTCGCGGAAATGGAGTCGAAAGAACAGCTCGTGCGTGATAAAATCTTGCGCATTCATCACGAGAACAAGGATCTCTAGCATCGTTCCATCGCTAAAACGTTGGGAATCGCGAATTCCACGGTGTCGCGAGTGATTAAGCGGTTCGAGGAACGGTTGACCACCGATCGGAAGCCCAGAAGTGAAGGATTTTTCCTGTATTCCGTACAACACCAAAAATCACAACCGCGTAGTTGGGGCCTTCAACCGAAATCCGAACGCCTCCGTTCGGGATGTGGCTAAGAAGCTGCACCTAAGCCGAAGTTTTGTCCAGAAGGCCAAAACTAAGGCTGGGCTTCGAACGTTCAAGGTACAAAAGGCCCCTAATCGCGACGAGAAGCAGAACAAGTCCGCCAAAAGCCGTGCCAGGAAGTTGTACCTCAACATGCTGACGAAAGTTGAATGCTGCATCATGGACGACGAAACATATGTGAAGGCCGACTTCAAACAGATCCCCGGCAACCTGTTTTTCACGGCCAAGGATAAGTTCAGCGTTCCGGAGCATGTCCGCACTCAGAAGATGTCCAAATTTGCGAAGAAATTCCTGGTTTGGCAAGCCATCTGCACGTGCGGGAAGCGGAGTGCACCTTTCGTGACCCAGGACACGATGAACGGACAGGTATGTATGTATGTATGTAAGGTAGCCACCATCCCTTCTAAGACCTTGTCATGTATGCAGCTCCACTTAATAGCAAGATCAAATTGAGTTACCGATTTGCATTCACAGTAACGCTGTATGAAGGGCCAAAAACGGTGGGGCGGACCCGTAAGCAGAGACACTTACGCGAAACCCACGGGAACATAAGAATCTCCTTCCAACGATACGATCCAACAAATCGAATAACCCAATTCGCAATACTCATTAAGCTTTCTACGGGATGGCTTGTTAAGAAGGGCGCGTCACCCTCACTGAAACTGTTGGAGTAGAATTCACAGCATCATAATCGAATCGGTAGGATAAAGAAAATGATAATGTTTGTTCCCTCCTAGACTCAGGCAGTCATACCAAACCATTGTCCAGTTTCAGCTTGAGTTATACCCTGATGCACCCTCCCTTCCCAATATATATTTAATGTCATATAGTTATGTATAAAATATAGTGAATTAATATTATAATTATAATAAATATAGCGAATGAATGATAAATGACAAATAATATAGTGAATGAATATAAGAATGAAAATAACAATTCCAGTTGTGGACCTGAAAGTTTAGACAATGTACTGCGAGAAAAAAAAATGATTTTAAAATTAGCTCATCAAACTTGGAATATCCAAGGATAATCTGAAATTCTATAGCAATAGAATAGTAAACCTAAAATTTCGATGTGCTGTTCCGTTTCCTTGCAATGATTTATGTAGTGAGTCTCATCGGAAATAGCGATTTTAATGAAATGAGTTTAAATGTAATTATGTCACATCATTTAATATAATAACATAAAATAATAAACTGACGTTAAATATATAAAATAATAATACCAGCAAGCCAGTAAACTATAGTAGAATACATATATCCGTAACTAATCTGATCATCCAATCATCGAAAGACTTCCACTGTTGCAGTTTCTATTGAAATAAGATCTACTAAGATTAGAATTTGTTTTCACAATAATAGTCAGAGAACATAATAAGCGTAGGTACAAGATATATATGACATCTACTGGTATGTTACTGAAAATAAAAAATTAGATGTGTATTAATTTCATAATAATATTGGAAAAACTGAAGACAGCTAATAATAAGGCGAAATAAATTTCAGATGAGTATGAATCTAAAAACTGAATCTTAATAAAACTAAAAAAATAAATTAGAATTTGAATTTTCTATAGCTCTAGTACCCCCATAAATGATTCCTCATGTCTGTGAAATAGGAAATGAATGATTGTAAACTGTTAGGTTTTGAATTAATATATTTTTCTGATGAAGAAGGAGAGTGCTTTTTTAAGTAGAATTTTTCGGAGAATATGATCCTTTCTAAAAAAAAAAAAAAAAAAAACATTAAAAACCTCTCCTCTCTTTCTCAAATACATAACGTAAGTTAGATGAGCTATAACTGACAAGGATGCATAAATGCGAAGCTGAAAATTTTTGACGTAGACTACGTCTTACGGCAAGGGTAGGGTGTCAAATGAAAATCTAAAATATTGCGACCGTCACGAAAAACCGTACGTTTTGTACGCGAATAACTCAAATAATCCACGATCATTCCAGTTCGAACAAGCGACACGTACGGTCGTGTTTTTCGCTCTCTCGTAAAAAAGTTTTTCCCGTTTTCCCCCACCCTCGTCCGATTTCTCGCGATTGCGCGTCCGGTTCGTGATCTATCGCCAGCGCTTGCTAAGTTATTAGCGGTAGCAAGCCAGAAGAAAGTGTTGCAAGGTTGTGAAATTTTTTCCACTCGACCTGTTGCCGTGGCAATGGGTCGAAAAAATCAACACGTGGTGACATCCACGCCAGCGACATCAGCTCCTGAAGCCATACCGAAACCAAGCAGCAGCAAGCGGCAACGGAATGACGATGCCGATTCATCGGATCCCAACGCCCGATTACTAGCGAGCAATCGGTTTGCTGCGCTCCCGGTACAGGAGGTACCGAAGAAAGTGAAAATCCCGCCGCTTTTCACCACGTCAAGAGACATCGCTGCCCTTAGGACGGAGCTTGCAGCGATTAAAGTAAATCCGCTGTACAAGCTTTGCAGTACGGGCACCAAAATTATGTGCTCAACGGAGGTTGACTACCGTGCTGTTGGCACTCACCTAGTCGCCAAGCAGCACGAATTCTACACGCACGACGCGCCCGGAAGCAAGCCAATGAAGGTGATTCTGCGTGGCCTTCCAGAACTCACTCCGGAGTCAATCTTCGCAGAGCTGCAAGCGGCGGCACTAAAGCCTCAGAAGGTGTTTCCCATCAGGCGCCAGCAACATGGAAACTACCGGGACCAACTCTATCTGGTCCACCTTGAGAAGGGATCCGTCACGATGGCGGAACTGATAAAAACACGGGCCCTTTTCAACATTATCGTCGAGTGGGACCGGTATCGTCCGAGACAGCACGACGTGACGCAGTGTGGCAACTGCCTTGCGTTCGGCCACGGAACGCGTAACTGCCACATGAAACCGCGATGTGACAAGTGTGCCGGAGCCCACAGTACCAACGATTGTGCCCCGATGGAAGAAGGTGCGCTACTGAAGTGCGCAAATTGTGGCGCAAACCATGAGAGCAGCAATCGAGCCTGCCCAAAACGTGCTGAATTTTTGGCGATCCGCAAGAAGTCATCCACCAAATCCCGGCCTGGCCAACGCCGTCTGCCACCTCCGATGAACGAGGAGAATTTCCCGTCACTTCGGTATCAGGTGCCAAACCTACCGCCGATCCCATTAAATCACCGCCAAGCAAACCGCCCGTCAGCTTCCGTTCATCATCGTTTCGCGGCAGCCGCCGCCGCCCCCAACCCGACTCCTCCTCCAGGCTGGGGCAATCCGAGTCGCAGTACCTCCACGCAACCACCCGTCGATGGACAGCTCTACGACTCGGAGCAAATGGTGGAGTTCGTGCAAGAACTCTATCGCCAACTACGTTCCTGCCGCTCCAAGGAGGAACAGCTCAAAGCCGCCACATCCGTGACGATGACATTTATTTTCAAGTATGGACCGTAAACGCACCATCAACATTCTTAATTGGAATGCTTGTTCCATCCGGAACAAAATAATTGAGCTCGGTGACTTCCTTAACGGGAAAGACATCGACATCGCCATCGTCACGGAAACGCACCTCAAGCCCGAACTTAGCGTCTCCATTCCTGGTTATCGGATTGTGCGACTTGATCGTAGCGGCTCTAGTGGAGGAGGAGTTGCGATCGCCCTGCGCTACAACATCAACTGTCATCTGCTTCCGAGCTTCCAGCTGCAGTCTATCGAAGCCATCGGAGTCGAGGTCGAAACTACCGTCGGCCCTATCACCATCATCGCGGCCTACTGTCCCAAGCAAGCCAGTACCACCAACGGAACAACAACGGCCCTACGAAACGACATCCGTAAGCTAACTCGGAGGCAGGGGCAGTTTATCATCGCCGGCGACATGAATGCGAAACACGAAACCTGGGGGAACACCCGGCGGAATCGGAACGGAATAATTTTGCAGGAAGACCTGGAAGAGGGACATTACACCGTCCTGGGCCCGGATACTCCCACCCGGTTGAGCAGATCCGGGGTACATTCGACAATCGACATCTTCCTCACCAACATGGGGAACAACATCGCCCAGCCGATCGTACACCAGGAGCTCAGCTCGGACCACTATCCGGTGGTGGCCGAAGTTGGCTCCTCGGTCAACCGGCATCGAATCACCAGACGAAACTACCATCGCGCCAGTTGGGAAAGGTTCCGACAACACGTTGACGACAACATCGATTTCGACATGCACCTTGATTCGGTTGATGACATCGAACGCCAACTGCAGAGCATCGAGCAAGCGATCTCCCAGGCCCGGGAGCAACATGTACCGGTGATTGATCAGGTGAGCAACTCTGTACCCATTGATAGACCCACTAAAGATTTAATACAATTGCGAAACGCCATTCGAAGGCAATACCAGCGAACTGGTTTGCCAACGCTGAAAAGTCACTGTAATCGAGTGACAAAAATTATCAAGGCCAGAATGGTGGACCTCAAGAATAACAATTTTGCCGACAAGATCCGCTCTCTTCCAGATTGTGCAAAGCCGTTCTGGAAGTTGACAAAAATTTTAAAAACTAAGCCAAGGCCCATTCCACCGTTGATCCCACTAGACAGCAATGGCTCTAAGGATCGCTTGATAACTCCTGCAGAGAAGGCTGCTGAGATAAGTCAACACTTCGTCAGCTCCCACAACCTCGGACAAAACATCGTCAGTCCACACGAAGCTGCCGTTAGCGCGCTTATAAACAACATCCATATAAGTCCCAACGATTTCACAGAGGAATTGGAGATCTCAGCTGACGAATTGTTGACTTATATCAAAAGCTCAAAGAACATGAAGGCCCCAGGTTTCGATAACATCATGAACTTGGAGCTCAAGCAATTGAGCCCCCAGTTCTATAACCATCTGGCGATGGTTTTCAACCAATGCCTCCGACTTGGCTACTTCCCCTCGTGTTGGAAGTCAGCCAAAGTCATCCCCATCCAGAAACCTGGGAAAGATCCTTCATGTTCCAAGAGCTATAGGCCCATCAGCCTTCTCTCAGGAGTATCAAAACTATTTGAGAAAGCGATCCACCGTCGGCTTCTCTCGTCTGCAGACGAGCTGAACATCTTGCTCGACGAGCAGTTCGGTTTCCGACGTGGTCGCTCAACAGTGCACCAACTTAACCGAGTAACCAACATCCTCAGGCGGAACAAGTCTGTGGCGAAATCATCTGCCATGGCACTTCTCGATATCGAGAAGGCCTTCGATAATGTGTGGCACGATGGCCTGGTGTACAAGCTAAAACAATACAATCTTCCCATCTTCTTGGTGAAGATAATTAAAAATTACCTGTCGAACAGGACATTCCGTGTTTCGCTACAAGGTGCAGTTTCCGATGCACAGGAGATCTCCGCCGGTGTTCCGCAGGGAAGTATACTTGGTCCACTTCTGTTCAACCTATTCACCTCGGACATACCCCCGCTCCCTGAAAATGGATCTCTGTCGTTGTTCGCCGATGATACCGCAGTCGTCCACAATGGTAGGGTAACAAGAGCGCTTACAGCGAAACTGCAGCGAAGCCTGAATGTTCTGTCAGAATACTTCACCGAATGGAAGATCTGTATTAACGCAGCAAAGACCCAGGTCATCCTATTCCCACACTCCAATTCTCCCAAACTTGTTCCACCTGAGGATTGTAAAATTAGCCTAAATAACACAACGGTGGAATGGGCCAAATCAGCTGTCTATCTTGGCGTCACCATAGACAGCAAGCTTATTTTCAGGGAACAGGTTGACAAAACTGTCACAAAGTGTAACGTTCTGTTGAAGCTACTGTACCCATTGATCAACAGAAGGTCTACATTATCCCTGAAAAACAAGCTTGCTGTCTACAAGCAAATCATACTTCCAGTCATCGAGTACGGCATGCCAATCTGGGAGAGTTGCGCAAAAACACATCACCTGAAGCTTCAGCGCGTTCAAAATAAGTTCCTCAGGATGATCCTGAACACCCCTCCGAGGACAAGAACATCTGAGGTCCACCGTCTGGCCGAGATAAAAATGCTCTACGATCGCTTTAGTGAGTCTATCAATCGGTACAGGGCACGCTGCCTGACATCGGATCACCAGATCATCCGGAATCTGGTTCCCCACCCCTAGGATTTTCAAATTGTAGTTTTTAGTTGTAGATTAGGTAGGTTATCAAATTTTAACAAACAATGCCCCAAGGGCTGAACTGAAAAATTAATTAAAACACAAAACACACTTAACACATAAAACACATAAAACATTAAACATAGCTGAAGAGCCCATTGGGCTAAAACTCTTAAAATTATAAAATAGTATGTAACACGAAGAATTGAAATAAAAAACAAATTAAGTTACGTGTTCGACGTTTTCTGTACTTTCGCGTAACACGCTGCAAAATCTGCAAGACCTCTAGCCCTTCGCGTGCCTCGTACTTCTGGATTATATTGGATGTCCATCGGTGGAATCATCCGAAACACCTTCTACATCCATCTGCTGCACACGCTTTCTCGTCTTCGTTCTCTCGTGTGGCCACAAAGTGGGAATGAACTCGACCTTTCTGCTGGCTTCAGACATTGGCTGGCGATGAAGGTACCAGGCAGCCTCCTGAGCAGACATTTCTACTGAACTGAGCATCTTGATGCTCACTTTCTTCACCAGTGACTGGTAGTCCTGATCCGGGAACTCTTCCTGCAGCTTCACGAGATCGCGATGTAGACTGCTAATGCCCCTGATTAGTTTTGTTAACGTACTCGACGACGTACGCTGCACAAGAAAACTCCTCGAGGATGAACTGCAGATCCATGTTCGAACGGAGAACATTGGCAATCCACGGACAATTCCGTCATTGACCGTTTGACCAGAACGGTAGGCCGGCTTATGGATGCACGAACGATATCGAGGTAGTAGTCGTATGTGCAGCAGCAGTTTTCGAGAAATTGATCCAGCGTATCGAAAACTTTGTTTTTCAGAGCAGCGTGAATCTCTGTGGCGCGTTTCTTCAGCTGACCGCGTCGACCATCATCAGGCGGGTGTGGCAACAAAACTCTTGTCTGATCCATGGGCCAGTAAGGGATGTTGAAACGGCAACTTTGCTCACCTCGTTTATAGCACGTGAAATACTGTAACATTTTCTAAGTGTGTACTTACTCACTTACTTATGACAACCCTTAGAACAGTACCTGCGTTTTAATGTTCCACTACGAAACCAACGAAACTAATCAAACGATTTAACATAGTCTACGTCAACCGGTCGTGAGTTATACACAACCCCACTGATTTTT
>JAHHFK020003719.1:0-39866 GCA_024533555.2 Aedes koreicus
TGTCAACACATCGACAATTTCTTCTGGCATATGGGGGGAAATCCTGGGAACATTGCAACGCTTGTAGAGACACTCAAAAAAATAGCTCAGGAGAAAAGTGTGTTGCGCGATCCACCCCTTGTTAGTACCAGCGGGTGGATAGTCATGAAGAAAATGAATATATTTTTTGGCTCAGGAAGTACTAGCACACCCCGGTCCCAAGCTGTCCCGATTCGCAAAGTAACTCACACGAAAACACCCTCAAATATTCTGACAGTTTTTTTACACTGAATCAAAACATAAACAATGTTTCTAGAACCAAAAATGCGCAAAAATGCACAGCAAAGTGTAAGCTGCAAGGTGTACTTGGGAACCAAGGGGTTCTACAACAGTGAACCAATTTTAAATCGCTAGTTGCACATTGATTGGTTAAGTAGTTACGCCAGAACAACTCTCAATTGACTCACGGAAAAGGGTATATCCCCCCTTGAGAAAGACATCAATCCAATACAAGCAGCACAAATGTTTTCTACAATTAATAAGGCATGATAACAATGTACGAAAAACTGTGTTTACAAAATGAGCGAACAAATATTATCAGTGTAATGATTCGAGACAAAACAAAGATACTAGTACCAAAAGGTACTGAAAAGCGCAAGATTGCATGACAAGGAGCAGACTGCAAGGTTTACTACGGAACTAGGGGTTCTACAACAGTTAACCAATTTCAAACCGCTAGTTACACATTGATTGTTGGCTAAATGGGATGCGGAAAATGAAGCTGTCACTCAACAAGCTAATTAATATGTGTTTTTTTCATTTGAATGCTTTTTTTATCCTGCTTTATAGGAAAACAATAGTCACAAAAATGTTTCAAACGAAAGAGAATGGGACCGATTACCCAAGACATACATTCCTGTCCGAAGACAAATTAACTGAAGACGATGACAGCGAAATGGAAGATTTTCAGGAAAGTGGTGATCACTCAGATTATTGATATTCATCATTTGAAATAGATAAATATATGCTGCATTGGATTAAGGGGCTATTCATAAACCACGCAGGACCAAAGTCTACGCTCCATACATAATTTCAAAAATTGTATGGAGAAAAGTCTACGAGGGGAGGGGGTCTGGAGATTTTCAAAAATGAGTCTACGTGGTTTGGTGAATGTATGTTTCAAATAGATTTGAATGAGTGCATTAGGTTTTGGGCCCGCAAAACTAATTAATCACACGAATCCATAAATCTAATATTGGAGATTAACCCTAATTAAAATCAGATTAAAACTACGATCGAATCTATTGTAAAACAACATATAAAAGAATGGTAGATACTAAAGGCTATATTGTTCTCAACGGTAAGGTAACATTTAAAATTATTGTTTTCCACCATAGAATCTATTGTTGATGACGAGTTTACAATAGAAATGCAGGGTAGTTATGTATCTTAACAATACAACAATCAAGTTTTTCTCGAACAGTTTCAAACAAAAACCATTTATGTTATTGACTTCTACTGGAAAAGTTTCGCTACAATAGACTTTATTGTCTATGAATTATACTGATAATAGTGTCGTTTTAGTAGAAGTATACATGAACAGTATAGTTTACAGTTCAACAACAAAACCAATTATAAATTTATGGTTTTGTATTGTAATCCTATTGTAAATTTTTATTCGGGAAAAGGTTGCCCGTTCCGCTTATGAAGACATCCTGGCAAGCAACTTCCGAAATTTTTAAAGTTGCTGGAGGACAATATTGGTACAAAGGTATTAAGCAGTGTCTGATTGATTTTGTTCGGTAAGACTCAATATAAGTAATTGTACTGACTTATCAACCTTATAGGGTAATCCTATTTTGGCTACTTATTTGAATTACATGGCTATATTCCCAAACACTCAAACTGAGGAGTTGTTACATAGCGTGATTCTAAATTAATCAAAACGATGTAAGATTATAGGGAACAAAAAAGTACTAATGCATGGAATCAACGCTTCGAGTAAAATCATAGCATAAACCACCCAGTCCATATGGCACAGTGGTAAGTATCCCGGTTTTAAAGAGGAGGACTCGAGTTCGAGACTAGCTAGTAAGTATTTATGAAAGATTTAATTTAACTGAGAAAATATCATCAAATTGAACTCAATCATCATTTCATTACACATAGCACTCTCAAAATAAATTTGCGACAGGATTAGAACAAAAACTAGAACAAAAATGTCGAACACAAATGTCTTTTTTTTTGGTTTTGTTGAGTTCGTTTGAGGTACTTTTTAAGCTGAATAGCATTCTCTACAACCTCTAGAACGAGCCTTTTGTGAACTTCAAAGTTTTCTTTAGAAGTTTATAAGATTGCTGCTAGCAGCTTAATCATTGAATGCGAACTAGAAAGTTCGGTTAATTACTTAAAAAGTAAGCTGAATAGAATTCTCATCATAATCCTTCGATTAGCTGGTTAAGCCAAAAACACCCTTTTATCAGAACTTTTGATTGTTGTATTGTTAAGATACATAACTACCCTGCATTTCTATTGTAAACTCGTCATCAACAATAGATTCTATGGTGGAAAACAATAATTTTAAATGTTACCTTACCGTTGAGAACAATATAGCCTTTAGTATCTACCATTCTTTTATATGTTGTTTTACAATAGATTCGATCGTAGTTTTAATCTGATTTTAATTAGGGTTAATCTCCAATATTAGATTTATGGATTCGTGTGATTAATTAGTTTTGCGGGCCCAAAACCTAATGCACTCATTCAAATCTATTTAGGGCTTATTCATAAACCACGTAGACTCATTTTTGAAAATCTCAGACCCCCCCTCCCCCCTCGTAGACTTTTCTCCATACAATTTTTTGAAATTATGTATGGAGCGTAGACTTTGGTCTACGTGGTTTATGAATAGCCCCTTAATCCAATGCAGCACTATATTTATCTATTTCAAATGATGAATATCAATAATCTAATGAGTGATCACCACTTTCCTGAAAATCTTCCATTTCGCTGTCATCGTCTTCAGGTCAATTGTCTTCGGACGGAGATGTATGTCTTGGGTAATCGGTCCCAATTTCTCTTTCGTTTGAAACATTTTGTGATGTGGTAGGCTATTGTTTTCCTATAAAGCAGGATAAAAAAAGCATTCAAATGAAAAAAACTACATATTAATTAGCTTGTTGAGTGACAGCTTCATTTTCCGCATCCCATTTAGCCAACAATCAATGTGTAACTAGCGATTTGAAATTGGTTAACTGTTGTAGAACCCCTAGTTCCGTAGTAAACCTTGCAGTCTGCTCCTTGTCATGCAATCTTGCGCTTTTCAGTACCTTTTGGTACTAGTATCTTTGTTTTTGTCTCGAATCATTACACTGATAATATTTGTTCGCTCATTTTGTAAACACAGTTTTCGTACATTATTCTCATGCCTTATTAATTGTAGAAAACATTTTTATTGCTTGTATTGGATTGATGTCTTTCTCAACAAAATCTATACCCTTTTCCGTGAGTCAATTGAGAGTTGTTCTGGCGTAATACCAACAATCAATGTGCAACTAGCGATTTAAAATTGGTTCACTGTTGTAGAACCCCTTGGTTCGAAGTACACCTTGCAGCTTACACTTTGCTGTGCATTTTTGCGCATTTTGGTTCTAGAAACATTGTTTATGTTTTGATTCAGTGTGTTAATTTGTCAGAATATTTGAGGGTGTTTTCGTGTGAGTTACTTTGCGAATCATTAAGCTTGGGACCGGTGTGCTAGTACTTCCTGAGCCAAAAAATATATTCATTTTCTTCATGACTATCCACCCGCTGGTACTAACAAGGGGTGGATCGCGCAGCACACTTTTCTCCTGAGCTATTTTTTGAGTGTGTCTACAAGCGTTGCAATGTTCTGGGATTTCCCGTAATATGCCGAAGGTGTCGATGTGTTGACAGCCCGAATTGTTATTTTCTGCTGAACCTGGCAGCCAGGCAATGCATATTGGCAAGGTTGCTGGTTTCTTATGTCTATATGCTCAAATGTCAAAAGTGTTCCTCGATGTGCCACACATGTGGTTTGGATTGCAAATCGAAGTGCCGCAGTTATGAAACAAATTCGTGTAGTGTGTAAGACATCGAGGCTGGCACACTATTCTAAGCGACTTACGCTGCTTCTGATATAGAGGCAGCAACCTCTTCTGCGGACACTCAGATAGATTTCCGCATTGATTGTTGCGGTAGTGTAAAAAATGGTAGACTTCATACCGCAGTAACATATTGCTTGCCATACCACCACTTTTCGACCAAACTTTTCCACTTAAATCGACCAGTCTGCATCGCTTATATCCTCCCCTACGACGGCAGTGTAATATTGTGGCCCTAGAAGGGGTTTTGAGTCCTATTTGACATTGGTCTCGTCGTCCATCGGAATACCTGTATCCGGTCGCTGCAAAACTCCCGACTACAATTGCCGGGCCCTTGTTGTTGCGCGTTGCTTCTGTTCTGCACTTTGTTTGGCGATTTTCTGCTCCTTGTGGGTCTTGAGCTTGTTCCAGTTCTTGATACGTTGAATCATTCCGTCGCTGGTTCCCACTTTATTGGCTAAATTATGTATCGACATTGGTTTGTTCTTCCGAATTAGATGAATTAGATTTGTTCTTCCGACTTTCTGATCCAGTTAAGGGTTGAAGGTTCTCACTAAATTTTTTATTTCAGATTGGCAAGGTTGTTTTGCAAGATGATTAAAAACGCGCTGCAAGTTTTTTGTTTACATGTTTTAGTTGGTACTCATTTGGATGTCCCAGTGTGGAAAACAGTAACTAAGAATGACTACTGTGATAGCAACGACTATGTAGTGATAGGTGACTGCACAGTTTTTGAAACAAATACTTAATTTTCGGCGTTATCTAATGCACATAAAGGGAATGCTTTTTCATGTAAATTTAAACCAGATATTGCTGAAATCAGGCCTGCTGTATGAAAAATTGCAAACAGTTTCGTTGTTTATGCTTGCTTTGACTTGCAATAAAAAAAGTGGAATTTTTACGCTTCAGTTAATTTTCCTTTTTTTTTTCTCTATGTAAGTTTATAGCTGCGCAAATGACAACGACTGTTACCTCGCAAATACAACTATAAAATTAAATTGAGCTTGTAGTACATTTTTCCTCCTTGCTCTACTTATTTACATGTCAAACTTTTACAGCAAGAACAAACATTGTATACAAATATGTGTTTCAGAAACCAGGAACCAGATGGCATTAATTTATGTAGAAAGACTTTTTTTTTGTCTGCGTGTTAGAATAACAGTTGATTTCTTAAAACTATTTCTTATCAATAGAGAGAATTGTTCGTTACAATTGAAGATTGCAATGGTTTTTGTCTAAAATTATTAATTATTTTGTCGGACATTTCTTCTAGAGTCTCAACGTTTGAAATTCTATGTAATTCAGTAGTTCTGAACAAGGGCGTCAGCTTCAAAATCATATACAGAACTTTGTTCTGTATTTTTTGAAGTGCTTTTTTTCCTAGTAGCACAACAACTATACCATATTGGCACTGCATAAAGCATGGCCGGTCTAAAAATTTGTTTGAATATTAGAAGTTTGTTCTTCAAACAAAGTTTGGATTTTCTGTTTATAAGAGGATATAAACATTTTATATATTTATTATATTTGGCTTGAATGTCCTCAATGTGATCTTAAAAAGTTAATTTTTGATCAAGTATCAGCCCAAGATATTTTATTTGATTTGACTCCGTTAGACTCCCTTCATAGTGACTATATGACTATTACTTGGTTTCAAAAATGGAGCTCTAGGCTTGTGTGGGAATATTATAAGTTGAGTTTTGGAAGCATTAGGAGAAATATTCCATGTTTGAAGATAATCTGTAGAAATGTCCAAGCTTTTTTTGTAGCCTCCTGGATATAACACGAAGACTTTTTCCTTTAGCGGAAATGCCTGTGTCATCAGCAAAACAAGATTAGTGACAGCCCTGAGGTAAATCAGGGAGATCTGAAGTGAAAATTTCATATAGCATTGGCCTAAGAATGCTACTCTGAGGAACACCAGCTCTAACAGGTAATTGATCAGATTTAGAATTCTGATAATTTACTTACAACGTTCTATCAGTTAAGTAGTTCTGAACTTCAAACCTTCATGCCAAACACTGTTTTCAAACCTTCATGCCAAACACTGTCGAATGCTTTTTCTATGCCTATAAGAGCAACTCCAGTGCAGCAGCCTTCAGCTTTGTTTGAACGAATTAAATTTGTAACTCTCAAAAGTTGATGCGTAGTTGAATGGCCATGACGAAATCCAAACAGTTGATCAGCAAAAATTGATTTTGTATTGATGTGAAGCATCATTCTATTCAAAATTATTTTTTCAAAAAGCTTACTTATTGAAGAAAGCAAACTGATTGGTCGGTAGCTAGAAGCTTCAGCCGGATTTTTGTCTGGCTTCAAAATAGGTACGACTTTTGCATTTTTCCATTTATCTGGAAAGTATGCCAGATGAAAACATCTGTTAAATAGTTTTACCAAGAAAGACAAAGTACTCCCAGGGAGTTTTTTGATGAGGATATAGAAAATTCCATCATCACCGTGCTTTCATATTTTGAATTTTGTTAGTTATAGTTTTTACTTCATCCAAATTAGTTCCCCAAGAATCATCAAAAATATTTTCTTGTGAGAAAATATTCAGATATTCCCTGGAAACTATCCTGAATAGGACTAGTAAGACCCTAATTGAAATTATGGGAGCTTTCAAACTGATTAACAAGTTTTTGAGCTTTTTCCGCATTTGTAAGCAAAATTTTATCACCTTCCTTAAGCGCTGGCATTGGCTTTTGAGGTTTTTTTTTCCCAAGATTTTAGATTTGGATCTAATTTAAACACATTATTTAAAAAATGTTTGTTTCTCATGGCAGAGTAGCGTTTTTTAATTTGTTTTGTAAATCAGGATCGACAAGAAATAGGAGGAAATCTAAAAATGTAGGTAGTATTTAGCACAGAAAAGTGCTGTTTAAAATTTGTTATACCGTTAGATAGCAATAGCACTTCCTTCAGCTAAAAAAATAGAATCGCACCGCATGAGAGCACAATGCAGACTGAATCTGCCTCAGTTTTGTTGGCCAACTCTTTACTGTGCAGTGTAACATAGTAGCCATGATTGTGAACTCTATGCCATGTGAGATATCAATGTGGCGTACAGGGCCGTTTATTTAGCTTAACTATAAGACAATAGTGGCTTTAATGGCTGTTTTTCCTTGCATTTATTCGAAAAATCATTATACACCAAGCTTTAGTTAGGAAAAACATCATTAGCTTAGCTGAAAATTTTCAAACAAAAAAATTGAGTTCCCAATAGTGATTCTCATACAAACTTCATACAAATAGTTTATGAGAAGTCAGTTTCTAACTAGGTGTTTCAAATGTTGAAAGAACCATATTTGACACTGTTTAAACACAGTGTCATGTTGATGAGCAAAGAAGTTTCCCAAAATTAAGTATGAATCAAATGTGACCTTTACTTTTCTTTTCTCAAGTGAAGTCCGAACTTTAGAGTGCTCACGAATAGCTGGGAGAGATTTCGTTTGCAGCCTCAACTCCAACAACCATGTCCACTATGACTGCTAGAAAGAGGTCAAGACTTTCATCGAGATAATTAGAGTTCTACTGAACATCTCTGGATTAAGCAGGTGTAATAGGTGGCTTTTATCCATGAAAAAAAAAACAAGAAGGAAAATTTCACTTCCATAAAACGAGGTACATTTGGTATTCGATTACTGCTAGGGGTTGGATAGTCAAGAAGAAAATGGATATAGTTTTTGGCTCAGGAAGTACCAGCACATCAGTATCAAGTTTAATGAACCACCCCATAAAAGTATAACTCTCAACGAACAACCCCTCATACATGCTGTCAAAATATTAGGTGCGCAACTAAGTTCTCGCTGTTTTTTGATGAAAAAGGAACTTTATTTTGAAAACAAAGGTTACAAACGAATTATTCAAAGTATTGCCCATCACTAGCTACAACTTTTTCCCATCTTTCTGGTAGAACGTGAATACCATTTGGATAGAACTGTTCGTCTTTTGATGCTATCCAAGAATCAAGCCATTTTGAGATGTCATCATATGAGTGGAATTGCTGACCAGTGAGACCATGTGCCATCGAACGGAACAAGTAATAATCGGACGGTGCAATATCAGGAGAATATGGCGGGTGGGGTAGGACTTCCCATTTGAGCGTTTCCAAGTAGGTTTTCACGGGTTTCGCAACGTGAGGTCGAGCGTTGTCATGCGGAAGAATCACTTTTTCGTGTCTGTGCTCGTATTGTGGCCATTTTTCGTGCAGTGCTCGGCTCAATCGCATCAATTGAGTTCGATACCGTTCCCCGGTAATGGTTTCGTTTGGTTTCAACAGCTCATAATAAATAACACCAACTTGGTCCCACCAAATACACAGCATAACCTTCGCAGCGTGAATATTCGGCCTATGCGACGATGTTGAAGCATGCCCGGGCAGTCCCCATGAATGTTTCCGTTTTGGGTTAATCAATTTTTCGTCACCCGTCACAATGCGATGTAGAAAACTCTTCCTTTTTTGCCGCTGGAGCAGTTGTTCACAGACGAAAAAACGACGCTCAACATCTCTTGGCTTCAAATCGTAAGGAACCCAAGTTCCTTGCTTTTGAATCATTCCCAACGCATGCAATCGCTTAGAAACGGCTTGGCGGGAAACTCCTAATCCTGAACCAAGCTTTTCTTGCGTTTGACATGGATCCTCATCGAGCAATGCCTCCAATTCAGAGTCTTCGAAGTTTTTTGGCCTTCCTTCACGCGGACGATCATCAACACTGAAATCACCGTTTTTGAAGCGACGAAACCAATCACGACACGTTGTTTCACTCAGAGCAGCATCGCCGTAAACTTTTTGGAGCTCTCGATGTGCTTCAGCCGCCGTTTTCTTCGAATGAAAGAAGAAAATCAACACTTCCCGCAAATGACGATTATTTGGTACGAAATCAGACATCTTCAAACAACCAAAATATATAACACTAAACCAAAATCACTGATTTGGCAAAGCGGTTTGTTTACCATATGTCTGAGCTTGGTTTATGACGCTTGAGATGTACAACATTCGACCAGCACTTACTACTGGCGCCATCTATTGCAAAACAGCGGGAACTTAGTTGCGCACTTAATAATAACACAGCGAATCAAAAAAAAAAAAAAATACTTGTGCCGGAAAGCACAATCGTATGTATTGGAACGTGCAAGATGCAAGGTGTACTTGGGACCAATGGAATTCTAACGCAGTGAACCAATATTCAGTTGCTAGTTTCCTATTGATTAGGCTAGTATGCAGATCAAAAGTAATGTGCGTTAGGATAGGACAAGTAATGGTCAAGAAATGCTTTTACTGTCGGATTTACTTACCTTGTATGCAGCTGAAAAGAAGGGCAAACTTTGTAAGGTTAGTAACGCCTGCCCATGTAATCTAAATCGATTATTCCGCAAGGAAAGCTGACATTTCACCCATACTGGAGCATACGTCAAAATTACTTTGGTTGAAATGGCAAAAATTGCTTCAGGTCTTTACTTGTCAGCTGAATACAAGGCTATTGTTGGTACCGCTTTATTAGAAACCGCAAGTGTACAGACCGTGCAAATGCACCGTTTTTCGTGCGCTGGTTTGTCTCGAATGAATTGATGATTAATATTGCCATACCCAAGTAACATTGCCAAAACCATCCAGGTTTATTAAGTTTTATTAAAGTTTTATAAAAGCAACAACTATGAAACTAAGCAACTAAGAGGTGCCAATAGGCTTTATATTTTAATCAGGTTTATGAGAACTTACACAGTTTGTTCACAACGATCTTAAAACCTTGTTTTCTCAAATTCCTTTCACTCCTATGAAAGATTTTATTTCGACTTTATGAACTCGTAAAATGCTGTTTTGAAATGCCGTTTTAGGACTCATTCATATTATCTTAATAAGGTCAGTTGAAAAAGCATTTTAATACCATTTTGTCTTCAGTAAATGCATTAAACGACAAATGGGTAGTCATTGCGGAGATAAATTGGCTTCTTAGCAAAACTGTGATTTTTTTCCAATCGTTATACATATTGGAATATAGGAAATAATCGAAATGGGAAAAATTAAAGGCACCAAATTTTATTTGTAATGCAAATGAACTTTAGATCGGAGACCAATTTCGGCATTCTTCTACATATTCTTATTGAATTCCATCAATTTTCAGGAAATTCATAATTAATTTATCGAATATCTTAGTTTTAATTTTGTTTTTGTTGTAAACTCGCATAATTTCCGAGGCGCATTAATTTTCGGCACTTATCGTGCCAATATTCACCATAAAATTAAATGCGCATATGATTATAAGCATAACACGCTGTAAAAAACTCAATTTGTTTTGGATATTTTGCTATCAAACTAAATTTTTCGAAACACTAGAACTTTTTTCTTAGATATTATTAACTGCCAAATGAATCAGAAGAGCAGAGAATCGAACCATTCAGAACAACAAAAAACCAACCACGATGTTACAGTGAAGTTTGACAGCTGTGGCCATTTGGCCGTATGCTGGTTTTCATGGCAGCTAATAGGTTTTATGAAGGTTCACAAGTAATCATAACATCTTTCACTAGAGCATTTTAAAAATCCTAATGGTCTTATAGAGGTTTTATTAACTTGTTTTTACAACCGTCTTTAAAGTGGGCCACTTTGTACAAATTTTGGCTTTAAAGAAGCATAGAGAAGGTGTTGGTAGACAAAACAGTTTTGAATGTAGTTGTATCAACAAAGCCGGGAGCTGTACGGCTGGAATAAAACTAAAATTGTTACTTTGGTACAGAGATCGAAATTCTCACTCGGCTTGGTGAAAACCATGCTCTCTCTCTCTTGTCGATGAGTAGCGAACCGTTCACATTTTCATCTCTCCTTTTTCGCCGATAATTCATTATCCTCTCTCTTGCATATGCGAAAATATCGCTCTCCAAAATTCAACGAAAATATTTTCTCATGTCACATTTTTCACTGAAAACATGCTACCTAGATCGTATACGAGCAGCAAACACCGAAAATAAGGCCAAGCCGATGAACACTGGTACCGCCATGGACCATAAATGAAAAACTGGTGCATGGACCATAAATGATAAATGAAGACTGGTGTATTTTCAGGTGTCAAAAAGTAAGTGAAAAATAATTATCGGCATCAAGGATTCACTGAAAAAGAAACGATTTATCAGCTAGTCATGCTCTCCGAAAATTATAAATCGCCGTTGCATTTCTCGCGAAAACTGCTGTGAGCGTATAATAGCCTCTCGCTTCTCACATTCTCATCTGTTTCACCAAGCGGGTGAAAAAGAACGTTTTTCTTCTCAAGTAGGCGAAAATTTCGGTCTCTGCTTTGGTACATCTGTATAACAGTTTAGACGTTCAATTGGGAGCTATCCCATCATAAAGGGTTTTGATTTTAAGCAAAGCGTGGATGCCAAAATTTTTTTTTTCTTCAAAAAGGGAACCAGAGCATTGATGAAAACAGCTATTCGCTTTTCAGAAGCAACAAACGGAGCCAACACGCATACTTACAACGTAAACTTTTTTTTTCGCAATGTGGGTTGCATACCTGACGGGCACTCCAGCAACGTTAATTTTATATAAAGATCGCAATCGTCGCGAGCTCATGAAATGAATTATGAATCAATGTCAAAAAAATTCAATTTAACGACTGAGGTGGAATTCGGTGAGATCCATCTGTTTATCAATAAATTACAAAAATCATTTGTCAAAAAAAACCAAACTTTAAGTTTCCAAACCCAGTTATTAATTTATCCAAATGATATCGGTTAAGTTTACAGTAACCTCTGAGTTGGTGTGACTCTCCTGACATTCTGAAATGGAATGCTGGGTCTGAAATAGAGCTTTCAGCTTCAATCTACCAGATTAAAGCTGCTTTCGATAGTCACTTCAAGTTTTATTGCAAACAGATTTCTTCCATAATTTCACTGCCGGCCAGTTGTTTTAGTCGGAATTAACGTTTGCATTAAAGAAAATGGACTTGTTTCGGATGGTGATAAAAAAAGCTAAGACAGATGATTGCTTTTGATAAATTTCCCATGGAAGGTAATTATTTAAGCTTACTTGCAAAAAATTCTACGCCCTTGCGAGTGGCCTTCCGGCCGTTAACCGCAACATTCGCCATGGCGGACGAAAACATGCGTGTAGGCATGTTTTTGAGTTCTTTCTTCGTTTTATTTATCTATTCTTCCGCAGTTTTTCGCGACAAAATTGTTGGCGTAGATCTTACGCTTCAGGTTGGCCCAGGAATTTTCGATGGGACGCAGCTGGGGGGCGTTGGGCGGGTTCGCCGACTTGGGTACCACATCAATATTCAGCCGCTCCATCTCCTCCAACGATTGCTTCGAGTAGTGGGTCGACGCCAGACCCGGCCAGGGCACCGCATCTTCGCCCTTATGGTATTTCTTGATGAACGACGCAACTTCCGGCAGGCATTTCGTTCTATACATTTCCCCGTTCACGGCCAGTCCGGAGCGAAAGAAGAGCGGCTTTGACATCCCCTTCTCGCTGATTGTCAGCCACAGCAGCACCTTCTTGGGGAACTTGGTGTGTGAAATGAACTTCACCTCGGAGCTCACTTCCTTCGTGGGGGAAGTACAATACGAAGTGCCCTGCCAGTCGTTGCCATCCAGGGTGAGATAGGTCTCGTCGTCCATCACCACCGCCACGTCGCGATTCGCCGGGAAAATCGAGTTGACCAGCTTATTCTGCCGCTGCCGTTGCGTCATTGCCTGCATTTCCGAAACCAGTGGACATGTATGTTCATGTTCGCCAGGTACTTTTTCACTGTTTGGACCTCCCGGCCAAGCGCACGCAGCGATGTAGCCATTTTTCCCTCGGTCTTCTTCTTCAGCATCCTTTGGAGCTTCTTGTCGCTCAGGGTTGCGGGACGTCCGGAACCGGGCTTTCTTTCGATGCTCTGATTGTTGTCTAATAGTGCCAAGATGTTGTAGATACCAGAACGGGCGTATCCGGCGTCCACAAAGTGCCACTCGATGTCCGTTTTTGACGCGGCGGGGTGCCGTTCTTAGAACGCGCACACTTCTGAACGTAGTTGCTTCACTGTTTTTGTCATCACGGTTAGAGTTCGACTGATAGAGCTGTCAAATATTGTCTGCTGACTCATGGGTTACTATGATTGATGCTGCATGGGTAGTTTCGTCAGTGCGGGTGAGCAATCGGCAATTTTTGTCCATTTTTTTTTAATGCAAACGTTATACCAACAATCAATAGGCAACTAACAATTTACAATTGGTCCATTGCTTCAGAACCCAATTGGTCCCAAGTACTCCTTGATCCTTGCACCTAGAAGTATTATATATTCTTGCGCTTCGTTACAAGAATTCGCTGTGACATTTTGACAGAATATTTGAGGGGTTGTGCGTTGTGACGTTTGTTTTTAAAGGTGATGCATTAAGCTTCGGGCCCAGCTTGGGACCGATGTGCTGGTACTTCCATAGCCAAAAACTATCCATAGCCAACAACTCAACCCATCATCAGGTGGTCTACAATTTCATAGAAATTACCATTTCTCACTTCAGAAACCTATTCCATAATTAACTTGTTGCAGTTTTTATGTAGTTCAGGTTAACATGTACTAGGAAAACAATTAAAATAATTTTCCGCTATGACGCCTTTCAAGTTGTACTGAGTTCCTCATTCCCATGGATATTAATTATCACTGCACGGTCATCCTGACATTTTTACCTTTCATTGCAAATTTCAGCGATTATAAATCATAAAAAAACGCTATTTGCCAACGTGCCGTTGCCTTCACCACACAAAAAAAGTACACGCATTCCCAAAAATATCTCCCGACACCGCCGGTTCGTAGTACTCGCGTCGCAAACATCAAGGGAACACATATTTAGCAGTCACGACAGATTTCCCGTTTTGCAGCACTCAGCCAAATTGCTCCGTCTCGAAATTTGATCTAGCCCGCCCAACTCAAGCCATGGACATAAGCGTATGGTGTCTTCATCCGCCACGATAACATTGCCCTACTTACTTAGAAGGCGATATGTTCCACATAGGTTGAGGTTGAGAATGATGAGAACGGACACGGACCCCGGACGCCGATTCGGATGAACTAGATTTTCTGTCAACTCATCGAATAAGTTGCCACATCAAATAGGAAAACTTTCAGCTACTAACTAAACGTTGTGAGTACCGGCTCTGTTTCGCGTTGTGGAAGCGAAATTGGCAGAGATTCCTCGGTGACGCTTCTGCCCATTACGGAGTATTTTGGCAACTAAAATGAGGCCATTGGTTCGTTCCCGTACGCGCGGGGACTCATAATCTCCAATTGCACGAAGGAGGCATGGATTATGGGCGTTGCGGAGGATTTTGTTTGTATTTTGAGGAGGCAACATTCGTCGAATTTTTATTAGAAAAAAAAAACTGATTCAACGTCTTAAAAGTCCACCCACCATTGTGGAAAATGATGATTTCTGATTGATTTATAAATTGATTTGAACACCTCTACACTGCATCACTGACCGAATGACGTACAACTGAAAACGTAAAGATTTTCGCATTTCCATCAAGGTCTCTGGCACACAATTTCAGTACCAGATATCTCAATTTTTGATCATCATCGCACGCTTCTGATTTGACGCTGCCGAGGAAGCCACATGACATCTCAGACCAAATGGTGGAAAAGCATCCTCCTTTACGGTTTTCCATCCTTTTGACG
The DNA here is from genome assembly GCA_024533555.2 of Aedes koreicus. Taxonomy (NCBI): domain Eukaryota; kingdom Metazoa; phylum Arthropoda; class Insecta; order Diptera; family Culicidae; genus Aedes; species Aedes koreicus. Next base: position 14,759 of record JAHHFK020003719.1, read on the forward strand.
ACATGATATAATCGTTTACTGTATAGGGTGTATCACGACGTGAACAGTTGCGAGGACCTATTTTCCGGCGTCTCAGGCGAATTTTCTCTCAGATGCATGCAGACGTAATCCACCCTATTCACTACTGAAGCAGTTTTTCGTACAAGATGAGAGTGAAAGTGCTGAGTCGTCTCGCCGCCGGCGACGACGACGCCGCTGGACTTGTAGTGGGGAGATAAAATGGACTATAAATTAAATGTTTTGTTGATGTTCTGCGAAATTGTACCTACGCTCTGGTTCACCAGAAATGGGTGTTTACACGTACAACTGAACACGCGACACCAAAGTTGTGGGAATTGAGTGTGAAGAGGATGAGGTCCTGTAGGGGGCTGGGAGCGGACTCTAGTCTACGGCTAATTTTCGGGCATGGTTTATTAGACGAAGAAAAAAGTCGTCAAATACTATGTACTGAGATAAAACGATGCTGATAAGCGGATGCAACTGGGTAGATAAACGAGATTCGAAATTTGCGTTATTACTAACCGCAGTGGAAGATAACCGCTCCAGCATCCCTCGCGGTCGCGACGATAAACAGAAAACGAACACACTTATTCGCCATATATAGCAGGCATTGACATCTCAATGCAATATCGATATTGTGTCATCATTGGCATTGTTACGGCAATCCAGCGGGGCCAGTTTCTCATAAATTAGCATTATCCTTAATTTTTCATCCTGTGCAAAAAGAGTTTGAGTTGTGGATCATTAATGCTGGGCTGTGTGACCTTCGCGGATCGGGTGTTGTAATATTCATCCCTGAACCATGCAACAGTGCAGTGTAAGTCTTTCGATGTTTTTCTGTTTTTGCAGATGTGTGGCAGCTGTTGCAACAGTCGTACCTCACCTAGAACCATTTGTCATGTAGGATAAATAGCTTTTTGGAACAATATTTTCTCATCAGAGTGTATTGTCAAGGCACCACTGAATGTGGAGTCTAGAGTCTAAAGATACGAGTTTTCTTGTCATGCTTTGTTGGGAAGATAGAAGGTCAGAAGGATTACTGATTTCTTAAGATAAAATCAGTTAAATTGCAACGTTCAATATAGGAACTAATCTAGCATAAATTAAGATTCACGTTCGATTTATATTTTTTCCAGCAGGAGTGAAGATTACATAGCCGTGATGTTATAGCTACACCATTTCGGTGACAATATTTGTCCCATCAATATCCGGTTGTCATTTCATGGTCGAATATGCAAGGTCCTTGAGCTTCACCACACGATCCAATCGGCGGACAGCAGGAAACATCTTCGTGTGTTTTCCGTCTTCCGTTGTTCAATCGGCCGCTCCAATACTGCAGTAACAAAGCAGTACACTTTCCCCGATGCGATTCCAAACAGAAAACGATACGTTGACGTTTTATTTATTCGATTAATGAAAATGCGTTTGCCTCTCGCGTGGTTCAATGTGTACCTACTTGGTTGCGAATATATAAATGTTTATTCAGCCGTTGCCATTGTCAAACTGTGCTGTTGCTCGGAAGCTCAGAACGGCTCTTCTCTACTAGCGGTGTGTCGATCTGGGTTTGTTAGGAGACGCATTGTTGGGTAAGCAATGTCATTATTCAGACGATAAAGAGCGTAAGATTTCGTTCTTCAAACAAGGAGGCCATACTCCTTCTCAAGGACTTCAGGCCGTGATGAATACAGATGTTTGACATATGATCAATTGAACAAAGTAATTAACGTATCCATTCTTCTTACTGCTCGTGATTGTAATGCAAAATCGATCAGCTTTGTTTTTGTGATATTTTGCATTTAAAGTATAAAATACAAACAAAGCCATCATGTTGGTGATTGCGGGTATTTCCTTTCATTTGACGATTTTAATGAAAATTCGAAGATTTCTTGGGGGCAACAATGTTTTGCCTAACTTTTCAAGATCATCCTGCAAGACACAATCACGGCTGTTACGTAGTCATGACACTAATGCCTGGGACAGATATACATCGTACAGCGTTGTATTCCTTTAGTCTTTTGGTCAAGGGAAAACGCGTGTAAATCGGTGAAATCGTTTATTTAAAAAATCAAATTAAATTTCTTTTTCAAGTTCAATTAGTATAAAATTCAGGAAAAATATTCAGTTAGGCTTCCGCTTTTCCAAATCCGAATTGCCGGGCCTTACGCTTGACCCCTGCCATCAGATTTTGTACAGCCACCTTGTCCACCTTCTTCGCCGCAGAAAGCCAGTTTGCCTTGAACTGCTGCTCGTCCTTAGCAGTTTTTTTGGTCTTCTTTAGGTTCCGCTTGACAATAGCCCAGTATTTCTCAATTGGGCGGAGCTCTGGCGTGTTGGGAGGGTTCTTGTCCTTGGGAACCACCTGCACGTTGTTGGCGGCGTACCACTCCATGGCCTTTTTACCGTAATGGCAAGATGCCAAATCCGGCCAAAACAGTACGGAACAACCGTGTTTCTTCAGGAAAGGCAGCAGACGTTTATTCAAACACTCTTTCACGTAAATTTCTTGGTAGACAGTCCCGGAATCTATGAAAATGCTGCTTTTCAAGCCACAGGTACAGATGGCTTGCCAAACCAGATATTTCTTTGCGAACTTTGACAGTTTCGTGTGCTTGAAAATATCTGCTACCTTTCCCCTTCCTTTTGCCGTATAAAACTCCTGTCCCGGAAGCTGCTTGTAGTCGGCTTTGACGTAGGTTGCGTCGTCCATTACCACGCAGTCAAACTTCGTCAGCATCGTCGTGTACAGCCTCCGGGATCGCGCTTTGGCCGTCGTATTTTGTTTATCATCGCGATTTGGAGTCACTACCTTCTTGTAAGTCGATAGTCCGGCTCGTTTTTTGGCTCGATGCACGGTTGTAGACGATACACCCAGCTTATTTGCGGCATCTCGGAGAGATAGGTTAGGGTTTCGCTTGAAACTACCGGCAACTCTCTTTGTCGTCTCAGCGGCTTCCGGTTTTCGATTTCCCCCCGATCCAGACTTCCTGGCTGTCGACAAACGTTCCCCAAACACTTTAATTACATTTGTAACGGTTGATTTGGCAACTTTTAGCGATTTTGCCAACTTTGCGTGCGAGTAGCTCGGATTTTCGCGATGCGCGAGCAAAATTTTGATACGCTGCTCTTCTTGCTTGGACGGCATTTTGACAACTGAAGAGTGAATTCCAAAATCAAAATAGGAGCAACATTCTACACACACACACCTTCAAAATGAGGGGTGTTCAGGTTTTTTAAATGCAAAATTGAAAGAAATACGTCAAGTTGATATTGACCAAATTTTGACCGTATCGCCCTTTAGTACCTGTTTTTCAGTACTGGATTATAGTATTTGACAATTAGTACAACCATAGACTAACTCTAAGACCAGTAGGTCCCGAACAAATACGATTTTTTTCTTGGCTCAGTCAGTACTAGCACATCGGTCCCAAGCTCGGTTCCAAGCTTAATAATACGCCCCTAATAATGAACTCACACGAACACACTCTCAAATATTCTGTCAAAATAACACAGCAAATCAAAACAAAGGCGCAAATATGTATAGTTAGGTGCGGGCTTCAAGGTGTACTTCGGACCAAGGGGTTCTACAACAGTGAACCAATTTCAAATCGCTAGTTGCATATTGATTGTTGGTACAACGCTGTATGTTATATGTTGACTGTCCCAGGCATAGACAGGGAGGTTTCTGCTTAATTCAGAGCTTATGTCAAAAACTATAAACTTGTATGATATGGTTTGTTTACGAACAGTGTACATATTTCTCTTTTTGATATTTAACGTGATGCTCCCTTATTCCTATTAGCGCCTAATTCCGTTCACTTGACACAAATCATTAAAAATCATCCCACTACAGGGTCCGACAATTGAGCTACTACAAAACATGTAGAGTTATTACAATGTTGCACATACAATTACATCGGACCTCCCCTTGTCGCTTTGTTTACCCTGAGTCAGGGATGCCAGATGTTTTTCAAAACGTCTGAAATGAGCAATGAAAAATGTTTGTATTTGTCTGTATTGAGGATTTTTTCAAAAGTTTGCGTACACTGTAACCGGCCAGTACCCATTAATGGGTGAAATATCAACCATTTCGAACTTAAGTGGTTTAACTCCTTTGATGGACAAAACGATTAATGGGTAAAGAGCCTGTACGTCAGGCTATCTGGTATTTCTTTCCCGTTTTTTTCCAAAATGTTTGTTGTTTGGGAATTGGGTATGAACTACCAATTTTTCAACACGTTTGTTATTTGGGAAATGAGTATGAAATACCCATTTTTCGTGATTTGTTTTTAGTTGTGATAATGACCATTAGCACAAACATAATAGATTCAAATGAAATAATGGTAACGTTTTGCTCTCCCCTGCGAGATCCAAGTAGATTGCCATACTCCACATCATCGATATGAATTGACAAGCGGATTACATGCGGGTATTAAAGGAAGTATTCAATTGCGTCGAACATGTTTCCTTCCAGGAGGGCCTGCCGCTGCGAACTTGATCGGTAGTGGAGCTACGGCCACCACGAAATTCTCGAAACCAATATTTAACGGTGTAATCTGACGGAGCATTTGCCCCATAATATTTATCCGTTTTGCCTCTCAAAAAATAATGTTTTATGAGAGAACGAAAATCGTTTTTATCCATGTTCAACATAATGCCAAACACATCAAAAACAATCGCTGTCAAAACATAACTAAGGGCAGTATCGCACCGAAATTTGGCGTGTGTGCCTAAAGCTATGTCCATTTAGAATCCGGAATAATAAAATCTGTATCTCGGTAACGGATTGACGAACACATAAGTTTAACACATCAAAACAAAGGTATTACTGTACTTTAAGGAAAAATATCAATACAAATCATTTCTCGTCGTTTCCAATGAAAATTCACACTTTCTTCTTTATTCCTCCCATCAAACGCTTCACACCTCCAGAGTCAACTTCCTTGGCACATTTGTTCTTCATTTTGGTTTTTAAGCTTCCGCTTCATTATTTCCCAAAATCTTTCGATGGGCCGGAACTGCGGACGGTTGGGTGGATTTATGTTTTTATCGATGAAATCTACGTTATTATCGCGTCTTATTCGTCACGAACACTTTCCATCGTCTTATTCGTCACGAACACTTTGGTCTTTGCTCCGCAGCTGCATATCCCTTGCCAAATCATCAGCTTTTTGGCAAGTTTGTCCATAAAAGCAAACTTAAACTTCGCAGGAACATCTCCTCGTGCCGTCGCCATGTTGAATTTGTGACCAGGAAGCTGTCCGAAATCCATTTTGACGTTGGTTTCATCGTCGATGAGCAGGCTTCCTTGGTACTTCGTCAAAACCTGCTGGTACAATTTCCGAGCTCGAGTTTTGGTGACGAAACTTTGCTTCAACGTTCTGTTTGGTTGCTTGCTCGCTCGATAAGAACAATATCCTGCTCGCAAACGAATTCTTCGAACGGTACTGCGAGCAGCACCGTATTTTTGTGCGAGGCACTCGATCCGAGCTCTTTTGCTCCCTGAAACGTTTGAGCACATCATACACGGTTGATTTGGCGATTTTCAACGTTTTTGCTATTTTTATTGCGGACCACGTTGGTTTATCAACGTGGGTGTGCAGAATTTTTTCTCTCCTCTCGGCTTCCACCTGGAATAACTTTTGATTCACTGCACGAAACACCGTGCCGCTGCAACACAATAAGTGATTCCGGATTCTAACTGGACAGAACTTTAAATATGAGCGGACTACAACGCACTTTAACCTTTTTGCAGTAACATCGTATTTTGGCAGTCAAGGAAGTTACTTTTCACCCCACCTCGTACACTTGTTTTGAGAGCCTTATTCATGTACTTTTTCGGTTTTACAACTGTCACAAACTTTCTGGAGAATCTCTTATTTTTAAGGAGTCTTGGCCTTTTCAAATTTACGCATATTCTTCGCATTCATTTTATAGCCATTAACGTGTGCTTTTAAGAAATGGGATGATTTTAGCGATTCTTCATGCAATGACCCTGCCATCCGTTGTTGAAGTCACCTGTGTCTCGCCAATCGTAGTAACCCTATTGTGTACAGAAAAAAAAACAAAACAGGGTTATCAATCACCCAAATGGAGCGGCTGAAGGTGCTGGTATAAAACATCTTTTCGGCAAAGCGCGACGTCGTGTTCATAATGGATGCTTGATACTGGGCGGCAACGACTGGCAGAAGACCGGATACTTGACGTTTATCAGATATTTTTGCAAGTTTGATTGTTATGTAGTAAAAGTTTTTTGTATTCCTTTCCTTTTATTTAGTTATTTTAATTAAGTTACATATTAAATAATTTTATCTAGGTATTTACCTCTAGAATTCAAAATATTCCCAAAAATGCAAGTCAAATTTGTCAACAGATGTCGACAGGCACACCCCAAGTAAATTTTTTAGTTTTATTCCAGCCGTATAGCATTCCTCCCAGCTTTGTTAATAAAACTACATTCAAAACTGTTTTGTCTATCAACACCTCCTCTATGCTTCTTTAAAGCCAAAATTTGTACAAAGTGGCCCACTCTGTAGATGGTTGTGAAAACAATTTAATAAAACCTTTATAAGACCATAAAGATTTTGAAAATGTTCTAGTGATAGATGCTATAACTACTTGAGAACCTTCATAAAACCTATTGACTGTCATGAAAACCAGCATACGGCCAAATGGCCACAGCTGTCAAACTTCACTGTGACGGGTGGTTTGTGTGGTAAAAGGGAAAAAAAAAAATAATAAAAAAAAAAAAAAAGGAAAAAAAAAAAAAAAAATCACTATTTTGCCAGAAAGCCAAGTTTTCTTCGAAATGACTACTTTAAAACTATTTGGTCATTTGGTCACTTCCCTCAATGCCAATTTGCTGTTTAATGCATTTACTGGAGGCAAAATGGTTTTAAAATGCTTTTTCAGCTGACAGATTTCAACTAATAAGATAATATGAATGAGTCCTAAGACGGCTTTTCAAAACAGCATTTTATGAGTTCATAAAGTCGAAATAAAATCTTTGATAGGAGTAAAAGGAATTTGAGAAAACAAGGTTTTAAGATCGTTTCAAACAAGCTGTGTAGATTTTCATAAACCTGACTAACATATGAAGCCTATTGGCACCTCTTGGTGTCATAATAAAACCAAATTGATTTCTAGTGGCTTTGATAAAACCTTAATATAAGTTAATAAAGCAGGATGGTTTTGGCAATGTTACTTGAGGTGGTACCATTCAGACTCCTGATTCACAAGAAAATAGTTGTTGAATATCAGCAAAGATTCTACAGTACAACTTCAAGAAAAATTGCATGGTTGTGAAAATTCAACATTTTTTAAAACTAAAATCTGCTTTCTTTTAACCTTATTGAACATCTGATAAATTTCTTAGATCTTTTAAAATTTTAACAGAAATTTTAAGTTTCTGGATTTTTCAAGTGAGTCATTAAGATGCCTTTGCAAATAAATCCAAATACCAAAATCTTCAATTCTTGATTATCTGATCAGTTTCCTGAATTTCTATGGGATTTTCCAGCCAGTAGAATAAATAGAGTTGAAGTTTTTTTGTTTTTAATAAACTTGTGTCGTAGTTTTCTCAACATGATTTAGGTCTTAAGAAGTTTTTAAAACGTTTTGCAAATGTATTCATGCTTTTGTTAATTTTCATTGATTATTTTCTATAGTTGAAGCGTTAAATTATAAAAGTTTTCCTTGAATTCTTCCCTGAAAGTCTAATGAACCTAAAAAAAGCCTGTGGATTTAAAATAAATTTCAATTCCAAAGCGACCAAAAATAATAACATTAATGACAGCTGACATGAATTTTATACTATTTAACTACACTTTACTGTCACTTTTTTTTTTTATTTATTGATTAATTGTCGTTTGTGTGTATTTTTTAAGTAAAGGGCGAACACGAAATTATTGCGACACATTCAACAGGGCATAACTTTTTTACCATTGGGTAAAAAATCAACCAAATTTTGCACACTTTCTCATTGATGTGTAATGTTTACATGCTGTCAAACTCGAAGTCGTGTTTTTCGATTCAACGAAAATGGAGGTGAACCAACGCGAGTCGAGAGAACAAATTCTTTCCAAACACCTGGAATTTCCTGACCTGTCGCACCGGCAGTTGGGAAAAATGTTGAACATTCACCCTTCAACCGTCTCCAGAGTGTTGAAGCGGTTCCAGGAGCGGTTGACGTTGGACAACGGCAAAGGAGCTGGAAGAAAACCGGGACCGGAGAACAAAAAGACGGAGGGAAAGGTGAAGCGGATGATTAAAGCAAATCCCAACGTCTCAATCCGTGATTTGGCTAAAAAGATCGGCATGTCGCAGAGCTACGTCCAGAATGCAAAGAAGAGAGCTGGACTACATACATACAAGGTACAGAACTTCTCAAACCGCGATGAGCGGCAACAATCGACGGCTAAAACTCGGGTACGGAAGCTCTACGAGAAGATGCTGACAAAATATGGCTGCTGTGTGATGGACGACGAAACGTATATAAAAGCCGATTTTAAGCAAATTCCGGGGTTGGAGTTTTTCACCGGCAAGAGCAAGTTCTATGTGGACGACAAATTTAAGAAGAAGAAAATGTCGAAGTTCGCCTCCAAATATCTCATTTGGCAGGCCATCTGCTCTTGCGGACTGAGGAGTGAGCCTTTCGTGACAAAGGGCACAGTAAATGGCGAGATCTACAAATATGAGTGCCTCGAGAAGCGCCTTTTGCCGTTCTTGTAGCAGCACGACGAAGCTCCGCTATTTTGGCCAGATTTGGCATCATGCCACTATTCTAAAAGTGTCCTGGAGTGGTATGAGGCCAATTCTGTCCATTTTGTTCCAAAGGACATGAATCCGCCAAACTGTCCGGAGCTGCGCCCGGTGGAGCAGTACTGGGCAATGATGAAGCGGGAACTTCGGAAGAGCAAGAAGACAGTCAAAGACGAGAAGGACATGTTAAGAAAATGGAAAAAAAAACTGAGAAACTGGTACCGGATGACACTGTAAAGACTTTGATGGAGGGCATCAAGCGAAAATGCGTTCAATTTTACACTCAAGGCTCCATCGATTAACTTTTCTTTTGATTTTTGAAGTAAATATATGTTTAAAACTACCCTAAAATTTTGGTTTGATTCTAAACATTATAAGAAAATTGGCATGACATTTTCGGTGTCGCTATAATTTCGTGTTCGCCCTTTAGTTAAGCATGTTCTTCGAATAAAACGAAACAATTCTTGATTTCAAAGTTCATCGGTTTGGTGAATTTTTAATAAGTTCATAAACCTAATGTAATTTTTGAAAATATTCTGGTTTGTTCCGTTTTGTTCTGATAAGTAGACGTGTTGTAAGTTTTTTTTATGTTTAAAAAAAAGCTGAATAGTTTTTTACAGTCCCGCTTGTACTATCCTTTTTCTTGAAATCAATGTAGGATATATCAAATATAAGCAGGACTTTAAATTTAATCATTCTCCAAGGTTCTAGAAGATTCTTGATATTTAACGAGTTCCATCACAAAGTTTTAAAGCTTCCAATTACCAAAAGTTATTTTTGAATGAAGCCTTTCGTTACATCACGGGCTACATCTTAATATACCCTGTTGGACTTATCCCCGAGGTAGTCAGGAGATAAGTCAGCTACCTTGGTCATCGTTTCTCGGAAGACCGTGATACAAGGGTATAGCCTACTTGCTAAGAGCTGGATCTTGGATAACTTTGACCTCAATCCGTGTGCGTTCCATTGCAGTACAACATTCAATAGCCCTGCATCAGTCTGTTGCTTTTTTTTTTTAAGTTTTTTAAGGGATTTAAGTAGTAACTGACCACCATTTTTTGGGTAATCAGCTGCTTGCCACGACATGATTTGGTTTATGAACCCAATCACCTTACCAGAATTGGCAGACCAAATCTCATTGGGCTGTAAACAACCACTACCCAGAATTTTTGATCTGCGCCTATACAAAGATGTTTTGCTTTCTAGGTTATAGAAGCGGCATATGTATATCAGTCTGAATCAGTCTGACAGTGTCCTGTTACTAGGCCAATGTACACAAATAAAAAGAAACATTTAATTTTCTGCGTTATCTAATGCACATAAAGGGAATGCTAGATTTGGCAGAAAAAAAGGGATATTTCATGTAAATTTGAGCCATATAACGCCTGAATCTAGCCTGTTGTATAAAAGATTGCAAACATTGTTGTATGGCGCATGAAAGATTGCAAACAATCTCGTTGTTTACGCATCCTTTGGCTTGGAACTAAACGAGGGGGACTTTTACGCGCCTGTTAAAATTAATATTTTTTTTCTGTGTATGTACAGAGAGCTCTCTTATTGAGCTCTAAGAGCGTTTTGGTTTTATTTGCGTTTGGAATTAGAAATCTTTTTGACTGGTTACACTTTCTGATAGCCAACCAATTGGTTATCACCTTTTGTTCTTCCCCGCATTTAATTTCCATTTTTATAGTACAGTTTGATAGACCGCAGAATGACTCTTGGCCAATAAACTGTGAATTAGATCCTATTTTAGCGAGGTCGTCTGCTCTTTCATTCCCTTCAATGCCACGGTGTCCCGGAATCCAATACATGTTTACTGAGTTCGTTTGATACAGTAGTCTGAATGATAGAAGACAGAATACATTACCAGACATTTTACGATGTACATTTATAAGCGCATAATGATTTTAAAGCTGCCTGACTGTCCGGGAAAATACAAATATTTGCATATCTGTACTTTTTATTCAGGCAAACATTCACTCATTCTAGAATTGCAAAGATTTCTGCTTAAAAAACTGTTCGACACTGTCCCATACCCTCTGACATTTTGATTCCAGGACCATAGAGTCCTGCCTCAGTTTCCGTTCCAATTTTTGAGCCAGCTGTGAAAAATATGGTTGAACCTCAGTGGGCCCTATGGCTCCCCAATCTGTACGCGATGTTTCGCATACCTTGTAGAGACCGTCATAGTTGTCTTCCGGTTTCATCCAGTCTCCGTTCATAGTTATCACCGGTCCTCTTCTAAAATGTTGTAATATACTCAGATGACCGGAAAGCTCACCTAACAATATATTTCTAGACCTTTTCAGCAGCCGAGCGCTTCTTTCCAACCTCTAACTGCACATATTCATGCCACGGCAGCAGCGGATTGGCTACATCCGACGGACACGAAGTGCCTCACAACGTCCATTAAACAAAAAAATGCTTATAAGCGCACACCAGTATTTCATAGATATTGTGAGAATTTAGAAAATAGTAGTTAAAGTTCTGATGTACAATTTCTTATTGATGTGTTATCGAAAAATAATTTGCCTTCTTTGTAATACAGGCGATAGAGGTTGTACGGAATCAAATTGCACCACTTTTAAATGGCTGTAACTTTTTACCCGTTGAGTATTTTCTATTGAAATTTTGGGTGGAGCTAGTTCAATGTGTATTGTGTGTTTACGTTGTGTAAGTTTCATTAGCAGATGTGCAATCGTTGCGAAGATAGAGTCGGAAGATGAACGGTAGAATACGGTAGGTAAAACACGTGCACGGAAGCTCTACACCCAGATGTTGACAAAACCACAATGCCTCATTATGGATGATGAGACGTATGCAAAAGCAGACTTCCGGCAGCTTCCGGGGCTCCAGTTTTTCACTGCTCACCATAAATTCGATGTCCTTGAGGACGTTAGAAAGCAGAAGATGTCAAAGTTTGCCAAAAAATATATGATTTGGCAAGCAATTTGCTCGTGTGGAAAGCGGAGCACCCCATTCGTGACGACTGGAACGGTCAATGGGCAGGTGTAGCTAAAGAAATGCCTCCAAAAGCGTCTACTTCCTCTTCTGAGGTCACATGATGGTCCTACGATTTTCTGGCCGGATTTAGCCTCGTGCCATTACTCGAAAGGGGTTTTGGAGTGGTACAAGGCTAAGGAGGTCAATTGAAAAGTACTGGGCCATCATGAAGCAGGCACTTTGGAAGCAAGGAAGTGAAATTGGAGGAAGATATGAAGAAAAAGTGGATTGACACGCAAAAAAAAGTTGGTCCAAATGTTGTACAGGACCTTATCAGTAGTGTAAAGAAGACGGTTCGTGCATTTGGATATGGAATTGAAATTGAATAAAACAAACATGGAAAAATATTCATAACATGTTTTATTTTACTCCCTGAAGGTTTGAAGACAATTGGTTGAACTTGCCGAATATTTGTGTGTGTCGCAATTTGATTCCGTACACCCTTTAAATAGTGGAACTTCTGCTCTGTAAATAGGCTTTGGATCGGTTGAATTTTAAAATGGGAATGATGTGTGAGTCTTTTGCTTAATGGGACAAAGTGAAATGATTTTAATTATAAATATTTCAAATTTATTAGTTTCATTTAATGTTATGGGAGGGGATGCCATTTAAAGGGTGTCCACGATGAAATTGCCACACTATGAAATTGCTCTAACTTTTTAACCGTTGGGTAGAATTTAATGAAAATTTTGGTGGATTTAGTTCATAGTGCATTATTTACATCCTGCAAGTTTTAAAGTCCTGTGATCAAAACTCGCGGAAATGGAGTCGAAAGAACAGCTCGTGCGTGATAAAATCTTGCGCATTCATCACGAGAACAAGGATCTCTCGCATCGTTCCATCGCTAAAACGTTGGGAATCGCGAATTCCACGGTGTCGCGAGTGATTAAGCGGTTCGAGGAACGGTTCACCACCGATCGGAAGCCCAGAAGTGAAGGAAAAAGTATTCCGTACAGCACCAAAAATCACAACCGCGTAGTTGGGGCCTTCAACCGAAATCCGAACGCCTCCGATCGGGATGTAGCTAAGAAGCTGCACCTAAGCCGAAGTTTTGTCCAGAAGGCCAAAACTAAGGCTGGGCTTCGAACTTTCAAGGTACAAAAGGCCCCTAATCGCGACGAGAAGCAGAACAAGTCCGCCAAAACCCGTGCCAGGAAGTTGTACCTCAACATGCTGACGAAAGTTGAATGCTGCATCATGGACGACGAAACATATGTGAAGGCCGACTTCAAACAGATCCCCGGCAACCTGTTTTTCACGGCCAAGGATAAGTTCAGCGTTCCGGAGCATGTCCGCACTCAGAAGATGTCCAAATTTGCGAAGAAATTCCTGGTTTGGCAAGCCATCTGCACGTGCGGGAAGCGGAGTGCACCTTTCGTGACCCAGGACACGATGAACGGACAGGTGTACATAAAAGAGTGCCTCCAGAAGCAGCTGCTTCCTCTCCTGAAGGCCCACAACGTCCCAACAATCTTCTGGCCGGATTTGGCCTCATGCCACTACTCCAAGGACGTGCTGAAGTGGTATGCGGACAATAAGGTCAATTTCGTGCCGAAAATGTTCAACCCTCCCAACACTCCGGAGCTCCGCCCCATCGAGAAATACTGGGCGATTATGAAGCAGCACCTTCTTAAACGACCTAAGGTAGTGAAGACAGTCGAGGAACTGAAGAAAGTATGGGTTTATGGGTTGATTCACAGTTTATGCAGAATCTTATGGCCGGGGTTAAGGCCAAGGTGCGGGCATTTGCGTATGGGCTGTAGATAAAATACGAATAAAATGGTAAAATGAAGTTTAATAGTTATTTCTCAATCCCTGAAAATTTAATGGCAATCGGATGAAAACTCGAATTTTGCGAATCAATTTTGTGTGTGGCAATTTCATCGTGGACACCCTTTAAAAGAACGTTTTTACTCTGTTTACCAACTATCTCTATCAAAAATCCATATTGCAGTGACATGCGGTTATAGAGAATTCTTTTATCTCCACTTTTTACACTCTGCTATCCCGGCACCTTTTGAGAAACCTTTTTTATATTTTCAAACACCTTATATATTTTAAACAAAAATAAAATAAGTGAAATGCCAAAAAAAAGGGACAATAGTGTTTGTCTTGCTGCTTCATGTTCTTAAGTTAAATGGTTTTTGAATGCAAAAAATGAACCTACAGAGTACGCTGAAATTAGTAATTAAATGAGAACGGGAAATATACAACGTGATTTACTGGTCCACGATCTTCAGTCACACCCAATCACTTCACTTTTGTCAAATTGACTACGTTACCTAGGTTACGCCAACCAGTGTCCTCAATTTTCCAACTGTCAGTCTTTTTTTTTATCATAGTCGTGGAGGTGTGAGGTAGGAACTTGTGAGGACAGAATGCTGTCGCGCTCTCCGTCCAGGTTGTCTACTCACCATTTGAAGCCCACAAGCTTCAATCACTAAGTCCGAAATATGTCCTTAAATTCCCGACCGAGAGGAAATAACTTGTAGATAATACCCTCTTTTCACTCAAGATATTCATATATTCTTTTAGCACAAAAATTTCACGAAATGCAAGCCAGTATGACTAGTATCTGTTATTACAAGAATTAAGACCATAACCCATTGCGTTCTTATTCTCTAATGGAAAATCGATCTACGTCAACAGCACACCAGATCTAGGTCATACTTTGAACAACTGTTGATCTCGTGTGACTCGTCCTCCAATAGCAGACACCAATCGATGGTGGTGTCTTCAATAAGCCTCTCCGGATATGTGCCCCCAAAACGTGTGCGTCTGGGCTCATGTATTTTTTACCCATCGACTCATCGATCGTCCGGTCGGTTCTGCTAGACTGAGAAGCATTAAGGAAACACAATAATATTCTACCCACCAGTAATAATCAGCAGCAGCAGCAGCAGCAGCAGCAGCAGCAGTGTACGCAATGTGTGTAAATATAAGACATATAAACATCAGTGTTGCATTTATTTTTAGTGCCAGTAAGCAAAATGTGTGCAGAAAATAACGTTTGTAAAAAAAGCACGTTCCTCGCGAAAAATCGTCTGAACATGACAAAAAAAAATCCTTTTACTTTTATTTATTTTCACACATCGTCGCGAGATGTCTAGGCTCAGACGAATAGTTATTGCTAAGCTGGCTTCTCTCTTCCCGCATAGCGCATTCGGTCAGTATAATTATATGCGGGGGATGATGCTGAGCTGCACCCAGTCCCGGACGCCCTATCTTGCTGGCGACGCATCTGTTCGGCTTTGCAAGATTGTATAATATAAATATCGAAAGTATAGAGGCGAAAAATCGGGCTGGCTTTGTGATATTCTATCCTTCTTTTTTGGTGGTGAGAAACCGACCGAAAAATCGCAAACCTCGGTTATGGTGGTTAAGCGACATTGTTCTATAATGGACTTCTTAGAATTTAGACAACTGCGATCGGCATCTGAATTTTCCATAATGATTTATTGTAGTAACATTTAATTTCCTGCGTTATCTACACAGAAAGAAAATCTGAATTTTCGTTGTGATATAAATATCAGAGCATGTAAAATTGTATTTTCTCTCACATGAAACAGCAACTTGCATTAAATAGTTGTAATGCAATGGCGAACCAGCCCAGGAGGCTGAAAGCCACGATAATAAAGAAATAAAAAAAAAGTTGTAATGCAGACGAGCTTTTGCATTATCGGCAATGTATGGAATGTCCCAAAACTTTACAAATCGTGTAAAGTTCTGGAACATACCATTCATTGCGGATAATTTTTTATGCAAAAGCTCGTCTTTGTTACAACTATTTCATGCAAGTTGCTGCCTCGTGTGGAAGGAAATGCAATTTTACATGCTCCGATATTAAAGACTGGACTCGGAAAAAATGAGACACACAAAAATGATCACCAAAAATTCATATTAAATCGGATACTTCTCAAATTTTCAGGGATTAAATAACTATATATTAGCTATGTTTTGGCATAATTTATTTATTGAATTTCTTCCCCCAAGCTGAATGCTCGTACATTTCTCTTAACACTGCTCATGAGATCTTGGGCGAGGCTTTGTCCATCTTCCTTACACAATTTCTCCCAGTTTTTCTTCAAAGCTTCATCGGTTTTGAATGTTTTTCCGCTTCTTCATTCTTCTTCATTATCGCCCAAAACTTTTCGATCGGACGAAGTTCTGGTGTACATGGCGGGTTCGCCTCCTTCGGGACCGCATTAACGCCCTTCGCTTCGTACCAATCCATTAAAGGCTTGGCGTAATGGCACGAAGCGAGATCCGGCCAGAACAGCGTGGGACCACGGTGAGAGCGGAGGAAGGGCAGCAAGCGCTTCTGCAAGCATTCCTCTCGATAAATCTGCCCGTTTATGGTTCCGGTTGTAACGATCGGCTTGCTGTACCGTCCGCACTCGCAGATCGCCTGTCACAACAGGTACTTCTTCGCGAATTTGTCCATCTTTCTCTTCCGGAACTTTTCCGGAACCTCCATGCGGGACGTACTGACAAAAAACTCGAGGCCGGGGATTTGTTTGGTGTCCGCCTTGATATATGTCTCGTCGTCCATGACGAGACAACCTGGCTTGACCAGCCACTCACGGTACAGCATCCGCGCACGCAATTTGGCCACCTTGTTTTGCTTGTCAGTCCGGTTTGGCGCCTTCCTGACCTTAAAAACACGTAGCCCAGCCGGCTTCATGGTCTGCTGGATGAACCACTTCGACGAATTGACCTTTTTGGCCATGTCTCGGGTGGAAAGGTTCGGGTTATTCTTAAAGTACTGCCTTTTCTTCCGCGCCTTCTCTGGGTACTCTACTAGTAAGGAGTGTATCGAATATAAGCTATCCACATGCATTTGCGTTGTACGCATGTATTTGTGATGTTTATTTTATGCTCTGAACACTGCATGCTGTGCGTTTGACTGTCAGCTTTCTTTTGTTTACTTGTTTGTGCGGTTCAAATTCTGCGTTTTCAAAATGTCGCGTATTGAAAAGAAAGTGAAAATTAAGGTTCTGGACACATGGCTAAGTGAGAAGGGTATTACTATGCGAAAATTGGCGAAGCGGTTTGGAATTCATCATGCGAGTGTTAAAACCATCATTAATAAGTTTGGGGAACACTATTCTTTGGATGAGCTACCAGGAAGAGGCAGAAAACCCGGTTCTTCCGACCCGAAACTGGAGCAGAAAGTGGTATCTCTAATCATGAAGAACAAATCAATGTCAATACGTGATTTGGCCAAAAAAGCAGGAACGAGTGTCGGAATGATCCAGCGTATCAAGAGGCTAAAACCACCTGAAGACCTACAAGAAGCAGAAAATCTCGAAACAAAGTGCAGAACAGAAGAAGCGAGCAGCAACAAGGGCCCGGAAATTGTATTCGCGTCTTTTGCAGCGTCCGGATGCATGCGTTTTGATGGACGATGAGACCTATATAAAGGAGGAATCAAAAACCCTTCCAGGTCCACAATACTTAACTGCCGTCGTTGAGGAGGATGTGAGCGATGCGGAGAGGTCGATTCAAGTGGAGAAATTCGGTCGAAAGGTACTGGTATGGCAAGCAATATGTTCCTGTGGTTTGAAGTCAACCATTTTTTACACTACCGGAACTATAAATGCGGAAATCTATCGATCTGAGTGTCTCCAGAAGAGATTGTTGCCTTTATATAAGAAGCATAGTACACCTCCACTGTTTTGGCCGGATTTAGCGTCGGCTCACTATGCCAAAACCACTCTCAATTGGCTTGCGGAAAAGGGTATAGATTTCGTTGAGAAAAATATCAATCCACCAAATTGCCCTCAGCTTCGACCCATCGAACGTTACTGGGCAATCGTGAAGAGGGTCTTCAAGAAGACTGGTAAGGCAGCTGGGAACATGCAGGAGTTCAAAAAAATTTGGGCTCAAGCGTCCAAAAAATGCGATGCAACACTTGTCCGGAACTTGATGAAGAGCATTCATTCCAAAGTTCGAAAATTATTGAAGGAATAACTTAAATTTCATCCGGTCTTCATTATGTTCAAGTTTAACCTCGTACAATAAAGAATCAATTTAGAAAAAAAGAAAAAGAAAGAAGTTTGTGGATAGCTTATTTTCGATACACTCCTTATTATCCAAAATTTCATTAATTTTTACCCACGCGATAAAAAGTTACACCCAAAACAAAGTGTCGCATTTTGTCCGAGTCCAATCTTTAACATCACAATGAAAATTCATATTTTTTTTTCTGTAAGGTCTGTATCCACATTAATCCGGACACCTTCAAATCATTGTAACTTTTGAAATATTGCACGTAGGAATGAAAAATTTCACTGTGGTATAGCTGAGAGTCTATGATGAAAAAGATTATGATTGATGTTTACATTTCATGTTTAGTATTCAAGATGGCGACGAAAGAAAAACAAGTGCGCGAGCGAATTTTGTACGGGCGTACGGCAAATCCTGACTTGTTAATACGGGACCTTGCAAAAACATTGGATTTGCCTAAATCCACTGTTCACGATGTGCTCAAATCATTTTCGGAACGTTTGACGGTGGAGAGGAAACCGAGAAGTGACAAAAACATTGGACGCGCTGATCCTGTCATGGACCGAAAGGTGAAAAGGATATTAACGAAAAACCCAAATCTCTCCATTCGAACGGTGGCTCGTAAAATAGGGATGTCGCCTGGTTTTGTCCAAAAATCAAAACAACGTTTGGGACTTAAGTCGTATAAAGTAAAAACAGTTCCAAATCGCAACGACAAACAGAACTTAGCAGCAAAATCACGGGCTCGACGTTTGTACTGCGAATATTTGACGAAGTTTTCGTGCGTTGTTATGGACGACGAAACTTATCTCCTGGAGGATTTCAAGCAGCTTCCAGGGCTGGCTTTTTATTCTGCTATGGCCAGAAATGCTACAGCTGAGCATTTCAGAACGAAGAAGGCATCGAAATTTCCCAAAAAATACCTTGTGCGGCAAGCAATTTGCACGTGTGGCAAAAAGAGTAAATCTTTCGTCACTACAGGCACAATCAACAGGGATATCTATCAGAAAGAGTGTCTGCAGAAGCGATTGCTACCCTTCATCAAAAGTCACAAAGAAAAACCTTTGTTCTGGCCCGATTTGGCATCATGCCACTATGCTAAAACTGTGATGGAGTGGTACCAAGCAAATCAAGTGAACATTGTACCAAAAACCTCAAACCCGCCAAATTGCCCAGAGCTACGACCAATCGAAAGATATTGGGCTCTGATGAAGCGGAAGCTTTCTGGAAAGAAGCAAGGAATCAATGACATCAAACACTTTGGACAAACAAATTTGGACAAAGACGGCTTCAACGATTTCTGAAGAGTCTGTACAAACCCTAATGGACGGAGTTAAGCGCAAAGTTCGAAAATTTTATGCAAATACCGAATAACTATGTTTTGTTTTCACGAATTGTTAAAACACATCCCATGAATCTGAAATAAACAAGTACGACGGAAATACAATGCGAAATTCATGTTTTATTCATGTTTTGAGGTGTCCGGATTATTGCGGATACAGACCTTATAATGCACATAAACAGAATTCTAGATTTGGCATAAATTAATGGAATCTTTCATATAAATTTAAGCCAGATATCACTGGAATCAGATCTGTTGCATAAAGGATTGCAAACAATGTTGCATGCTGTCTGAAATATTGCAAACAATTAAACGAGGGGTAATTTAACAAGTTTGTTAGAATTAAACATTTTTTTCTGTGAAGAATAGATATGATGTAAACTTAATGTTAAACTATTTCAAGCAAAAAGCAACATATTTTGAAGGCATTGTTGTAAAAGTAAACTACACAGTTTGAAAGAAACATGGAATGTTCGGCGTTATTTGAAGCACATATAAGAAATCGTGGTGTATTTCATGTAAGTTTAAGCCAATTAGGCCTGTTTTATGGAAGATTGCAAACAATTTTAATGTTGACACTTGCTTTGGCTTGAAATAGAACGATGGAAATTTTAAGCGCCTGTTAAAATTCATCATTTTTTCCTGTCTTCATAATTTCTGACAAATGATTGTTTCTCCATCACTCTGCATTCAGGTTTTCTATTGCCCGGTGGTTCGATTTTTCACTTACTAAAAATCTGATAAATTGGTTGTAAACATACGAAAAACCAAGTTGGCCATCATCCTCGATCCGATAGGAAACCTAGCGGTTCTTCGCCAACCTTACCTCCAATTTCCCTGATCCGCTTCCAGCGCGCCTAAATTTCCATATTTCCATCATTATCGAATGTTAATGGCGTTTTGCCGTGTTGACTAGCTCGGTCGGCTGGGTGGGCCGCCCGCTGAACAAAGACCCTATAAGGGACAGACCCGAAACGAGATATGTTGAATGCCAACTCATTCTTATGGTACAGTAATTGTGCTGCTTATGCACTTGACAACGCACCGCACGGTTTGCCTGCCTTGACGAACGATGGGCGGCTCGATGCGGCCCACGAGTGACTTTCGATGACAACGCATTTATTTGTTTTTGAGCTGCTTTTTGTAAATGCACTTTTTAACCGAGAAAAAGAAACTGTTTCTCATTATCGACCAGGGAGCGATTCCTTTTTGCATTTTGTCATTGTTGATACCCAACATAGGACGATAAAAGCACAAACCTTGCATAATTCTTACACACATAATACACCTTCCTTTATGCGCGACGGACGACGTGTTGGAATGCGCGACTCTCACGCAATTTTGCAGGCCCTTATTTGGGGGGGCTGCTCCTTATTTCTCGGGAATCGGGGTGGACTGGGAATGGGGGGAAAAATTGAAAGTGCCCTCCACATCAGCCATATCGTGATTGACAGTGATAAATGGAAAATGTTTCTGTCAGCACAGACTCGTCGCGATCTTTCCGTATCAACTACTGACACGCCTCGCCGCCGACTCTATTTGTTCAGATGCATGGGTTGTTGTTGCGTTGCATAAAGGATGCAAATTTCCTTCGAGTTGCATAAAAATGATAATTCCTTGAGCGTCAATTGAGAAACGGGGTGGTGACCTTCGGTTCGGTTATTAATGGCTTTTGCTGATTGGTAAGGGGGTATTCTTCACTTTTCCACTGTTCCGATTGAATTGGTTTTAAATATCAGGGTCCCGGGTTGAAAAGGGTGGTGTTCCATTTCAATGATAAATCATTGGGTGAATCTTTTGTTGGTGACTTCGAAGGACTTGTTTACGACTGCTTGATCGTAAATTTTGCAAATTAGCACGTGAGTTTGGTGGCTTAATGAGCATTTTGATGAGATGCGATAATCATGTTTGGAGAGTTGGAAGATGAGAGAATGCAACAGAAGCGCAGATGATAGCCGCAATAAAAATGCAAATTTGGGACCCACAAATTGGAACAAATTAGCTGAAACACGAGTCGCGGTGGGATTGGATCGATCCATTTCTGATGGAAAAATAAAACAAGCAACGTTTTATTGGGACAAAATTGATCTTTTGGGGTGAAGTCATCCCGCAATATATTTTATTACGAAGGAAATCGATGATTTCATCTGCTTGTAATGAGCCTCATCCGAAGGCCAGCCATTTGTCACGGACTGAATGGGAAAAGTCATTGTAACTTCGAACAAATCTTCCTCAACTCATCTGATGGAATTGACATTTTTTCTCAGTCATTGTTTTCGCACAAGGATATTGAGGTACGGCTCCCATTCCATCGAAACAACGAAGGTAATCTCCCGCCTAAGATCGATCGATGGCTAACCACATCGCGTACTTTAAGGCCAACTTCAGCTTCAGAAAAAGAAATCGTAAACTTAAAAGCTCTCACCCGGAGATCGGAAAACAATTGCACAGTTCGATAATATATATGTCATGATTGATTCTTGCGTACTTTGTTGCCTTTTGTTTTCGGTACCGAACCGAATCACGGCAGTCTAGGCCGTCGTCATCGTCGTCCTGAACTTAAGGATTGCAATAAAAATGAAAGATGGAATTATTACATGGCACTTTGGCAAGCCGTGCATTGCGATTGTTTAAACAACTTTTTTTTTTGCCCTCTTGATGGTTTTAATGTCGTGTTACTCTAAAAATGGGCGGACTGAACGGGATGGGAGTGACTGGAGGTGAAAAATGGCATCCTTTAGCGGTGCTGGCTGGTTTCGATTACATTTTACCTTCGCAATGCAAACCAATCATCGACAACAAAAGAAGTCAAATCCCACGACTTTTGGATGTGAGGTTATGCAACCATGGAGTCGACTGGTGTTACAAGATATTTCGTTTTCTGTAATTAATATTGCATTAAGGATGGCTGAAGGAAGGATCGTATTTCGCTGTTTGGAACATTAAACTCTCGCCGGAGATTTGTTTTGGCGCCGATTGAAGGTTTGAAAATGTCTGTGGTGCTCAGTATGGCAAATTATTTTTCATGAAATTTCAAGTGAGATAATTATCTCTATTATTTTTTTCCCCATAATTGGAGCTGGTGCAATTGAAACAAATCATGATATTTAATTATTTTATTATTTCATATCCTATATTTACGGAATAAGATGTCAACTCATAGGTCGTATTAAATAGTAAAAGTTAATTGTGATTCTTTTCTCTCGTTTCAGGTAACGGAAGATTTTCAACATTGGTAACTATGATAAAAAGAAATCCACAAATTGTTTGGAACAACCAAACATTACCGATTCAAAACTACCCACATTCCGACAAGTCGTTGTTAAAAAATCGGCGTGCTCCTTACGTTTTTTATATTTGTGTCTTTTTTCTTGGCATTCGAAGCCAATTGCTTAGGGCATCTTCAACGGTGGTCCAAATTGTGGATGGGATTTATTTTTTTAAATACAAAACGCAAAAAACATCCCTCCACCGGTGTTGTAAATTTTGTTTCATACCGGATCTATTTTGCATCATTTTAAATCTGGTATATGTTTTGATCTATTCTTGCAGCAATTTGGAACAAGAAAAATACCGTTCCAAAACACTACACGCTGCTTGATAATACCAATTTTTTGAGTAAAATATCAGCTTTTGAGCCAAAAAGTGCCCGTGTTTGGTGCGGGTGATGCTGACGCCGGATAGAAAGATGTGTTCCTCAACTCGGATGCCGGATATTAACCTCAAGTTGCTCCCGGTGCCCTTGAATGGTTTTCTTAGTTTTTTTTACAGCCACTGCATGTTCCGAAAAACGCTGACTAGTTCAAAATTGGGAGGCTGTTGTGACTGTCGTGGATTTTACGACTAATTTAGTAGCAAATTTCGATTCTGAATAGTATTTCGATTGCTCGGAAATGACAAGCAACGAAGTCTTCAAAGTTACCAATCGGTTTATTGATTGGTCAAGATTAGCACTCGTAAAAAGATCATACAGATAAATTTTAGAGATTTTAGCCTGTTATATAGACATTTTCGGCAGGTTTACTGGGGATCAGGATGTTCAGGCTTATCTTCTGGGGGATACATTTTACTAACGTTTGCGGTAAACAAAATGGACTTTTTCTTTTTTACTTGCAAAAAAATGCTACGCCTTTGCGAGCGGTCTTCCGGAAGTTAACCGCAACATTCGCCACGGCGGACGAAAACATGCGTTTAGGCATATTTTTGAGTTCTTTCTTCGTTTTATTTATCAATTCCTCCGGCCAGTTTTCGCGACAAAATTGTTGGAGTACATCTTACGCTTCAGGTTGGCCCAGAAATTCTGGATGGGACGCACCTTGTGGACGTTGAGCGGGTTCGCCGATTTCTGTACCACATCGATATTCAGCCGCTCCATCTCTCCTCCAACAATCGCTTCGAGTAGTGGGCCGGACGCCTGATCTGGCCAGAAACACCGCGTTTTCGCCCTTATGGTATTTCTGACGAACAACACAACTTCCCGCAGGCATTTCGTGTTCATAAATTTGCCCGTTCACGGCCAGTCCGGAGCGAAAGAAGAGTCGACTTTGACATCCTTTTCTCGCTGATTGTCAGCCACAGCAGTACCTTCTGGGGAACTGGGTGTATGAAATGAACTTCACCTCGGAGCTAACTTCCTTCGTGGGGGAAGTACAATACGAAGTGCCCTGCCAGTCGTTGCTATCCAGGGTGAGATAGGTCTCGTCGTCCATCACCACCGCCACGTCGCGATTCGCCGGGAAAATCAGAGTTGAACTATTGTGGTAAAGAGCGGGGATAGTCATGAGTGGCACGATATTCCCGAAGTCTGTCCAACTTTTTGTCTTCGCCGGCGACGTTGATATCGTAGCTCGTTATTTTGAGAAAATGTCAAAAAAGTACATCAGACTTAAGGCTGAAGCTAGTAGTTGGAAACAAAATACATGAAGAGAATACAATGTTAACCTACCAGATCGACAGTGATGAGATCGAGGCGGTAGACGAATTCGTGTATCTGGGCTTATTGGTGACTGCCGATAATGACATCAGCAGAGAAATACAGGGTGGCTCACAATAGGTGTCACTAAAACAAAACTGGATTACAGCAAAACAAATCAACCAAATACTAGCATTTATTTTTCATTTGAAAGATACATATTATAGAAATAAACCATATTAATTCATTTCTAATCTCTCGTCCTTTTCCTTGATAACTTTGCGTAAACGTTTTGTAGGGGCATCGCAGCTGGCACGCACGATTTCCTGAGGAATTTGGTCCTAAACATCAACCAAATGTTTCTGGAATCGATCTAAAGTAAGGCCCTTTGGTAGGGCATATATGATGAAGCATATAATCTTAAACACAGTAGTCAAGTGGGTTGAGATCCGGTGAAGATGCCAGCTACTATTAAAGCGAGATAAAGCAGTCCTGAATTTAATATGATTTCTAAGTTCTTTTTATTAAAGAACGCTGAGTGCTATCCAGGAACCACACTCTATGAAATTGGTATAATTGCATTCACTGCATTTAGACAGCGATTTTCGAAATATTTGCACCAGAATCAAAAATACGTTAAAGCAAGACTATCTGAACTTATCGAGTATGACAGATTCAAAGCTTGTGTTTGCCTGTCCTGTTTAAAAACAACTGTGATAAGCTTATCAACATACTCATCTCCGGTTATTTGAAACAACTGAGACAAACCTGAAAACACAGCTGTCGCAAAAACGCATAACAAGCAACGGTAAACGAAACCGCAAGGCAAATAGGATGAACCTTTCCGAAAATTAAAACGACTGAGGTTTCGAAATGTCATAATGTATTTTGTTTTTTTATGTAGACTATCAACTGAAATAAAGAAAAGTGTAAATATTTATACGTTTAATAATACCATAACTACATAATATTCTTTCACTATTCTTTCACTACTAATGTTCTCACTATCACTTATCTCTGTTCCTGGAGTGTAACATCCACATTTTCATTTTGGTATGGATAGGAACAGCTCATCAGCAGCTTCC
>JAHHFK020003720.1:0-47582 GCA_024533555.2 Aedes koreicus
GCACCCTCTACTGAAGAGCACTGGTGGCACGTACCAGGCAGTGATAATAATAAACCATATTTCCGAACACAAATGCCCCCCTGCTCTCGCACGCGAAAGTTGGGTAATTTAGGGAGCATCAGATTTTTTCCTCTGAGTTTGCTCTTGCTTGATCTTTTGTTTGAAAGAATGACCATCGTGTGATTCACACGTACTTTGAGAAGTAAGCAGTTTCGGCGAACTTTACGTTCCAGAAGGATGACGTTCTTATAGTCTTCCAGCCAGTGGATGATGATAATGACAATATTTATTCTTCGGCTATTGGGACTGGCTGTAGTTAAACTTTATTCTTGCTTCTTAATTTGTGCCGTTTGTGAGTTGTGGAAGATTGAACGCACCATCGTTGATTAGGATTCTTCGAGATTGGTGGTAGTTTAATTAGTTCCAATGTTTTAATTTGCGATTAAATTTGTGTTTATTTTTGAAACTGGATTGACTTTCAATCAATTTCAATTTGCGATAACCCAACTGTTGTTATCTTTATTCCGGAACGGTTTCTAGATAAAAGCACACTCAGTGTCTAAATATTATGCTTGTGCTTGTGATTTCACATTTGCTCGGCAAAATGTAACTATCATGATTTTATTTCTGTGGAACTTTTGCAAATTGAATTTGTATGGTAGAATTTTCTTCGTTCAAACACCTACGTGCCCCTGAACATTACAGCAAAGTGCTACAAGGCATCTACACTACCACTGACAAAGAACGTTATGTGCTTAGTTATGCCATCATCCATAAGGAGCACTGCACGAGTGGAGCATCGCATTTGCCATTTTTGCTGAACGATAACTATTGAGGATGGCAAATGAAGAGGCTACTCTTCCATTGTACTGCTGATTCGTTTCTCTGTTGCATTGCTATTGTGGCAGTGACCTGTAAAGTAACAAAAGCATCATCGTATGCTTCCTTCCGACAGTACCCGCCGGGTTGGTACGGGTTTTTACTCTTCCAGAGAAATGCACTCGACAATTGAATTATTATCAATTCTTACGTCGTTGCATCTCTTTGCTTCAAGCTAGAAGTCTCAATTGCACTCTTTCGAGGTGTTAGAGACGTTTCAATTTGAAAAAATCAGTGACAAAAACCATTTACCGCGTCGGGAAGCTGCCAATTTCGAATGTCGTGGATGAATTTGGCCATGTCAGCCGTTTAACTACCATCACGGACTGAGTACGGTGCTCTTAACCTGGTGACGTTTCAAAATGACTCCTGGCCCTCTGGTGCTGACGTTAGAGGCCAACCACCAATCGAAGCTTCTTTCAGTTGATTGGCAGCAAATAATGAGCATTGAGGAAATGAAGTATTTCTCCTCCTTTTAGCCATGTTGTCAGCTCCGAGCCTCGCGATGCTGTTGACATTGAGCTGAAGTAGGAAGACGCGCTGCTGTGTCTCTTCAAACAGGTAAGGTGGAAAAACTCTGATCAGTTCAATTTTATGAATTCGTGCTCAAAGAGCGGTTTACAAAGCCATCCAACGTTGTTCAACGATGGGTTCTCGAAACTAATTTACATTCGCAAAGTGCAAGTCTAATTAAGTTGATCCAGTAGCTAGTGGGATGGAAAATGACATTTTAATGGGGAAAGGGGGAGATGGGGTTGTTAGGGGCGGAATTTGGGGGGCTAGGAAAAAAGAAAGGGGGATTTTTTTTGGGGGGGGGAATAAATTAATACATTTTTTGGGTGGGGGGGGGGGAAATGACCATAATGAATATTTTTTTTAAAATTTATGTTTAAAATTTAATTTTTTTTGGGTTTAAAATTTTTTTTTTAAAAAGGGGAAATGGTAAATATAAAGACTGGAACGCGCAAAAATTGGTCGACAAAAAAATCGTTTCTTTCAGTCAAAATTCATAATACAAAAATCTTTTTGTTTTTGTTTTGGTAGTTCAATTCATATATTTAAAGGAAAAAATGTTCGTTTATTTTTTTTGGTTTGCTGAATCCGAACTGCCGTGCCTTCCGCTTAAACCCTTCCATTAAATTCTGCACAGTGGTCTCATCGACCATATTCACCGTCGAGCGCCAGTTAGATTTAAACTGCTGCTCGTTTTCCATGGATTTATTAGTTTTTTTTTTTGAGATTCCGTTTGACCAAGGCCCAAAACCATTTGATAGGGCAGAGTTCTGGGCTGTTGTGAGGGTTGTGGTCTTTGGGTACCACAACCACGTTGTTCGCATCGTACCACTCGATTGCCTTTTTCCCATAGTGGCAGCTCACCAAGTCCGGCCAGAACAGCACAGGTCTATTATGTTGCTTTAGAAATGGTAGCAGCCGCTTTTCCAGGCCCTCCTGGAGGTAGATCTCTTGATTGATGTGCCACAATGTTTTGCCCGAAATCCGGTTTAGGGCTGCTTGTCTCCAGTTTTTCGAGCGCCCTTCAATTCCTAGGTCTTGCTCCACTTGGTCTAACCACCTAGCTCGATGCGCTGCCTTGCGTCTTGTACCGGCCGGCTTCGAGACAAACACCATTTTCGCGGGATTATTGTCTGCCATTTTTACAACGTGTCCCGCTCATTGTACCCTTCCGGCTTTACCAGTGTTACTTTTCGTGCCTGCAGATATAAAATAGACCCCACGTAATGCTCCTTAACCTCTTGTCCTGCAACTCCTATCCATTTCTCCCAGTGGTGCCGACTGAGGTACGAATAATCATAGGATAGATCGAGTTACCGACCCTGGTGGGATCTCCTTGGTCGTGACAGGAAAGGGGGGCTCCTCTATTCCAAGGGTGCTGCTTATCGGAGCGCCTGTTCTTCATCTTAGGCGTGGCTCAAAACAGTGTCTGCTCTCCATGTTAGGGGTGGCTGATCATCGCCCTCGTGCCAGTGCGGGACTTCCTGGAAAAGCTGAAAAAACGTGAAAGCCCATATTTGTTCAAAATGAAATGGCTAGCTTAGCTTAGCTTAGCTTGACTGACTGCACATATCAATGATTGCTACTTCGTGTTTGTTTCATTTTTGTTCTAAAAAAAATAATATTTTTTTGCGCTTTTTTTGAAATCGCGTGGAAAATATTTCCATTTTAAAAATAAAAAAAATTAAATTTTTGTAAAGGAAATGCTTAAAAACACCACGGGTTTGGGGGGGGTTTGGCCTTTCCGTTTCTTTTTCATTCGGGGGTGGGGGCGCTTTTGGGGAAAGGAGGAACAGAGGGAAAAAAAATAGGGAAGGAACCTGTGTCATATTTTCCAGCTTCGTAATCAGATTAACAAAGTTAATTTTTTTCTTTTTATTTTTTTTATTTTGGTGTATTGGGGGTATTTTATATATATTATATTGTTTTTTTTGTGTTTGTCTGTCTGTGTCTTGTTGGTTTTTTTTGTTGTTTTTTTTTTTTTTTTTTAAATATTCATTTATTTGTACAGGCTCAATCGAATCAACTTTACAGAGCCAAGTTTTCATGTTTATATACATCAGTTATCTTAGAACTAAGGTTAAGGGGGTGGAACCGATTACTCGCGGCCGTCTCGAGGTTAATAGGAATTACAATTTTATGGATGGGAAAATTGCGGTGGAAATTTTAAACAAAGCATAAGGAACAATGGTTTTCTTATATCTAGAATTTCAAATTACAATTTTTAATTGAACGTTTTCAATTTAAAAAAAAAAATCACTCACACTCACACACACAACACTCACACACACAACACTCACACACACAACCACAATCACACACCGATGCACACAATCCTCAAAAATTTAACCTAAACAAGTAAGTTAATCAAACTACAATCTAAGGCTAATGTTAGTCAAAAACACATAAATGAGTTTCATAAACTCCAGATCGCGTGCAGCCAAAATGTCTCGAATCGGTACATTGGGTTGTCTACCTCGAGCCCGAAGGGAATCATAAAGCTCAGATCTGACTCCACGGTGCTCAGCACAAAACCAAATAACGTGATCTGCGTCCTGGTAACCTTGTCCGCATTCACAGAGATTGCTGTCTCCCAGCCCAACACGGAACAAATGAGCGTTTAAAGAATAATGATTGGACATGAGGCGAGACATCACACGAATGAAGTCTCGACCCACATCCAATCCCCTGAACCAACATTTCTTAGACACCTTAGGAGTGATAGAATGTAGCCATCGCCCCAGATCTCCTTTACTCCATTTATACTGCCAGCTATCGAGTGATAACTGACGATAAATATAGAAAAATTCGTTGAAGGCGATTTGTCGGTCATAAATATCGCCTTCCATAGCGCCCACCCTTGCAAGCGAGTCCGCTTTTTCATTGTCAGGAATCGAACAATGAGAAGGGACCCATACAAAGGTGATAATAAAAGAACGTGAAGATAAAGCACTTAGAAGACCTCGTATTTTCATAAGAAAATAAGAGGTGTGCTTTACCGGCCTCAAGGAGCGAATAGCCTCTATAGAACTGAGACTATCCGTGAAAATGAAGTATTCATCCGGTGTTAGTGAGGCAACAATTTCTAAAGAAAAATGAATTGCTGCCAATTCCGCGACAAAAACAGAACAAGGTGCTTGAAGTTTACGAGCGACGCTATAATTTTCATTGTATACACCAAAGCCAGCGGAGTCCACTATCAAAGACCCGTCAGTGAAAAACGTTTTGGTGGAATCAACTAGGCCAAACTTTGCAGCAAATATCACCGGAGCAATCATAGGACGATGATGCTCTGGGATTCCACGAAGCTCCTGTTTCATGGATAAATCAAAATGAACCGAATTTCCGAAGTCGAAGAAGCAAACACGATTGGGAATATTCAGCGAAGGGCTGACATCCTGAGTTATGTACAAATGGTACAAAGTCATGAAGCGAGTTTGAGGATTCAACTCAAGGAGCTTCTCAAAATTTTCGATCACCTGGGGGTTCATAACTTCACACCTGGTAAGGAGCCGGAGAGATAATTCTGAAAACCGATCCGAGAGTGGCAACATGCCAGCCAGCACTTCCAGACTCATGGTATGAGTCGAGTGCATGCAACCTAACGCGATACGAAGACACCGATACTGAATACGTTCCAGTTTGATGATGTGCGACCGAGCCGCTGACTGAAAACAAAAACTACCGTATTCAATAACCGACAAAATCGTTGTCCGGTACAACGTTAGAAGATCTTGCGGATGCGCTCCCCACCAGGTCCCGGTAATTGTGCAGAGAAAGTTGATCCTTTGTTGGCACTTTCGCTTCAGATACTCAATGTGGGATCTCCAGGTGCACTTTGAATCGAACCAGACCCCAAGATATTTAAATGACATAGAATGAGTTATCGGTGTACCCAAAATTTGAAGCTTCGGTTGTGCAGGGTTATGCTTCTTAGAAAAAACTACCAACTCAGTTTTCTCCGTAGAGAATTCGATACCTAGCTCGAGAGCCCAAGTTGACAAATTGTCCAAGGTATCCTGTAAGGGTCCTTGCAGATCGACCCCATTGGGTCCCGTGACAGACACTACACCGTCATCTGCAAGTTGTGGAAACGGAGTGGTGGCACTGGGGAAACCGGCAATTGCTTTGGAAAAAAAATTAAACAAAAGGGGGGAAAAAAGATGCGGGGGGGGAGCAGAAGGAGAAAAGGGAGAGGGGGGGGGGCACGAGAAAAAAAGCTTATGTGGAGAAGGAAAAATAAAAAAAATTTTGTAAAGGAAAAACAAAAGGTGGGAAAAGAAAAAAAAAAAAAAAAAGGCACTGAAAAACAAGAAAACAAAGCCCTTTTGTTT
Source organism: Aedes koreicus (assembly GCA_024533555.2). Taxonomy (NCBI): domain Eukaryota; kingdom Metazoa; phylum Arthropoda; class Insecta; order Diptera; family Culicidae; genus Aedes; species Aedes koreicus. Next base: position 5,727 of record JAHHFK020003720.1, read on the forward strand.
AAAGAAACTGCTGAATTGATCGGCATGAAAATTTGTAACGTTTGCATTTAAAAAAATGGGCAAAAATTGCCGATTTTTCATGGGTTTACCTTCTCCCGCACTGACGAAACTACCCATGAAGCATCAATCATAGTAACCCATGAGTCAGCAGACAAAATTTGACAGCTCCGTGATGGCAAAAACAGTGAAGCAACTCCGATTAGAAGTGTGCGCGTTCAAACAACGGCACCCCGCCACGTCGAAAACGGACATCGTGCGGCACTTTGTGGACGCCTGATACGCCCGTTCCGGCATCTACAACATCATGGCACTATTAGACAACAATCAGAGCATCGAAAGAAAGCCCGGTTCCGGACGGCCGACGACCCTGAGCGACAAGAAGCTCCAAAGGATGCTGAAGAGGAAGACCGAGGGAAAAGTGGCTACATCGCTGCGTGCGCTTGGCAGGGAGGTCGGTTCAACCGGCCAAACAGTGAAAAAGTTCCTGGCGAACATGAACATACATGTCAGGAAGCGGAAGTCGCGTCCACTGGTTTCGGAGCTGCAGGCAACGACGCAGCGGCAGCGGCTGAATAAGATGGTCAACTCGATTTTCCCGGCGAATTCCCGGGACTGGCAGGGCACTTCGTATTTTACTTCCCCCACGAAAAAAGTGAGCTCCGAGGTGAAGTTCATTTCACACACCAAGTTCCCCAGGAAGGTGCTGCTGTGGCTGACAATCAGCGAGAAGGGGATGTCAAAGCCGCTCTTCTTTCGCTCCGGACTGGCCGTGAACGAGGAACTTTATAGTACGAAATGACTGCCGGAAGTTGCGTCGTTCATCAAGAAATACCATAGGGGCAAAGACGCGGTGTTCTGGCCGGATCTGACGTTGGCCCACTACTCGAAGCGATCGTTGGAGGAGATGGAGCGGCTTAGTATCGATGTGGTACCCAAGTCGGCGAACCCGCCCAACGTCCCCCAGCTGCGTCCCATCGGGAATTTATGGGCTAACCTGAAGCGTAAGATCTACTCCAACAATTTTGTCGCGAAAACTGAGAAGGAATTGAGAAATAAAACGAAGAAAGAACTCAAAAACATGCCTACACGCATGTTTTCGTCCGCCATGGAGAATGTTCCTGTTAACTGCCGGAAGGCGCTGGGGGGGAGAATTTTTTGAGTGATAATATTTGGGGGATTTAAAATTTTTTGTTTTGGTTTTTTAAAATATTTTTTTTGGTGGGGGGGGGTGGGGGGGGGTGGTTGTATGGTACCCTCTGGGGGGGGGGGGGCTCTCATACAAATGAAACACAAATTTCTGCATATCTTGAGAACTAATCAAGCAAATGGAACCAATTTTGTCATGTGAAGGTTTTTGAATGCAAAAAATGTTTCAATGGTGGTTCGAGAGGGGCCCTTTTGTGGAAGAGGGGTTCTCATACAAATGAAACACAAATTTCTGCATAACTCGAGAACTAATCAAGCAAATGGCACCAAATTTTGCATGTGAGGGTTTTTAGAGGCAAAAAATGTTTCTATGGTGGTTCGAGACCCTTCCCTTCTCTAAAAGGGGGGGGGGGGCTCAGACTAATAAGACACAAATTTCTTAACTCGAGAACTGATCAAGCAAATGGAACCAAATTTGGCATGTGGAGTTTTTTGGAGGCAAAAAATGTTTCTATGGTACTTTGAAGCCCCTTCCCTCTCTGGAAGGGGGGGCTCTCAGACAGATGAAACAGAAATTTCTGCATAACTTGAGAACTAATCAAGCAAGTGGAACCAAATTTTGCATGTGAGGGTTTTTAAAGGCAAAAAATGTTTCTATGGAGGTTCGAGACCCCTCTCTCTTCTGGAAGGAGGTGCTCTCATACAAATGGAACAGAAACTTCTGTATTATTCGAGAAATAATCAAGCAAATGGAACCAAATTTGGCATATGGGGGTTTTTGGAGGTAAGAAATGTTTCTATGGCGGTTTGAGACCCCTCCCCTCTCTGAAAGGGGGGGCTTTTAGACAAATGAAACACAAATTTCTGCATAACTCGAGAACTAATCAAGCAAATGGAACCAAATTTGGCATATGGGGGTTTTTGGAGGCAAGAAATGTTTCTATGGTGGTTTGAGATCCCTCTTCTCTCTGAAAAAAAGAAGGCTCTCATACAAATGAAACACAAATTTCAACCAAATATGAGAATTATCCAGGCAACTTAAACTCAAAATGTGTATCGGGTAAGAAGCATGTTCTGATAAAAGTTTGAACCCCTTCTTAGTCAAGAAAAGAGGATGCTTGAGCTACTCTCAGTGCTACATTATGCACAAGAAGTTAATCTAAGGTTATACAAGAGGAAATTACGTTCAAACTGACATGATACGGCGTAGTTTGAAGATAAAAATTTTGTCTATGAAATGCTTCTACACAGAAAAAAAACCATGGTAGAAACTACGGATCCGAGGGTTAAAATAAAAACACAAAGGTTAACACAAAAACAAAATGAAAAAAAAAAAAAATTTAATAATGGAATCAAATAATAAAAAAAAAAAACCCCAAAATTATAAAAATTTTTTTTTTTTTAGTTGTAACTTAATTATTCTCAGCAGAAAACAAAATACACCACAAACTTCTGTTTTACTGTCACAAATTACTGTCAGAGATTTAGGTGTTATTGTAGATTCTAAGCTTTATTTCATCAACCATTACAACACAATTATCCATAAAGCATCCAATACGCTAGGTTTCATTAAACGTTTTGGTAAAACTTTCATGACCCATATACGATCAAAACATTGTACGTTGCATATGACAGGTCTATTCTCGAGTACTGTAGTGTCATATGGTCTCCTTTTATGAAAACACATGAATAATGCTTAGAATCAGTACAAAACAGTATGTTCTCCGTAAATTAGGCTTGAAAACATTACCATTTCCGTCTTACGAAACACGATGTATGCTTATTGACATTCAAACTCTTAAAGAACGAAGAGAATTTGCCATGATCTTATTATTAGGTAGTCTAAATTTCTACACCCTATCGCGGCATTTGAGGAGTCGGAACTTGTATGTGCATTAAATACCAAGCGGACAAACTATGCGAAATTTGGACCAATGAACCGACTGATTTCTCTCTATAATCTGCATTTTACATCAATTGACTTAACAATGTCACGTAGTAACTAAGACATTATGTTATTTCTAGGCGATCCTTAAGAAGACAGAACTAAGTGTTAATATATAGTCTACTATCGGTTGACGAAATAAATAAATCAATAAATAAATAAATAAATAAATGAATAAATAAATAAATAAATGAACTGCTATTTAGAAATGTGCTTCGATTCATTCGCGAAGGTGAACGCTTCGTGGTTGTAGAATGTTGAAATTGCAGTTTTCTGGTGTTTAGTGTAGTGTAGTGTAGTGAACTAACTGTCTACCAATTCAGTGAACAGGTTTGGCTTTCAGAAGGGCAGCCACTGATTTGGTGCTTTTCATGAAATCTATAAAAGTTGAAAATTTAACTAACATTTACTTTTCCCAAGAAACTTTGATGGAGTTTATGCTATGTTTAACCGCGGGTCAATAAGTTTGACGAATTGATTTAACAAATTTCTTTTCAAATCTCCATCAAACACGGTCATATATCACCAATTTCGCCAATCACCTTTGGTAGTGGTCAAAATGTTTGGTTCTGAGCACATATAATGTGTACTGAATTACATTCATTATTCTTATTTTTGGATTTATCAATTGTTGCCCGGCTCTGTAGACTTGCATTTAAGACGTTTGAGCTTCTCTAAAAAAAATCAATAAACAATGTCAAAAATATGCAACCATGATTTAAGAAAAATAATTCTCATCTCGATGTGTGAGGTAAAACAGATAGAACTACTTATTTCTGAATAGCTTCAGACGAAAGCCGGCACCCCAACGGAACCCAAAGCAAATAAATAAACTCCACCCATTTTGACATCTAATGATATCACATTTAAAATAGAAAGTTAAATGCTACGATATGCCTATGCCTTTACATCCCATGGTCTCTGTTTTGCCGTTAAAAGTTTACCGGATCAAGGAGCATCAAACATTGAGTTCCCTTATTATCGCCCCTCGAACACAATGAAATGTAAAAGTTTCCCACAATAGCCACCAAATGAACTAAGCCCGTACAGCAGAGTTCTCATAACTCGGAAAATGGCGTCATCTTCGCTCTAGCTGTTTAAAATGAAGCAATTGTTTCCAAAAAGTTTTGTCAGTCGTCCTCTCAATAAGGTATTCGCAATTTCCCTGTTTTCTTTCCATTAGTTTAGTTAATTTTATTCAATGAAATAAAAAACTTATTGTTCCAAAACACATATAAAGCAATTCACAAATTCAGACGTCATTTACGGTTCTTAATCGGGTGATTACCGTACTCATTATCATGCTCTCTGAATTCGAGTACGTTAACACTGGCACTACCCGAAAATCCCTTTGTTTTTTTTTTGGAGCATTTGAATTGACTAAACACCTCCCTAAAGACAAGCAAAACAACCTTGACTAAGTAGCTCCAGCGAAAGTTTCCTGCTCCCTTTGTTCGGTCAGATTACGTCCAATTTAGAATTTAAATTGGACTTGCTCGTCCTGAGAACGACTGCCGGCGATTACAAATGCTATTTTCGGCATTTTCCCACGCCCGACAATAGCGACGACCGGAAGTCGGGAAAACAGATAAACACAAAAACGTGAAAAAGGGTCACCTTGGGTGGATTTTCCGGACTCGAACACCTGGCCGACCCTCGCTAACCACCGGATCGTCCCTTTTTTCGCCAGGGTCGTGTGGGGATAATGCCCTCTTTTTTTTTTTATTGAGATTTAAATTAATTCCTATGTAGTCGAGTTTTTTCGTTCGATTTTATATCCACATTATGCAGTGTTTTCTGTTTTGTGCTAAGTTGGGGGTGTGAAAACAAAACAGTTCCAAAAAAAGCAAGTAGAAGTGTTTTCAGTGTCAACAAATTTGGCGCGGATGAAATGTTTATTATTCGCCGGTTACGAAGAAAAATGTACGAATGTTTTAAAATTTTTGAATGCATTCTGCGGAAAGCTGCTCGGTTTGACAGTCAGACCGATTTTGAACGGAATTTTGAATGGGAATTCAACTAAATTTCAATAGAAAAATACAATAATACCACAATTGGCATCTTCCCTAGGGAATTAGAAAAACTTAATTACAACAACATAAGGACAAATCCACCAAACATCCATCTTAAAGCTCAGGTCATCGAGTTATGTCCAAATCTCCTTATTCCGGGCGAACAATCTCCAAGCAGCTACCAAAACTTTCCACTCACTTTTGACAAATAGCAACTAATCAAGTTGTTTCGAAAGCTTATCACCTTTCATCCCCCATGTTCTTCGAATCTCCTTGTTCAACTCCAAACTTCAATTCCGTTCCAATTTTAAACTTTTGCTGCTGGACTGCAGGCTATTTGTTTAAGTCAGAGCACAGAGATCGCTGTTTGTGATTCCCATTTCCGAGCAACAAAAAAAAGTGCACATTCTGCAGTCCTGTAGCGCTGACAAGTGGAGAATTTTCCCTCCTAACAAGCACTTTCCCGAAAGAACAAATTTTGGCCCCGAGCGGATTGCTAGTTTTTATTCCAATGCATGCTACTTACTACCGTTTTCGTACTCTCCGGCAATTTGCTGGAGCAAAAGTTTTCCCTAGGAAAGTGAAAAAAAAACAACAACAAACTCTGAATAAGTGCGATGTGGGAGACGCGGGCTGCGGAACGGAATTACTACTCCATTCAACTTTTTAGTTTATCTCGTTATCTGACGGCGCGTGAGGCCGCTCGGGAGCACTGACTTCGTTGGCTTTCGTAATATCGTAGGTATCATAAACCGTGTTGTTGTCTCGTCTAGTGAATTCCCATGACGAAGACACGACGCCTCGTCTCTGCTGTCCCCGTTCGGTTGGAGTTGAATGAGAGTGAAATTTTTCACCTGGTGGGATAACGTCATAGATTTTGTTTGTTTGTTTTTATGCTTGCTATTATGCTGTAAATTTTTACTATGTGTATATGGCAAGCCACGATTTGAGCCGTACGGATATTATGGAGCGAAAAGACAGAGCGTGAAATGAGAAGATGTAATAGAGGCATGGGGAAAAGTCAACCCCAACGGGCTTCAGATGGCAGATAGCGAAATGAGACTGTTGGTGGCAATAAACAGGCGTTTTCGATAGAGCGTTTAACCTCTGGTGGTGGGTAGTAAAACGAACAAAACCGTGATGAGGCTGATATTTCTGCTGTGAAGCATAGGAAGAAGAAAAGAGCAGGTTCTTATGTAGAGTCTTCTACAAGACTCTGAATGGTATTTCACACTTTCGCAAAGAAGATAGCACGACTACCACTAAATTATTTCAAGTTTAGAAATTCTACCAATGACTTTTGGTCTAATGATCCATTCGCCCTAGTGGCGTTTGGACTAATGACCGATTCGGCCTTATGACCCACTCGGCGTATTGGCTCTACACCGGCTCTACTTTTACGGCTATACTTGTTAAAATACATCAACACAAGATTTCGGTGAATTGCTGCTATCACTGGAAACTAACGTGACGGGCTTAATCGTGAAACAACAGACAAAAAAATATAGCACACACAAGCTATTCATCGAGCACTCACTGAACGTTCATTCATAATGGTTGACAGTTGGTAGAAGTGCCACTACCACTGGTGAACCGCATGTTCTCTTACCTGCTGTTTGACGCTTAGGCACTAAGAAAGTCTTCTCAGTTAATCGAACGTTACATAGTACTCAACAGATGGCAGTAGTGTTCAACTAAATATCTAGCAGGTTATAAAGCAGGTTGAAAATATTACAATTCTGTACAATTTCAGTTTATCTATGAATATAGGAATGTCTATCAGATTTTCCAAGCTATTTGTATTTGTATTTGTATGTATTGTATACATTCATCCGACGGCAAGGTCTTAATGAATAAAACTAAACTTAACAAGAAATACACACTGCCCAAAACTGGGAAATAAAATAAAAATAAAATAGACACAATCAGTCATATCGATTCCGTAGGCGTTTTCCAAACACGTTAGTAGAGATGTTGAAATCGAACAGGCTATGGTTTTCCTGGAACCCTCGACTTATCGAGTGGACAGGATTGTTTGATCCGTACTGTGTTCATCTCGGTGGTTGGCGCAATAGCTCTCTAGATCGTAGTACTCGTTGAAGGGCATAGATGTTGAGCTGATTGAGCAATGCAGGGCAGTCTACTTCGGAACGTAAAATCTTGGCACAGAAGATGGCTTGGTTGAACTTGCGTCTATCCACTAGTGGTTCAATACCTAATAACAGCGATGTTCGTAAGGGCCTGTTCATAAACCACGTAGACTCATTTTTGAAAATCACGGATCCCTCCCTCTCGTGGACTTTTCTCCATACATTTTTTTAAAATGTTGTATGGAGCGTAGACTTTGGTTAACCCCCTCCCCCAGAAAAGCCTACGGGGTTTATGAATACCCCCTAAGGTGGTTGTCGTGATGGATTGGATCACGGTAGAGTACGCAGAGCACACCTTACAAATCTACGCTGCACTGACTCGATTCGTGAAATCCACACTGCATCATACGGTGATCAAACGTCAGAAGCAAATTCCAAAATAGATCTGACTCACGAGCAATACAAGGATTGCAAACAGAGAGGGTCGTCAAACTCACTTGAAAATAAATGACATCTTGAAAATAAATCCAAGTTGGCGATCTTCTCGATCTACTATTTCCGAATAGTGAATCCAGCATCACACCCAAATCTTTGACATTATCAACTCGATTTAGTACAGTGCCATTTATAGCATAGTTATGTATGATAGGATTTTTCGTTCTCCGAATGGATATGACACAACATTTGGACACACTGACAGAGAGACGATTCAGTTCACGCCAACTGATAAATATATCAAGCTGTTGTGCTCTTAACGATTATGTAGATCTTCAAATCATCTGCGTAGAACACCAAACAGCAGCTCTTAAGAACGTGGGACACATAATTGAAAAACAATGCGAACAACAACGGTCCCAAGTTGCTTCCTTGCGGTACCTTACATCGAGAAATGAATGGTGCAGATATGGCTGGTCCTATTTTTACGAACAAATGACGATCAGTTAAGTACGATCTTAACCACCTTGCATTCTCGAAGATACTCCTAATTGCTCAAGCTTGGCTAACAGAATATCATGGTTAACTGTGTCGAAAGCAGCCTTTATTTCAGTGTAAATACTGTCGACTTGTCCTCCTTGATCTATTTCCTTAATACGGAATGACGAGTATTTATACACAGGTTTGTGATGACGGAACGCTACGACAAGAATCCATGCTGAGATATCGAAATGTATGATTTGCAGGCCAGGAACATAACGTCATTAATGATGATTTCAACTCATTTTGATCCAGCAGGTAGAGAAGTTATTCCACGGTAATTTGACACATCCACTTTACTGCCTTTACGTATGACATTTTCCAAGCGTTCGGAAAATGCTGAGTTCAAAGGGAGAAGATGAATATGGCTTGCACCGGTGTAATTAGCATGCTACTGCAATTTTTCAATATACACGCAGGAATGCCATTCGGACCAGGTGTTACAGACGATTTCCGCTTCTTCAGTGCATCCTCCACCATCGCCAGACTAACATAGAAATTGCCAATGTCAAATGCATCCATCCTTGTTGCTGTAAATTACCTATACCAGGACTATTCAGGAAGCGGTTTACAACATTTATTTCATAACAGTAACTTTAGATCATATATAATAGCATAAGCATGCCTGTAGTATTTTTCTCATAAATAAATATAAATATACATAATCATATGAATGGAAATTTGAGGGACCATTAGGGCACCCTATTGAAGCAGACTGGATGGGGACAGAGGGAATGCTAACTCCTTACTGCAAACAGTTTGTGAATATGGGGCTCTTCTCCTCACTCATTAGGACATTCTCTCATTCGATAGCTCGCTTGATTGACCAATTGTTCAATCTATCAGTGACGCTGCCTATCGTACCACCCAACCTGTTTTTGACCCTTCATAAGGTGTGGCCCATTTAGTATTGGAACAAACATGTTTGATTCTTACAGCGACCCTAGTGGTCGGATTTGTAAACTATGACATCTTATGTGTTCCCTACAACAATAACAACATCAGAAGTCTTTTTTCGCGGTGCAGTTCGAACGTGTTTCAGAGAAATACAAAATGGAAGAAGAAAGATGAAAAATAATTGTGCGCAATCATTTGAAAAACCCTTCGTGGTCTGGGCCAAAACTTGCTAAAGTGTTGGATTTTCCCCGAAATACCGTGTGGCGTGTTTTGAAAAAGTACAGAGAAACTTTTTCGACGGATCGCAAGCCTCAAAGCAGGCGTCGGGCGGGTACTGTCAACGATTTGGCCAAAAAGTTTCGCGCCGCACGCAGTACCGTGCAACCGATTCGTCTCCGGGAAGGCTTCAAGTCATACCGTGCCTGTAGACAACCAAATAGGGATCAAAAGCAGAACAATGTGGCCAGAATCCGTGCCAGAAAACTGTATGATCAGGTGTTAACAAAATTCAATGGCTGTCTCCTCATGGATGATGAAACCTATGTAAAGGCCAATTTCAAACAGCTACCGGGACAAAAATTTTACTTGGCTACGACTCAGTGTTAGCAGATAAATTTGCACGTATATACATAATTTGGCAGGGCATCTGTAGGTGCGGTAGGAAGACCAAGGTTTTCATCACTGATAAGACATTTAATTCAGAGCTGTACAGAACGGAATGTCTTCAAAAGCGAATAATGCCATTCATCAGATCCCACAATGAACCTGTCATGTTTTGACCAGATCGTGCAACCTGTCATTACAGTAAAACAGTGCTACAGTGGTATGAAACCAACGAGATTCAGTTTATACCGAAAGAACTCAACCCACCAAACTATCCCCATCTCAGACCGATAGAGAGATTTTGGGCTATTATGAAGAGGAAGCTGAAGGTGAATAGCAATATGTATTACATTTCACTAATTTTTTATTTTATTTATTCATTTTTAAAATCAAATAATTATAGTGATTGTCGTAAAGCTATTTTCATACATACTATTTTAATTTCTTTTCCAGTCAAGGTAAATATTTTTGGTTTGTCTTCTGAATTAGAACACCTTTTTGCCTCTACTTTGTCACCATGAATAGGTACAAAACTGAGCAATTTGTGGAGTGCCAGATATTGTTTTGGCGTTATTATATAGTTCTTCTATATAATAACGTTGATCATCACCCTTTGTTCTCTCCAAGATTTTAGTTCCATTTCTATGGCACAGTATGACATACTGCATAGTGGTTTTGGGACAATTAACTGTATATTTGGAGCTCGTCTGCCCTTTCATAACCTTCACTGCCATAGTGTCCTGGAACTCAGAAAAAAATTACGGAGTTCTCTTGGCACACCTTTCGCAGTCAAAGAATGCATTCCTAGAAGATTTTGGATGTGCATTTTTAATTACTCAACGCTATGAGTGCCGCTTGGCTGTCTGTAAAAATACAAATATTTGCAAATCTATATTTCCTCTTCAGCCAAACGTTAACGCATTTTATTGTAGCAAAAATCTCCGCTTGGAACACCGTTGGATAGTTTCTCATCGCCATTCAAATTTCTACTCCAAGGCCTAAGGTTCCTTCTTCCGTGTTTGATCCAAATATTGAACCATCTGTATACAATTTTATGGAGCCATGACCTCCGACCTCCCAATCTATAAGTGACGTCTCACATATGTTGTAAGGGATGTCATAGTTTTCCACAGGTTTGACATTTTTCATTACGACCAAATTGAACACACGCAAAAGTGAACCTCCGTGGGAGAAAATCTCATATGACATATCTGTACCGTTTTCTCCTCTCATTTCTTTGGTTTGAAAAAATTTTCGACATAAATTTATGTCGCTCAGAATTTCGTTGATTGCTGGCTTACAACTGCTTACATATGATGTTTATTGCATGGAATCGAATCATAAGAATGGATACTAACAACTCATAATAAAAAATTACCAAATAAAAGCGTTTTTAACCAAGCTATCAAATACAGTCACATACCATTTCTAAACCGTTTGGAACTGTTGGCAGAAATAGGGGAGAATTTTTTTTTTTTTGTTTGTTTTCTTCCTTTTTTGTTGGATTTTTATTTATTGGTGGTGGGTGGGGGTGGGTTTTTCTTTGGTTGGGCGGTGGGGGTTTTGTGTATCTATCCCCCTGCCTTTTTTTTTTTTTTTTTTTTTTTTTTTTTTTTTTTTTTTGGGGGGTTTTTTTTTTTTGATTTCTGTCACATGTTGACTATTGGAAGTGTAAACAGAAATTTTCACATCGCTAGAACTGTTCTGTGCCATTTGGTGGTATATGAGCACGATCAGGCGCGCACTCTTTTGCCAGTCAAAGGGGTACACTTTCCCTTGCCTACCCCGCACTGGGGTAGCTTGGTAAAAGATTGTGTGCTTGATCGCATGCCGCCACCATTCGAATATGCCCTACGCTCAATTTCAACTGCTTCTATTCAATTTCACAGCCTGCCTTGCTCCAACGGACCTATCAATACCCTCTTCACATCTTTAGTTCTAGCAGAAATTGTTGTCCACTCCTAGGGTTACATGTTGAAGAGAAGGATGTTTCTAATTCAAAACATTTTAAATGATGGTGTTGAAAAAAATTATTTTTTGGGGGAAATTTTTTTATTGTGAGTTTTTAAAAAAATTGTTTTTTGGGGTATTAGGGTATTTATTTTTTTTGTTTGTTTGGGTGTCTTTAAGTTGGGAAGTGTTGTGTTGTGTGTTATGAATAAAAATATGTAGTAATGTTTTTATTTAATTAGGTGAAAATCATTTTTTATTTGTTGAATTTTTATTTTTTATTTTTCTTTGTTTTTTGAACTCCTGCATGTTCCCAGCTGCCTTACCAGTCTTCTTGAAGACCCTCTTCACGATTGCCCAGTAACGTTCGATGGGTCGAAGCTGAGGGCAATTTGGTGGATTGATATTTTTCTCAACGAAATCTATACCCTTTTCCGCAAGCCAATTGCGAGTGGTTTTGGCATAGTGAGCCGACGCTAAATCCAGCCAAAACAGTGAAGGTGTACTATGCTTCTTATATAAAGGCAACAATCTCTTCTGGAGACACTCAAATCGATAGATTTCCGCATTTATAGTTCCGGTAGTGTAAAAAATGGTTGACTTCAAACCACAGGAACATATTGCTTGCCATACCAGTACCTTTCGACCGAATTTCTCCACTTGAATCGACCTGTCCCCATCGCTCACATCCTCCCCAACGACGGCAGTAAAGTATTGTGGACCTGGAAGGGTTTTTGAGTCCTCCTTTACATAGGTCTCATCGTCTATCAAAACGCATGCATCCGGACGCTGCAAAAGACGCGAATACAATTTCCGGGCCCTTGTTGCTGCTCGCTTTTTCTGTTCTGCACTTTGTTTCGAGATTTTCTGCTTCTTGTAGGTCTTCAGGTGGTTTCGCCTCTTGATACGCTGGATCATTCCGACACTCGTTCCTGCTTTTTTGGCCAAATCACGTATTGACATTGATTTGTTCTTCATGATTAGAGATACCACTTTCTGCTCCAGTTCCGGGTTGGAAGAACCGGGTTTTCTGCCTCTTCCTGGTAGCTCATCCAAAGAATAGTGTTCCCCAAACTTATTAATGATGGTTTTAACACTCGCATGATGAATTCCAAACCGCTTCGCCAATTTTCGCATAGTAATACCCTTCTCACTTAGCCATGTGTCCAGAACCTTAATTTTCACTTCCTTTTCAATACGCGACATTTTGAAAATGCAGAATTTGAACCGCAAAAACAAGTAAAAAAAAGAAAGCTGACAGTCAAACGCACAGCATGCAGTGTTCAGAGCATAAAAAAACATCACAAATACATGCGTACAACGCAAATGTATGTGGATAGCTTATATTCGATACACTCCTTATTTTGACCACTGCATGAAATGGTAACAAATGCATACAAAATCGAAGCAGTTTAAAATGTTTATGCAAGAGAATTGATCAACTCAATTTAGTCTTTTTTACGCAGTTTCATAGTTAAAGTCGAACGTATCCCCCGTGTAAAAAAGACCTGAGTGTATTTTCCGCACCGTTGCGTGGAATGTGGATGGCACCGAATAGCTTATTTGTTTTTGATTCAGTTCCAACCTGGATCGGGTATCAAGATTGAGACAGTTTCTTGTAGAGATTGTTAAATATATTGTACTACAAAATGTTGCCAAAAACGGAACCCTTTTGTTGCCAAAGTCGGAGGGTACCAAAATCGGGGCATGCCAAAAATAGAACATGCCAAAAACGGAAACTTACTGTCGTCCAGAGACTAACACACGTTGGAAAAGTTTGTAACACTCGTGAAATAACATTCGCGAAAAGACAAAAAAAAACGTAATAGCACTCCGAAATGAGTGACGCAAAAACCGAACTCATAAAACACTTCCTCTGATTCCGGGGCGGAGCTTACTCGCAAAGGGGAAAAAAACACGGGAGCACAATCCAGAAAATGAAACGCGCCAGTCACACCTTGAGGGAAGGGTTCGCTTCCAAGCACTACGTTTCACAAAAGGACTCCGGAGATGATAACGTTTCACGATATTTGATTGAAATATTTTGTAAATACTGAACAAAATTTTTGATTTCGCGAAACAGAGCCATTTGCCATTTGCTGCGACCTCCCAAATCGCTTCCGTCATCATTTTTAACAAAACTGTCACGCTGATTGTGAAGGTTATCGTTTTCTCTTCTTATTTGATAAATTTGAACACATTAAACTACTAATGAGGTTTAGCTAGATAATTATGTTATATTATTAAAAAGACTTGAACATTCCATTTGTAGAACAATTAAATAATGAATCACACACCTATCGTTCAGCACATATTTTTCGGGATGCAATTTGCCAGTAAAGGGTGTCCACGATGAAATTGCCACACTATGAAATTGCTCTAACTTTTTAACCGTTGGGTAGAATTTAATGAAAATTTGGGTGGATTTAGTTCATAGTGCATTATTTACATCCTGCAAGTTTTAAAGTCCTGTAATCAAAACTCGCGGAAATGGAGTCGAAAGAACAGCTCGTGCGTGATAAAATCTTGCGCATTCATCACGAGAACAAGGATCTCTCGCATCGTTCCATCGCTAAAACGTTGGGAATCGCGAATTCCACGGTGTCACGAGTGATTAAGCGGTTCGAGGAACGGTTGACCACCGATCGGAAGCCCAGAAGTGAAGGAAAAAGTACTCCGTACAACACCGAAAATCACAACCGCGTAGTTGGGGCCTTCAACAGAAATCCGAACGCCTCCGTTCGGGATGTGGCTAAGAAGCTGCACCTAAGCCGAAGTTTTGTCCAGAAGGCCAAAACTAAGGCTGGGCTTCGAACGTTCAAGGTACAAAAGGCCCCTAATCACGACGAGAAGCAGAACAAGTCCGCCAAAACCCGTGCCAGGAAGTTGTACCTCAACATGCTGACGAAAGTTGAATGCTGCATCATGAACGACGAAACATATGTGAAGGCCGACTACAAACAGATCCCCGGCAACCTGTTTTTCACGGCCAAGGATAAGTTCAGCGTTTCGGAGCATGTCCGCACTCAGAAGATGTCCAAATTTGCGAAGAAATTCCTGGTTTGGCAAGCCATCTGCACGTGCGGGAAGCGGAGTGCACCTTTCGTGACCCAGGACACGATGAACGGACAGGTGTACATAAAAGAGTGCCTCCAGAAGCGGCTACTTCCTCTCCTGAAGGCCCACAACGTCCCAACAATCTTCTGGCCGGATTTGGCCTCATGCCACTACTCCAAGGACGTGCTGAAGTGGTATGCGGACAATAAGGTCAATTTCGTGCCGAAAATGTTCAACCCTCCCAACACTCCGGGGCTCCGGCCCCGGGGAAGTGGGGGGGGTTGGAGGAACCCTTTTGAAAAAACTGGGGGTGGGGAAGAGGGGGGGGAGGGGAGAAAGTGTGGGTTGGATGAAACGGTGTTGCGGTGTGGGGGTTTGTGGGGGGGGGGGGGGGGGGGGGGGCGGGTATTGGTGTATGAAAAAAAAAAAAAAAAAATAAAAAGGATTAATTAATTCGTTATTTTTTTCATTGTGAATTGGGGTGGAAGTAATTTTTTTGTGTTTGTTTGTTGTGGTGTCTTTGTTATTTTTTAAAAAAATAATACACCATTAGGTCATATGAATAAAGTGAGTAAAAGCTTTTACTTTGCTCAAATGCGTACGTCAAACCATTTACTTGAGCATTTACTCACGTCGATATGACAAAAGCAAGAATTTGAGTATTTACTTTTCGAACATCCAAATCCATATGAATAAAAAGAATAATCTGAGTAAATGCTCACAAAATTTTGAGTCACCTGTACAGCATACTCAGTTGAAATCGAACTAAAAGAATCGTGTGTTGCGTGGAAGGAACAACATAAAATGTACGTGGGCGGTTTTGTAAATTTATCATTTCCAATGGTAGTTGACGTAAACAGTGTTTATCGAAGCTTTGATCGTTCAGTGAAAGTTTATAAAACATGACGAGAAGGAGACGATAATAACTTCAAGCAACTCTACCGGTTTTTTTTTCGAGAAAATGTGATTGCACAAACATTTTTAGAAGATGATTCTGAAACCCGAGGAGTAGCATTATCATATAAACAAAGGATGAAGTGTTTTTGGTGATCCCGAAATCCAAGTAACAAATAAATATTTTTGTGGAAACGATGTATTTGCATTGTTTGATTTACACCACATTAATCACCAAATTGTTTAAATTCTCATCACAACAGAAAATCTAATTTAAAAAATATTCCTACAATTTACTAAGTTCCTAGCGAGTCTACTACCACAACGCCTCCCATCAACTGGAAAAACATTCTTTCCAATTCGTTCAGAACAATTTTTCGGTTTTCAGTCTGCTTCTGGTCCGACTTTACTTTGACTTTTTGCCTCATGTTGTTTATTTTCTTCGTCACTTCTGCTTCGCTGACGGCGTTTGAGATTTTCCCAGCAGAGCTTTTCCAAAGGATGCCAGATAATCCACAAACTTTGCACCATCAGCAGTTTTTTTGCCGGTAGTTTTGCTGCCTGTTGGATTCTGATTTCCATTTTCACTATCCTCACATGAAAAGAATGAAAATAAGATATAATTAGCCCATTTGTAATATTGGTAAATAGAATAGACTTACTGTGATTCAGTTCATCCTCCAGATACTCCTCGTTGAAGGAATCGTAAGACATCTTCCCGTATTGATATTTCAGACATTTTTTTGTGTGTACCAACAATGCTTTTTTCTACTCTGAGAAAAATTTCATCGTTGTACCGACAATTAAATCATGGTCAGGATGACTATCGCATATAATGGTTACAATAACCATGAAAATGGTCGAATTCACACGTTCATGGCATTTTTGACTACGATCATTATGGCAAATGTTGAATCAACTATTTTTAATTGTCGTTTTGACCATGATCATAGTCGGTTCAAAATCACTATACTGCAATAGTCATCATAACCCCCAATAATGGTAAAATTGACTATCAAATTCTTCTCTGTGTACCTAAGAAAAACAAGAATTATTTTTTTGACAGAGCAAATGCTAAGTTCGAAATTCGAACTTACTCCGAGTAAAGTACAACTTTATTCATACGAATTTGAGCAAATGCTCAAACAGTTTACTTTACTCAAACTGGTTAGCTTGTGAGTAATTACTCGTTTTTATTCATATGGCCTATTATCCATACAGTATCACAGCCCAAGTCATTACAAATTGATATGTAAACGCACACATACACACCATTGTTGCCTTTGAAGAAACACAACATTGATGCAAATAAAAACATCGACAGCTGCAATTGCGGTTAACATTCGCTGACATTGCGCACCACTTGGTTGGTTCACCGCAGCAATCACTCCTGTCGACGTAAACAAATTACACCGATAGCCGACGTCACACTCAAAACCTATCGATATACCATGTATGTATCATAATGAGACGCTGGATTGACCAATTTGAATTTCGGCCAATTTATTGCGAGTTGTTGATGCCAGAAAACACGGGTTTATGCACAGCAGCAACTGCATAAATGCAATCAGGTTGAGCCAAATTGAATTTTGGTCGGCTTGATCAATGCTTTTTATCGCCGAGTTGTGCAACTGTTGATGTTTGTTTCCATGTTTACCTGCCTACTGCGGCGTACAATGTTTTGTTGCTGCTCAAGCCTGCTTGTATGAAGTGCGATTCGAGTTACTGAGTTTGCTTCCTTACAAGTGTTGAACATTTTACACGCTGATCAAAAGTGGAGCCCTGCCTAAACGTAGTAAAAGTTGCGTCGAAGTTGTACGCTTGAGTTCAAACAGCGCGAAACAAACCTAATTGCAATATAAGTAAGGCTTAAAAACAGAAAACGGAAAGAACGAAGCGGAAGCAGCTACTTCCATATCAACTGGCGAGCATCAAACAAACGAAAAGAAAAATATGAGGAAAGTTAGTCCAAATTAACTTTTCTCAGTTTCGCAATGTTTGCTTGTTCTTATTATAGATAGCCGTTCTCGCTTCGCTCAAAAAAAGTTGGAAACATTTGCGGAACCGGAATGGGTCTATCGCTTCGGCACTCTAAACGAAGACCATCATGATGGTTGTTGGTGATAACAGTCGAATGATTGACTTTGGCATCACAAAAAAAAACGTCATTTCCAACACCAGCAGACTTGGCAAAGGTCAGACATTGAACCAATAGAATGAACTTTCTTCTTGATTGGGCGGTTTGGATGCAGATAGCCTCACAATCATTACACTTTGAAAAGTGATAGCGAGAATGCTGATTCTGATGTTGCGCTTGTAAATTGATTTTTCCTATTTTTGAGTCGAAAGTCATTCGATACAAGGAAAAAATCATGAAGATTGTTTGTCATGTTGTTTTTGTTGCGATTTTCAAGTACTTTGTCCAATTCTTCGATTCCTTCCATTATTTCCGTGACTTGGAAAAACACTTTCCGAAACAGACGTTGTAGCATTTCCCCAGTATTGTGAAAATACGGACTTGGAATGATTGATATTGATTTTTCCTTTAATGACATTTGATGACTAGCACTACCATCATACCATACCACAATCTGTCCAATTGGCGAAAGTGGTGCCATGACAACGAGTAGGTCAGCGTATCTCTATCGTTTTCCGACTTATTTAATTATCGCTGCCATCGTAAATGACAGCTCTTACAACTCACCACTGTCGGACGATTTAGATCCATATCAGTTTCCGTATTCTCCTTTTTCGTCGGAAAGCAACGTCCACTACTAGTAGTTCTGGCCAAATTACACCTGAGGTCAAAACGTTGCATAGGTGAGTGGTGCAAACTGTCCAAGTAGCACTTGCTGCTGCATAACCCGAGTGCAAAAAATGCTCGAATCTTCAACGGCCAGAGTCATAGGTACTAGAACTGTGCTAATGGAAGGTGGCAGTTATTTCTTCATAGTCGTTATCGACTGGAAAATGATTTCTATCTTAACGGAAGGAGAGCACAGTTGTTTCGATTCCACAGGTCAGTGGAAAATGGGAAGTCAAACAAGCAACAACGATGTTGATGATGACTCCGGATGGACGAAAACGAAAATAATGATGATACTGTAGAAATCCGGTACAGTCAATTGGAGACACGATAATCAAACAAATAAAAATTTACCATCAGGCAATCAGTTTCAAGGGAACTGTTTCATGTCCATTCTTAATTAAGGGGAGAATCAAAATCAGAATTGTGTGATCCGGAGGAAGTGAGGATGCATTAATGAAACTCGTCTCGGAAATTGTCAGGAATCTACATTACTGGAATCCTATTACAAATGTCTGAGACACTTTGAAATCATCAAAAAAAAAAAATTGTAGAATACTGTTAGAATATTGTCAGAAATGTCAGAAAGCATTGAGATTGCTTTTTATCTCATTCAAGCCTACTGTTATGAAAATTTGTATGCAGGGGTTTTTGGGGTTTCTACTGCGGATTTTTTTGCGTGTACTGTTCACGTACAGACTTCGACGCAAAAAGTTCACTTTTCACCAAGACAACGCTGTAATTCACACGAGCAATGAAACCAATCAGTGATTGAACCATTACTGCTTAGCGTATGAAATTTCCAAATGAAATATGAAATATGCAAAAGTTTCCCTTTTTGAAAAGCTGTTTTTTTTAAATCAAAATATAGTATTAAACGTATTTTAAATGATATCTCATGACAACATAAAAGAGCTTTTTTTGTCAGTGTCACTTCATTTGTAATATTTTATTTTGATTTTG
This sequence comes from Aedes koreicus, assembly GCA_024533555.2. Taxonomy (NCBI): domain Eukaryota; kingdom Metazoa; phylum Arthropoda; class Insecta; order Diptera; family Culicidae; genus Aedes; species Aedes koreicus. Next base: position 25,065 of record JAHHFK020003720.1, read on the forward strand.
TTGTGTTTAAAAGCGTTCAAAGTTCGAGATAAATGGAGCCACAAAAGTAAGCATCAAAGATCTTAAAGTTCTACATCTTAAAGGATTCTAAATTTCCTAAATTTTGGGAAAAAACGTTATAAGAGGGGTGTAAAAAATTTTTAGCCCAAATTTGGGAAAATAGCGGGGGGGCAAAAAAAAGTGGTTTTTATTTGTGGGTGTGAATAGGGACGTCTGATTATGTATCGATTAATCGATTAATCGATTAATTGCTAAAATAATCGAATATTTTTTAATCGATTAACTGAAACTCAGTAATCGAGATACTCGATTAATTTGCTTTGATTAACCACTCGATTAATAAAAATAAAATAAAACATAAATAATGAATATTTTTGTTTTCGGTTTATTTTACATGTGCCAATTTCACAGGGAAGCATATGCAAACATGAGGGTGGTTTATTCGTGTACCACTCACTCAGTGGAATCCGGAACAAAATGAAATGGAATTCTCTTAATGTCAAACTATATACTAGACACTCGAATCGAACAACGGAAAGCTATTTTTCCAGTCGATTTTTATTCTGCCGCGTTTGTAGTTTTTCAATCTGATGTTTGTTTCTGAGTATTTAAACACTTCTGTACGACTGTGCCGAGTTAATCAATGAGTATCAGTCCTATTATAGGTTAGTTTACTATCCAATTGGGACTAATATATAGATAACATGGCGAAAGACCTAAAAAATGGTTTAATTTTCTTTCAGCTTCAAGGATCACTCAGCGAAATAAACTTTCGATATTCATAAAAATGCATTATGATTATTTGCTATAAGAAATCAGTATGTATGTGTGTGAAACAAAATCCGTTCATAAGTCAACCTTATGAAATTCAAAAGCATCGTTCATTAGGTGAACCTTATGAAATTCTTAAGCTTATTTGGCTGAGTGATACCATCATGTTCCAACAAATCCAAGATGAGCCCGGCATGGGTGTATTTCGACGAGCTAAATGAAAAAAAGTACGATGCAAAATATATAGTTTGCCCATAAGTTATTGCCAGAATAAAACAAATAAGTCGAACCACTGAAAATTGAAACACAAGGATATCATCCTTTCTAGTGGTTCTAGTGTAGATGCAGAATCACAGATCAACTCACTCAGACAGCATCACCAACTGTCAGTAGTGGAAGCATTGAATCTTCCTTTTTCTTTTGCCAGTAAGATATTTGGTAGACATCTCGCAAAATATATGAGTATCGGAGTAAAAACTACACAAAAAAAAATCGTTTATTTTCAAGCCAAAGAAGGTGTAAACAACGAAATTGTTTGCAATCGTTCATGCGCCATTCAACAATGTTTGCAATCTTTCATACAACGGGCTAGTTTCAGGCGTTATCTGGCTTATAATTACATGAAATATCCCATTATATTCTGCAATATCTAGCATTCCCTCTATGTGCATTAGATAACGCAAAAAAAAAGAATCAATTGTTCTTTTTATGTGTATTACATTAAAAAATAATTAAAACAGTGTTTAAAATTATTAGTAAAGTGTTAATTATTCACTTATTCCCCATTTGGAAAATGTCGAAAACTAATCGAATTACTTAAGCTAATCGATTAATTGTGGACGATTAATCGAACTAATCGATTAACTCTACAACACCAACGTGATCAATCGTTAATCGATTAATTCAGAAAATCAGACATCGCTACGTATGAACGCTGGCCAACAACGGGTTTTATTTGTTTTTTTTGGGTTTAAAAGGAGAAGTTTAAATATAGGTTGTGGGGGGGTTGGGTTGGGGGAGGGGGGATGGGGGGAAAATAAAGAAAAAAAACCGGGAGGGAAGAAGGGGGGGGAAAAAAAAGGGGGGGGGGGGTAATATAAAGGAAAAAAAAGGGGATAGTATTAAAATAAATTGGTAGGGGAAAATAAAAGGAGTTGGTGGGGTGTTTTTTTTTTTGGGTGGTGTTTTTTGGGGAGAATGGTTGTGTGGGGGGTGGGGGGTTCCTCAAATCGCAGTGATCTCTGCTCAAAACATAAATATTATGTCGTTCAAATGTTCCGTTACAGTTTGACGCAGATTTCGTTGGGATAATTACCACAAAGACAAATGAGTACGCACTGCTAATAGGAGATTCCGTGTGACCGTACCGGAAATGTGCAAATTTCTAGGAATAAAATAGCGACGTAACCCGTCTAATGCAGACTTAAGCCTTTTAGAGCTTCATTACAATAAGGTTCTTCCCAAATACCGTTGATATTTTTCTTTTCTAGCATTAACCAGAGAGATCAACATTTGAAAAAGGTTTTTCTTCTTCTAGAGAAACAATAATAACTGATTAATGATAACAGACTGAAGTTATAAATTAAAATTCTGAATTGATCCACCTGTGGTGAGATCGGATCCTTCTTACCAAAATCTAAATTATGATATGATTCACGGTCACTGACCACATCTCGGAGAATTTCGAAAACTTGTCCATATATTCGCAATGTGGTCCTAAGCACTTGATTTGACCACGCATGAATTCGTTTTGAATTCTTATGTGGTTTAAAGTGTCGATTTATTGATTTTGGTCAAAGTCCTAAATCGACCACTTCCCCTGACCTATCTGGAACGCATCCCGATGTGCCCAATGTATTATTGGGCTTTTGATTTAAATACAATGTCCACCATTTTGAAATCCAAAATATCGTTTTATGGCATCTTCAAAACAACCCCATAACAAGAAAAACACATTTTGTTGTATGTTTAACACATTTATCCAACACGGATGGCGGCCATTTTGAATTTAAAACTGGTGTCAAACATCAATTTCCAGCTTATACGCATCGTTCCTGTGCTGAAAAAGCCAATATTGTGTAATATTTGACCGAGCTTTTAGAAGCAATGGCCGATCGATAATTGTCATCCTCACATCATCTCGATTCATACACACATTAACACTTAACACATTTATCTTACACCGATGGCAGCCATCATGAATTCCGAAATGGTATCAAACATCAAATTTTTTTTATAGAGACAAGCTAACAGAACAAGGGAAATTTGCAATAATTCGATCCCTCGAATTTTGCAGAAATGGAAAATCTTATGATTCTCACACGAGAATCGTCAGCATATCAATTTACAATCGTTAACCAGAAATTATTGTCACGCGTGGCTGGGAGAACCATGGCAAGTGACAATCATTTGTGACAGTCTTTCCTCACAATCAATAATTGAGCATTACTGTCGATTATAAAAAAACATGCAAGGAGTACCGTTGCTTCCTAAGCACGGTTATGAAAAAAGCGGAATGACAGACAAAATAATAACAAAGCCTACACATAACAAGTCCAACTATGTTGTCGCCAGTTAAAAACAAAGCAAGCAACACCAGATGGATGCAAGCTGTTGGGGTCAAGCGAACAAACAAACGAAACAGCAACTTCTGTAAGACACGCGCATCTGACATTCATCATTGTTAATAGTGACAGGCTGGTGATAGATCACCGCAGTTCGGGAAATCACCAACTACTTTTTACGACTTTCTTCCGCTATGATAGTGGAGTGAGAATCGTAAAGCGTACTAATAGTATGGATCTAGGCGTGTTAATCATCAGTCATTGAATCACAGCACAATTTAACGCCTAATTAAATAACAGCATTCAACATATTTGAGAAAAAAATTCGATGATTGCTCAAATCAGTAATGACAAAAAATAGACGTCATTGTTACCGCCTAATTGACGAATGCAAATGGCTATCATCATTGAAAATCGAAATGGAAATTCCCCGTAATAGTCCGAATAATTGTACGGTGCGTGATTCTTATGCAATCTCAAACAAGTGAAAATGAACCCATTGAGCATCCCTGCTTAGAACACTGAGCGCAGTACACTCCCGCTTCATGTTACTCAATTTTTGATTACAATTGTTACAATCTGTTACAAAAATTACAATCTCTTTTCTCTCACGGAAATGTTACTCAATTTTCGTAAAATGTGGATATATTCATAAATTGAGGAGATCCACTTTTTAACGAAAATTGAGTAACATTTCCGTGAGAGAAAAAGAGATAGTATACAATTGTAATCAAAATTTGAGTAAAATGAAACGGGAGTGTACATTTACGTGTTATGAGCAAAACAGTTTCGTCAAAAAGCTACAGCCCACTGGGGTTGTACGCAAAGGGCCGTACACAGAAACAAATTTGATAGTCAATTATACCATTCTTGGGGGTTAGAACGAGTCTTGCAGTATAGTGGTTTTGAACCGACTATGATCATGGTCAAAACGACTATAAAAAATAGTTGATTTAACATTTACCATAATGTCGGAATAGTCCTTGTTACCATGATCATAGTCAAGAATGCCATGAACGTGGTGAATTCGTCCATTTTCATGGTTATTGTAACCATTACATGCAATAGTCATTGTTACCATTATATCACGGATAACGATAGAATTTTTCTCAGATAAGGCTACATAGCAATGTTTAACAAATGTTATAATAATTATTTTTTTCATATTTTGTGACGGTCGCCTTTTGTAAAATTTCTATTTGGTATCCTGCTCTTGCCATAAGTGCCCATGTGACTCTCAAATGGAGTTCAATATTTGGCCGAGTGCACCACAATTGTAAGTAGAAACTACTCGGCGTGTTTGTTATCAATTTGATTCATTCCCATGATTCTTTGAAATGTTGGTTCATCGCAACTCTACTGTTTACGAGTAGAATTGGTTCATGAGCAAATGACATTTTTCTTCCAATCCACGATGACGGCGCTCCGGGCTGTCACCTGGAAAAATTGACAGCTTGCGTGAAGATTTGCACGAGAAGAAGCGAGAGAAAAGTAGTTTGTTTACATGGCTTCACGAACAGGATGACAGATATAAATGGGGTTTCACATTGGAGGGAGTGCATTTTTGCTGCCATCATCGCCAATAGGTTCTCGTGCATTCTGGTTCATCATGATGAGAATGAATCATCTAGTAGTTTGCTTGTGTGTCGTAGTGGAATATGAAGAATACCGAACAGACGTATCTGATTTTTTAACAAAGAGTGGAACAAAGATTCAAACACAAGTTTCTCAAAACTCTCAGCCCCCCGACGGAAACTAGCATCTCCATCATGTTAGGGAAATGTTGTTCATTGTGGTTCTAGATTGCATAAAAGTGCTAAGGGTTTCAAGAATTTAACGTTTGCATCTTACTTCCCCACTTTGTTTACAAAATCAGATACGTCTGTTTGAAAAAGTACTCGAGAAACGGTGGTTCATGAGGGGTGTTCTATCTGTAATGTTTATTTTGTTTCAGATACACTACGAGTTTTCCGTCAATGCCCTCGGTTGATTCCAGATTCCACTAAAAGAGCTCTAGGGAAGTCTGATTGATGGTATTGGAGAGAGTAGCTATCTGGAAGGTGGAAGAACTGGCTCTGGATGCTGGACTCAATAACCACAGCAACGAGACACTGTTGAAATCCGGGTGAGAAATTTTCTTGCTTATTCGCTCGATTTCATTTTTAAAACGAGAACTTGTAGATTCTGTTTTTTAATTTAGTAAGAGCAAAGTATCAATTTCGAGCTGTGTAGTCCTTATTTGTTTGTTGGTTATTGAGGAGCGATGGATAATATTTTTAGCCTTCTGTAAGTTTGCCTAACATTGGCTTCGCGTTATGTACCATCATGCTGCAAATAATGAGCATGGTCAATTGTTAATCCCGTACTTGAAGTAATGTCCCAGAGAGCTGAATCCGTTATGTTTATATATTTATACACATTTTAATACTGCAAAACATAATTCCAGCAAATTTGAACCAAGTCATATTATTCGATCCCAGACCATTCATTCGCAATCACCCAACTCCTTGTCATTTATGGTTGTCGGAAAGTCGTTGGTCTCCTTTTGAGTAGATGTCATACCAACATTGACTTTCTCTTTTACTCGTAACGGTGAAGACGATCGTGGCCGGCAATGAAGGTTTAACATGTTAATCTGCTATGACTTCAGATTGGAGAGCTGACCTTACTATTGGTATAACGGAACGTATTGAATAACCTTGTCAATCTAACCAAAAGCCCCCATCGTACTTTGTGAGTGGCTCCAGTGGCGTCTTTTTTTTTTTTTTGCTGATATGATTCGGTTCAAGATGGGTTTTCCACCACCCACACTTTGCACAGGGCCCGGCAATTGAACTTCTACAAAACATATAAATCTATTACAATGTTGCACATAAAATAACATCGAGCTTCCCCTTGTCGTTTTGATTATCCTGAGTCTTAGCTGGCGTGCAAATTGTTTTCGTAATCGTATTGGAACCTGAAAAATGAACCTTGAAGAAAAACGTAGTGCAGTTATAGCTCAAAGCAGGAAAAGAGCAGAAGGATATTGTCCGGGAGCTAGCCAGTTTGAGCGTCGGCAGAAGTTTTGTAAAATGTACTTTCAGGAGGTATCTGGAGACCGGCTCTAAACGCTGTGGTGATGGACGTTAAGCCACAGCAACTATATCTGCCATGGTAAACAAAAAACGGGTAAAGAAGCGTTTGCAAAGAGACCTGCGTTGGAGTGCCGTTCAACTGGCGAAAGATCTTCATATATCAGATCGCAGTGTCCGACGAATCATGAAACAGAGGCTTAAAACGAAGCCATACAAGATCCAATAAGTACAGGATCTTACAATCAATCATAAAAAGGAACGAGTGATAAGAGGTAAGGCATTGCTGCTAAGATGGAAAATATAGTATTCACGGACGAAAAGCACTTCACTAATCAGCAATTCGTAAATAAGCAAAACGATAGGGTTTGGTAAACAGAAAAATCCCGAAGAAGTTCCGACGTTTTGACGGCCATTCGACGACAAAAGCCTGCTTCATTCCGTGATGGTTTGGGCCGGAATTACCTGGTTTTTGTTTCCGAGGGGGTGATAATCAATAAACATATCTATCGGGCATTGGTTCTACAGAATGTAGCTGAGTCTAGGGCACAAGCTCATTTTGGTTCAACACCTTGGGTTTTCCAACAGGACTCCGCACTGGCTCATAAAACTGACTCAACTATGGAAGGCTAAACATTTTCCAGGATTTATTTCTAGCACGGAGTGGTCAGCGAATTCGCCTGACTTGCGTCCAATGGACTTTTCTGCAAGGAGTATGTTGGAGGCCAGGGTCTGCTATAGAAAACAAGAACAGTTTGTAAAACCTGAAAAAACATCTAGTGGCTGAATGGGACCTAATACCAGAAGAACACCGGCGGGCAGGTTGAGTTTTTTGATAGTTTGAAGCAGGTCATTTTGCTCAAAGGTCATCAATTTATTCGATGATTTTTCAAACAGTGAACTTGTGAAGTGATTTTGAAATGAAAATGTTTTGTTATGCTGAATTAACATGTTTTTTTCTTTCAATGTAGCACTTCAATTGCCGGACCCTGTACATGGCATTGTGAGTGGTTACAACGGCATCCTCACTGTTGGTGTAAATATTTTTTTCCAAATCGGTTTCCAAGCATTATTAGAAGTTGCATTGTATTTCTAATAGAAAAAAAACTTCTATCGCACTTCGTGAGAGGCCCCAAAAGCTTTCTATCTGCTGGTTTAAATCGGTCCAAATCGACCCTCGATAGTTTTTTGATTGTTTTGTCAATGAATATCCAGCAGCACCTTTACTGTTGACATAAATCCATCCAAATCAACTCCCAAGCGTCATTTAAAAAACCTTCTCTTCCCAATGAAAAATCACCAATACACATTGTGAGTGGTCCTTATGGCATGCTTACCGTCTAAATCGGTACTAGTATTGAAATGTATATTTGTACCTCTCCTTAAAAATAATTAAATGGAGAATATTCTATAAACAAAGATAAGCAAGAATTCACCATATCGTCTACCAAAACGAACCCTGCTGCCAACTTAATTCCTTTATCCAACATCAAAGTGATTTTTGTGGAAGTGCAGAGGATTACTCGGATTTCAACAGAGCGATTAATCCGTCAACACATTCCTACCCTTTCCTTATTTGACCTGCGTTCTGGTTTTTAGTAGAATGTTCGATGTTTTGTGTTGAGTTTCTCGCTATTAATTGCTGCTTATCATGTATTGTATTGGGTGAAAGTGTATGTAGAGAATGAGAAACATTTGACGATCGGACTCGGCTCTAGGGCTAGATTGGAAATTAATTTCAATAAACAGCCAACTTGGCTATTGACCACCGCATGATACGGTCGTTTCTATGTAGTCCGCGTGTTCATTATTTAGTCCGTCTGAGTGAGCTGAATTCCTCATTTTCTGAGGCCATAGTCCACGCTGCGTGTGCAGCTATGCGAAGAGTGAATTCTTAGTTATGCATGTCAGTCGCAAGCATCATCTATTGGTTTATTGTGTAATAACAGCTGATCTGACAATAACGATATACCAACCTTGGTCGGATCATGTATATGCTCATGCTCGATAAATGATGGTTCGAGAACCGAACACAGCAAAATGGATCAAATGATGCGATCCAAACTACTGTGTGTGATGTTTGCTCGTATGATTCGTGAACAGGGATGCCAGATATACAGACATGTCAGTACATGTTTGTACAGCCATTTTATCATGCATACAGACCTCATACAGATTACAGACATTAAACAAATATTATGATAAAGATACAGATTTTAACAGACATTGATATCCATCAATGAGAAAAAGATGATTCAGAAACGATTTAACTTATTCACGTCATTTTTCATCTGAAGTTGGCATATTTAGTTTGCTGTAATTTTACTAGAACACTTTAGTGTGTTATTGAGTGTTCGAAAAGAACCTCTAAATATTAATAATTCTCAGTTGTTTCATGACCATGTTTTGAAGCTTCTCGAACATTGAAGCAGATCTAAAGTGAAACTAACTGTTCTAATATTTTAAAAATTTGCAAAGGGTTTTGTAATTTTGCCACATCATCTAACCTACCGTCAGGCCCAGTCCCCTCCCTCCCACAAAATACTCAAAATACGTCAAAACCACAGTGCAATGGATGCAAGAAAATGGAGTAGATTTCGTTGAGAAAGACATCAATCCTCCCAATTGTCCACAGCTTCGTCAAATTGAACGCTACGTATCCTGCTAAAAATGATGAGAATCTTGCTTGAAATAGTGCTTGTAATTTCCTCAAGATTTTGAGCAAATTTCCCACTGATCTAAAACAAAGCCACAGTTGTGTCACATTCCGCTCTCTATTCATGATAAGACCGCAAATCTTGACAGTTCACCAGCAGAATTTGATCCCTGCTGTCCCGCTGGATATGACTGATTAGCGTTAGTGTACGTGTGCCTATGTTACGTCGCAGGACCTCATAATTCAACGCAACAATACTGTCCGTTGTAAATCAAATCAACTGCTGGGCTTCCAGAGCGCACATTATTTCTCCTGCAATTCATAATATACAGCTAGGAAAGAGAAAACAAACAACGTTCATCATCGTTATCATCCTCGCGTATTATGTAACGTGAATACAAGTGAGCCAACCGGGAATGAAAAGCCCAATTTACTTCGGTTTGTGGTGCTAAAAACGGAAAGAAAAAGGAAAAATCCTATAAAATATGCCAAGGTTATGTCCACTTTCGCTGAAAGCGAAAATGACTGGAACATTCCGGACTGTGACGCTACAAAATTGGTACCCGAAAGTGGTGAAAAGTTGGCTACAGGGAGGTTTCATCCACACGGTAATAAAATGGAATTGTCCTGTCGATTTTCCTCCTCGCCGGTGGAAAGCAAATGCCATGACGCACTAGAGAGGAGAAACTTGGCCAAAATAAAAACAAAAGTGTCTTAAGTTTCCAATCATGTGTCTTGGTCTAAAATTTTGTAATTTTCGAAAATCCATCATGGATCAACCCTTACAGAGCTAATAAGATATTAAGTCAAATTGAGTACATTTCCTTTCAAATTTTCAATCCTCGTATGAAATTTCGTCAGATTTTCTCTCAAGAACGTACTCTGTGCAATGTTACAAGCAATCGTTAGAAATTACTGTCGCAAACCCATGGTTGACGAGACCGTTGAAAATGGTGAAAACGATAAAGAACACCCCCGGAACGCTCTGTTCCTCGCCGGCGCAATTACTCCGTGTCCGGCCATTCCGACTACAATATGGGTGATAAAAGCGATGAGAATCTGGATGTGCTCTACTGTTTCAAACCAGAACGGATCTATTTTTGTTTGTAGTTAGGTCCACAGCACGCAGCGAAGCACCTTTACTGGGCAGACGACTGACGTCAATTACGTTATGGTGCACTAAAGTTTTGTGGTCACGAAGCAAAGTCAGCACACTCATTAAGCTGTCCACCATGAGTCAATCAAGGGTGACAAGTGGTTTTCCACCTAGTGGCTATCATCAGTCGAACATTCGTTGTGTCATGAACTTTTCGTTTTAAAAATCAAGAGAAGAAAGCATGTTGTTCGAGGAATCGGGATTTCAACAATCTTAAAGGTTAAGCAAATTGATAGGTATTAGGATAGGTATCATAAGTATCATTCATTATCAATTTCATCACTTCCCAGTACAGCCTACTCGAAAACATCGTGTAGGCGTGTGGATGGGTGGTATTGTTATGTTTTTATTTACTCTGAAACGTAAGCAGAAAAGAAAATATACTAATCCAGTTGCTCTTAAATTTCTTGATACTGCGTAGGATGAATATAGCCACAGTGTGATTGATATGGGAACAGCTACCCTATTACAGATCTGAGTCAATTGAATTTTTGGTGACTTTCTTCCCAAGTAATAATACACAAACCATCTGTATTAGAATGCCTTATGATAGTTCGTTTTATAACTGTACTTGTATAATACAAGATTAACAAAACATGACACAAATGAGCGGCTTGGATCTCTCGTATTTTTTTCATTTGCCTGATGGGAATTGAAAATACTTTTTCAATACGGCTTCAAGTCATTTATTCTATGCTATTGTTTTCAAGAACATTATTCGATACATTCATGAAATATAGACAAGAGAAAATTTTAAAAAATGTTTAAAATACCTTGAAATTACATTGCACCAAACTTTTTTGTAAACGTATTTTACAACATTACTACGGATTTGTTGTACAAGATTGTGGTTTCATTACTCAGTGAGTGCTCAACTTCCGAGCTGAACAGACGCTTTTGCTATCGTTCCGTGGAAGTCGAAATCACGCTACCAGTGGCTACTGTGTCTTTCGCGAATCCTGCTCATCGCCGAGTCGTTTTTCCGTGTCGCTGTGCGTCCAAACGATTCCGCGATGGGCCGTCGTGAAAACACCTTTAGAATAGACTTTTCGAAGGTGCCAAAAAAACCGGACCTTGCCAAAGTCCACAAATTCTGTGCGACCGTTCTCGGTCTGAAGCAAGGTGAAGTGTTACAGATTCAGAACAGCAGAGCTCTCGGTGTTTCATTCGTGAAAGTTGTTGACCAAGCGTTGGCGCAACGAGTGTGCGAAGAACACGACAGCAAGCACGAGATTTCCGTGGACGGGAAAAAATACCCACTCAGGATCACGCTGGAAGATGGAGCAGTGGAAGTGAGGCTGACCGACCTATCCGATGTGTCGGACCAAAAAATCTTAGATTTCCTCGCACGGTATGGCGATGTCATCTCAGTGCGAGAACAACGATGCGAAGCCGAGATCGATTTCCCTGGCATTTCGACTGGCGTTCGTATTGCGAAGATGACGGTGAAACGGAACATCGAGTCGTGGGTCACTATCGACGGCGAAGTGACGAACGTATCGTATTACGGGCAGCTGCAAACATGCCGTCACTGTCGCGAATACGTTCACATCGGTGCGACGTGCGCTCAAAACAAGAAGCTGCTCGTACAGAAGTCGTATGCCGATGCAGCAAAGCAGTCGCCGTCGCAAAAAACGATGGAAATCGAGAAAAATCCGAACAAACTAAACACAATCCAAACCACTCCAGTTTCGAGCCAAACGAAACAAACACCGAAAAATGCCACGCCGGCTCTGTTCGTAGCGAAGTCGGCTCAATCGGACAAAATGCCACCACCGAAACAAATCCCCCACCAGCAACAGCTGTTGGCACCGCCAGCCATGACCGAACAAAACTTCCCCACGTTAACCTCTACCTCGGCTCCGGTATCGGACAGCGGGTTGTTGACCCCCTCTACAGGTCATCAGCCCCCTGCTAGCAGCGGAGTGGTTCGCAAAACTGCTAGTGGCAAATCCGATGGTAACGATACAGACTCGTCAGTCTGCTCAAATACCAGCAGAAGGCAACACCGCACACGAGCATCAAGCAAGAAGCCTCGCGTGGACGAGGACTATGACGAACGAGATGGTGGTATGCAATCGTCATAATGGATGAGTTCGCTAGCTATAATCTCGCATCCATCAACATTAACAACATCACGAACGCAACGAAAATTGACGCCCTTCGAACGTTTCTACGGATACTAGATCTCGATATCGTTTTCCTGCAGGAGGTCGAGAACGAGCAGCTCTCGCTCCCTGGCTACAATATCGTCTGTAATGTGGATCAAGCAAGAAGGGGAACGGCAATCGCACTTAAAGATCACATACAGTTCTCGCACCTAGAGCGGAGTCTGGATGGCCGACTTATCGCTGTGAGAGTGCAGAATACCACACTCTGTAATATTTACGCTCCTTCGGGGACAGTTTTTCGTGCGGAAAGAGAGCGATTTTTCAACGGCACGATCGCCTACTACCTTCGCCACAACACGCAGCATGTCATCCTCGCAGGAGATTTTAACTGTGTGCTACGTCCGAGCGACTCCACGAGTGCCAACACAAGTCCGGCATTACAAGCAGCCGTACAGCAACTGCAGCTTCACGACGTTTGGGTCAAGCTGTACCCCAGAACCCCCGCACCCACGTACGTCGTCCACAATGCGGCATCCAGGCTCGACCGCATATATGTAAGCGCTGGGCTTTGCGAGCATCTGCGGAGTGCTGCCACGCATGTATGCTCCTTTTCAGACCACAAGGCCCTAACAGTACGAATTTGCCTTCCCCACCTTGGCCGCGAGCAAGGACGCGGCTTCTGGTCCCTCCGTCCTCACCTCTTAACTGCCGACAACATTGAAGAATTTCAGCTTCGATGGCAGTATTGGACCCGCCAGCGGAGAAATTTTCCCACCTGGATAGCGTGGTGGATTTCATGCGCAAAACCAAAAATTAAATCTTTTTTCCGCTGGAAGTCGAGTGAAGCTTTCAGAATTTTTAACGCTGATCATCAACGGCTCTACGAACAGCTACGTCTTGCGTATGATAACTACTTCCAGAATCCCGCCATGCTGGTAACCATCAATCGCGTGAAAGCACAAATGCTCACGTTGCAACGGCAGTTTGCGCAAAACTTCGTCCGCCTCAACGAGACGTTTGTAGCAGGGGAGAGCCTATCAGCCTTCCAGCTAGGTGACCGACAGCGGAAAAAAACAACGATAACAAGTCTGCAAAATGAGCGAGGTGAACAAATCCAAGGTTCTGCTGCGATCGAGCAGCATATATTCCGGTAATACAGAGACCTGTACGCAGCGGAGGAAACGAGGCAGATTGGGGAAGAGCGTTTTGATTGTGAGAGAGCCATACCCGAGAACGACGAAGCCAACGCAGCTCTAATGGAAGAGATCACCATCGACGAGTTGAAAAATGCCATCCGAACGTCGCAGAAGAGAAAATCGCCGGGCACTGACGGTCTGCCGGTAGAGTTCTACCTACGAACGTTCGACGTCATCTACAGGGAGCTATATTTCGTTATCAATGAAGCCATGACGAATGAGCTCCCTCCGGAATTCTCCGATGGCACAATCGTGCTCGTAAAAAAGAGAGGAGGTGATGGAACAGCGAGTGCATACCGACCGATCAGCCTGCTCAACGTAGACTACAAAATCCTCTCCCGGGTGATGAAGGCCCGTCTAGAACCTGTGCTACGCAACCATCGTGTGCTGAGCGCCGCGCAAAAATGCTGCAACACCGACAAATCTATTTTCCAAGCAACACTGTCGCTCAAGGATCGCTTGGCACAGCTGATTGCGAGAAAAGAGAAGGCAAAATTGATCTCCTTTGACCTTGCTCAAGCATTCGATCGGGTCTCTCGTGAGTTCCTGCATAGTACTCTCCTGTCACTGGGTATCAACACAGATTTCGTCGGTTGGCTTGCGCGGGTAGCTGATGCCTCATCATCACGTGTGATGGTGAATGGGCATCTCTCTGAGCGCTTCCGCATCGAGCGGTCGGTTCGTCAGGGAGACCCTTTATCGATGTTACTCGAACGTGTGTGTGGGGATCAACTCTGCGTTGCGTATGCTGATGATGTTACTGTGATTTCAAAATCAACACAAACGATCGAACGGATCTTCCAGCTGTTTGATTGTTTCGGAAGCGTGGCTGGGGCAAAACTAAATCGGCAGAAAACAGTGGCTATTGACGTAGGTTTCATCAATGGGGAACCGCTGACGGTACCGAATCTGCAGACGAAGGAGAACGTTAAGGTGTTGGGCGTTATTTTCACCAACTCAGTGCGGCTGATGGTGAAGTTAAACTGGGATGCCTTGGTATCTAGGACCTCGCAACTTATATGGTTGCATGGCATGCGTTCACTCAACCTCCAGCAGAAAGTAGTACTGCTGAACACTTTCATCACAGCGAAGGTGTGGTACCTTTCGTCTGTGATCCCACCGCAATGTGCTCACACGGCAAAGTTGACTTCGATGATGGGCACATTCTTGTTTCGAGGGCTGCCTGCTCGAATTCCAATGCAGCAGTTGGCGCGTAGTAGAGAGCAAGGCGGACTTAAACTACAATTGCCGGCGATCAAGTGTAAAGCGCTGCTCATCAATCGTCACCTGCAAGAGATCGATTCCCTTCCCTTTTATCATTCCCTTCTGATTCAAAATAATCCTCCCCCCATCAACCTTCCTTGTCTCAAACTCCTTTCTCAGCAAATTCCCTTATTTCCTCACCACATCCAACAAAACCCCTCCAGCGATCAAATACACCGTTTCTATTTAGATCAAACGGACCTACCAAGAGTAGAAAGGAACCATCCGGGCCAAAACTGGAAGAAAATCTGGATTAACATCTCGGTGAAAAGACTATCGTCACAACAACGTAGCGATCTCTATTTGTTTGTGAACGAAAAGACGGAACATCGCAGCTTGTTGCACATAATTGGTCGTGCAAATGACCCCCATTGTCAGCACTGTCGGGTGCCCACCATCGAGACTTTGCAACACAAGTTCAGCGAGTGCCCTCGAGTAGCAGCAGCATGGGCATACATTCAGCGGAGACTGACGACGACTCTCGGTGGGTGGCAGAGACTTTCTTTCGACGAATTAGTGAGGCCAATCTTGGCAAACATGACTGCAGCAACAAAAAATGTTATCCTCAAATCGATAATAAAATACATCAACTTTGTTAATTGTAATATTAATAATAGAATCGATGTAGGTGAATAAGACTTTGTATTAAGCCTAGAAAATTAATTTTTTTACTACCGGTTGATATATTATTTATGTACAAACATAAATAAACAATATTTTACCATAATTAAAAAAAATCCACACAAAAAAAAAAAAAAAATATAATAAAAAAAAAAAAAATTCTAATGAGAAACACAATATTTATATTTAGGATTGATAACAATCTGAGTTGGGGAGAAAAAAAGAACCAAACATTCCATTTAGGTAATTCCGTTGTTTTTTTTATGTTTTTTTTTCACATTATTAATAAAATAGGCATTTTCATTTCCTTTTTTTTTTTGTTTTTGTTTTATAATTTTATTTTTGTTTTTTGTTGGGGGGGTATGTTCTTTTTGTTGTTTTTTTGGGGGGAAAGGGATTTTTTTTTTGAAAAAAAAAGTTAAAAAAATTTATTTAAAGTGTTTCCCTAGCTACGACTTGCTTTTTTCCCCTTTGTCGGGTGGGAAGTGTATTTCTTTTGGATTGGTTCTTTTGTTGTTTTATTCTAATCAAGAATCATTCCGTTTTGGGATGTTGTCGTGTGAGTGGGGTTGCTGGCGAGTGGGGCACCATCGAACGGAACAAGTAATAATCGGACGGTGCAATATCAGGAGAATAAGGCGGATGGGGTAGGACTTCCCATTTGAGCGTTTCCAAGTAGGTTTTCACGGGTTTCGCAACGTGAGGTCGAGCGTTGTCATGCTGAAGAATCACTTTTTCGTGTCTGTGCTCGTATTGTGGCCGTTTTTCGTGCAGTGCTCGGCTCAATCGCATCAATTGAGTTCGATACCGTTCCCCGGTAATGGTTTCGTTTGGTTTCAACAGCTCATAATAAATAACACCAACTTGGTCCCACCAAATACACAGCATAACCTTCGCAGCGTGAATATTCGGCCTAGGCGACGATGTTGAAGCATGCCCGGGCAGTCCCCATGAATGTTTCCGTTTTGGGTTACTGTAATGAATCCATTTTTCGTCACCCGTCACAATGCGATGTAGAAAACTCTTCCTTTTTTGCCGCTGGAGCAGTTGTTCACAGACGAAAAAACGACGCTCAACATTTCTTGGCTTCAAATCGTAAGGAACCCAAGTTCCTTGCTTTTGAATCATTCCCAACGCATGCAATCGCTTAGAAACGGCTTAGAAACTCCTAATCCTGAACCAAGCTCTTCTTGCGTTTGACACGGATCCTCATCGAGCAATGCCTCCAATTCAGAGTCTTCGAAGTTTTTTGGCCTTCCTTCACGCGGACGATCATCAACACTCAGAGCAGCATCACCGTTTACTTTTTGGAGCTCTCGATGTGCTTCAGCCGCCGTTTTCTTCGAATGAAAGAAGAAAATCAACACTTCCCGCAAATGACGATTATTTGGCACGAAATCAGACATCTTCAAACAACCAAAATATATAACACTAAACCAAAATCACTGATTTGGCAAAGCGGTTTGTTTACCATATGTCTGAGCTTGGTTTATGACGCTTGAGATGTACAACATTCGACCAGCACTTACTACTGGCGCCATCTATTGCTAAACTGATGAACTGGTGAACTTCTCTGAAGCTTCTAATGATCCGTGAGCTTCTTCGAAGTTCCCTGAATTTCTCCAAAGCTTTTCTCTTAATATTACACGATGACTTCTCTGAAGCTCCTTCAACTAATCTGAAGTTACGTGAACTTCTCTGGTGCTTCTTTCTTAAGTTCCAAGAACTTTTCTGAAGTTCCGTTGTACAATCTGAAGTTCTGAGGACATCTCTGAAGTTCCATGAATTTTTCTGAACTTAGGAGGACTTCTTTGAAGCTTTGAGGATTTATCTGTAGTTTCAAGGACATCTCTGAAGTTCCGTGGATTTCTCTGTTTTAATTGTTTTTTTAGCTGCTTTGAATTTTATTACAACTAATCAGGGTAAATTCTCGATCGATGGTGAATCGTGCGGTCCCCGGCACATTTTCGTATGTACCACAATATGGCCCTGGGCACTTGATTTATCCTTCATGGTAGTTTTTTTTAATTCTCATATCATTTGAGGTGTTGTATGGTGGGTTTTGATCCAAGTCTAAACAAGGCCACTTCCGTGGAAGGGTATCCGGAACATTTCCAGATATGGGCAAATTCAAAGTGGTTGCTTTACGTGATAACCATTGGCATTCTTTTTGAGTTCTCGTGTGATTTGTGATGCTTCATTACATGAACATGATGAATCAGCCCGTTTCTAGTCACACGACCTGTATTCACCGGCACATACCAGGTGACCGTTTTCAAATATATGCATTAGTATTATTGAACCGTGATGTTCCTCGTTCCATTCTTCGAAAATGATTTTACAAAGTACTCGCAGCTCCATAGAACAACACACGTCAGATTTTTTTTATTAGAGTTAGTTTACTATAATGTATAGCTAGATTTTAGCAATCATTGCATCATTTGGAAGCTATGTAACTTTCTGTACATACTAAAAGAAGAGGAGGTTTTTTTTTCGCCCATTTGAGAAAGAGTTCAAAGCTGTAGCTCTACTCAAAGGGGCTTTTACCTGCTCCAAATAAAGAATAATACAGAATGATACCGATTTTAATGTAAGATTGAAAATCAGTTTTCCAGGTAATAGAAGGTTAAACCTCCGTCCTGTCTTGAATCGCATATCAGTCCCATATGGATAGGAAAATCCAGCCATTCTTGAGCAGGAATCGCTTTGCTCATATAAGTATCCTGTTTTTGGAAAAGCAGCTTCACGTAGCATCATTTGGTTTGTCGTTTGAAAACCTACTCCTCAAGCCAAAAACTACGGAAAAGAAAAAATCTGGTTCGCCTTCTTCCAACAGCAGTAGCGAACTCGGAATATTTCACACTTTTTTTTACAAAAACTTCCCAACTTAGTCACAACACTGTCAGACGAATAATTTAACCTATTCTACATCACTTCAGTATTTTCCTTCACTAAATTTATTGGAAATGGAAATTTTCAAATATATTCACCACCACGAAATCGACGAAGCAAAACAAACTAAAGTCCAATCGTAGAGCGGACTACTTCGATTTCTCCATACAGAAAGGTTCAAGCATTTATTTACAAAGGAGGTTCGTAACAAAAGACCTGTGTATTATTATATGAATTGTATTATTGTAATATGAATTGAAAATTTTGTAAAAATGAACCTCGTAAAATCAGAATTGAGTGTAAAAATCACGAAATTTCAATATCTCACGTTCTGATAACGGACGTTCGCGTTAGAAACTGGTCAGAGTTGAAGAGCACTAGTTCCTCTCGTAAGAATCCAACGAAGACAATGTATCCGTCATTTTTTATTAGGGGTATTCCTAGAAAATGTCGTATTTGCAGACAACTTCATATCTATTGTTCTGACATGAATTTTGACATTGACAGCTATCACATCCGAAACTTCATTCTATTCTCTAGTTATTTCAGTGTAAGTTACGCATCATTAGTGAAAGTAAACAAGTTTTTGTGAAGCCGAAAAATGTCGAAATTCGAGCCATCAAAGCAGCATTTGCGGGAAGTTTTAATTTTCCTGTTTAATTCGAAGAAAAATAATTAAATCTCAAGCATGTGAATTGCTCTCCGAAACATACCCGGACTACAAAATCGACGTTCGAATGTGTCAACGTTGGTTTGCACGCTTTAAAAGTGGTGATTTTGTCACTGAAGACAAGGAACGCCCCGGCCCGGTCAAAAAGTTTGAAGACGTCGAATTGGAAACTTTGCTCGACCAAGACCCCTCACAAACGCAAAAAGAACTTGCAGCAGCATTGAGAGTTAACCAACCAGCCATTAGTAAGCGTTTGAAAGCATTGGGAATGATTCGAAAGGTCGGTCATTGGGTGCCATACGAATTGCGGCCGAGAGACGTTGAGCGCCGTTTTTTCACATGCGAAGAGCTGCTTAAACGGCACATACGGAAGGGTTTTTTGGATCGAATTGTGACTGGTGACGAAAAGTGGATCCATTACGACAATCCAAAACGTAAGGCAACGTATGGTCATGCCACAACATCGACGGCCAATCCCAATATTCATGGCCAGAAAATCATGCTGTGTATTTGGTGGGACCAGCTGGGTGTGGTCTACTATGAGCTGTTGCAACCAAAAGAAACCATCACGGGCGAAGTCTACCGGCGACAACTGATGCGTTTGAGCCGTGCATTGCGTGAAAATCGGCCGCAATACGCTAAAAAACACAACAAAGTCATTTTGCAACATGACAATGCTCGGCCACATGTTGCACAGCCGATGAAAACATACTTGGAAACGCTCAAGTGGGATGTCCTACCCCACCCGCCATATAGTCCGGACATTGCGCCATCCGATTACCATCTCTTCCGATCGATGCAACATGGCCTGGCTGACCAGCACTTCCGTAATTATGACGAAGTCAAAAAATGGATCGATTCGTGGATAGCCGCCAAACCAGCATCATTTTTCCGAAAGGGTATCCGTCAACTACCACAAAGATGGGAAAAAGTTATAGCTAGCGATGGCCAATACTTTGAACAATAAATGTATAACCATTTTTTCACAATAAAGCATCAAATTTGCAAAAAAAAAGACATTTTCTAAGAATACACCTAATATTTGATTTAAAACAAAACAAGTACCTACATAATTCTTGATAGAATAAACCAATCCAATACTCCTTATTTTGTGAGTTTACTAACAGCAAGTCATCTATCTTACCTCAACACGAAATTTATACCGGTTTAATTATCGCTTGATAAGATAATCTACGTTCTAAACTAGAATTCAGAACACTTCTAAAACAAAGAGATAAACTTTTACCATAAACAAAAAGTTCGCGTGCTCGACCGACATTTCCGACCCTTATCCCTTATATATCGTTAACATTTCAAGTCCCCCGTGAGACTTCAGCTGAACAAAACAAACAGGAAAATAGTCATGGGAAAATAACAAAACCTCCAAACCCGAATCCAGCACGTGCTCTTGAGCCAACTTTTCATCCATTCTGTTTCATTTTCTAGCTAAATTTTCCCAACCAGCATACAAATATCAACTAAAAAAGTGCCAATGTGGGTGGTCCGTTGCCGTCGCCAAAGGTAAATGCGAAAAAAGTTGCCCCCGTGTGGTGGCTCGAAATATTTTCAGAACAATGCTCACGTACAATGAGACCAACTCAAAATTGAGTTGAATTTGGCTAAAATTTGCGAAAAAATTAGAACCCGCGAAAAAAGGATTTCTCACTCAGTAGTTTCATTTCAAAACTCCCTAGGAAAATTCAAAATGAAATTTTGCTTAGTTTAAAGTTGACTTTATTAACTGTGCAGGCTCCGCAAAGCCTTCCTTGAATATCGGTGGAAATTAATCGAAGTACCTTGTGATCAAAAAGTTCCGGTAATTTTCAATTTAAAAAGGCCGCCTTTATTTTTTCGGTAAAATCTTTTTAGTGTAAGATGGCAACACTAGTTCTGATATTCTGTCAAAGTGTGAGAGCAAATTATCCATTAGTTTTGTTTTGACAACTGCTTTTGTTAGTCGAAAAATAGACGCTCGGCGATTTTTACCATGGATAAAAAATTGGAACAACGCGTTTGTGTGAAATTTTGTGTTGCAAACGGATTTTCTGCAGCGGAAACGCTCAGAATGTTGCAAAAAGCCTTTGGTGAGGACTCTATGTCACAAAATCGTACATTTGTTTGGCACAAAGACTTTAAAGAAGGCCGTGAAAGCGTGAGTGACATGCCGCGTTCTGGACGACCATCGACCTCAACTACCGATGAAAACATCGCTTCCGTGAAGAATTTAGTTATGGAAAACCGCTCAATTAGCATTCGGGAGATAGCTGCACTCCTTGATATCTCATTTGGATCGACCGAACACATTTTGACGGAAATTCTGGGAATGAAACGCATTGAAGCACGACTTGTTCCAAAAGAGCTGAATTTTTTGCAAAAACAGCATCGAGTTGAGGTCGCTAAACAGATGATTGCGAACGCAGATAGCGATCCCACATTCATGGAACGCATCATAACTGGTGATGAAACGTGGGTATATGAATTTGATATGCTCACAAGTCAACAATCGTCCGAATGGCGCGCCGAAGATGAGCCGAAACCAAAAAAATCACGACAAAGTCGCTCCAAAATTAAAGTTTTACTGACCGTTTTCTTTGATTTTCGCGGTGTCGTCCATTCTGAATTCCTTCCAGAAGGTCGAACGGTTAACAAAGAGTATTATTTACAAGTTATGAGACGTTTGCGTGAGGCAATTCGAAAGAAGAGGCCAGAATTGTGGCGCAATAATTCGTGGATTTTACACCACGATAACGCTCCATCACACACCGCGCTCACTATTTGTGAATTTTTGGCCAAGAACTCCACCAATACCATCAAACAAGCACCATATTCACCAGACCTTGCCCCGTGCGACTTCTTTCTCTTCCCAAAACTGAAAATTCCGCTCAGAGGTAGGCGTTTTGAATCGATTGATGCGATAAAAAAGAATTCGCTGGAAGAACTGAAAGCCATACATTCATCGGCCTATAAAAAATGTATGGATGATTGGATAAAGCGCTGGCATATGTGTGTTGCCTCTAATGGCGAGTACTTTGAAGGCGATAATAAAGATATCAATTAAAAATTGAAATAAATGCGTTTTTTTTCAAATTACCGGAACTTTTTGATCACAAGGTATATGGTCTGGAACCAAGGCACCCCCCGCAGCAAGAACCTTTTGGGTGGCGGAAAATTGGAATTTGATATCTCCCTACACAGTTTGAAAGAGACATGCTGCATTAACTAACGCAAACATATGAAATGCTTGATTTGGCAAATATTCTTGGGACATTTCACCCAAGTAACAAATTCAATTTTAAGGTACACTTGAAGAAGTTCTCAAGACTCATTTGATAAAACCACGCATAAAACTAGATATTCTACATAACATCGATAAAACAGCCATAAAACCCTCATAAGTTCAAAAAGGCCCATACTACAGGAGGTTCTCAAGACTATTTCCCAAGATTCGCTTTAAACTTGATAGTTTTATCGGTACATACTTGTAATGACATGCAGGACATGCTTAAAACTATGATAAAACTACCACAAGTTTTGGTAGTTTTAT